>CAWUFW010007934.1:600000-947672 GCA_963921515.1 Calotriton arnoldi
ATGTAGGAGAGTAGGATCTGCTTCACATGGGTACCCCCACTTTTTGCTGATGCTTCACTGTTTTTCGACATTAGTCTGGCTGGGGCCCTGCTAATCAGAACCCCAGCCTAGCTGCTTCCTCTCTAAAATGCTTTCCATGTGCCTTAGTCACATCACTGATTGGAATCTGGAGTGCCCTTATAAGTCCCTAGTATATGGTATACTATGTACCAAGGGCATAGGAACCTCAGAGGCCTACCAGGGGCTGCAGCATGTATTATGCCACCCCTGGAAGGCCATCCAAACTGACACCACAGGTCTGCTACTGCAGCCTGGGTAAGGTGGTGCATGCACTCCTTACTGTGATATAGGTTACCTATATCACTAAATACATACACACATATAAACCTATAAGTCACTCCTTTGGCAGGCCTTATCAATCCTGAAGGCAGAGTGCGTGGTTCCTATGTGAGAGGGTGCCCCTGCATGAGCAGGGCCCCTCTGCAGCATTCGGAGACCCTTCTCTGATGCTGTTTGTAGTGCAGCCTGACCATATACTCTTAAGCGCATTATAACCTCGCGTTAAATGCTAACTTTGGAATGGCTGCACCTAAACATGTCGTGTTTGGTGTCAAACATCTTGGAATACTACCCCCCGCCAATTCTGGCGGCGGGGGTAGCATTCCACCCTTCTAGAGGGAAAGACATGTTAACTCTGGCTAGCCCGGTAACTTCTTTCTAAAGCCCTGGCATCACAAAATGGATGCTGCTGCCACAGACACGAGTCTGGCCTCCTGCTGCTGGACGAAACTCCGGCAGGGGAGGCCTGGACAATAGGTTTCCTGTCCCAGGGAGGTGTGACCACCTCCCCAGACAGAATAATGTGTATTGGGGCTGGGCGGGAGCACTTTCGGGTGCTTTGAAGTCCTGCACTGGGGGCACATTTGGTGTCCCTGTGCATACCCCAGTTCAAACCGGATCAGGGGCTTGCAGCCCCTGCTTTGGCGCGAACTGGACAAAGGGAAAGGGGTGTAGCCACCCCTCTGCCCTGACCCACCCATAGGTGGGGCCACAGAGTAGTCCAACCCCTAAACTTGGTATAAGTATAGGAACCCAGTCCTTAGGACTTTAGATTATCCCTGGACGAAACTCTGAAACAGAATCCTGGACCTTCGACGCTCTACTCAAGACTAGAGGACAGAAGAATCTCCCTTGGGGTCAAGGAGTGACTCCCTGCTTGGCAGGCACCAAAGACGCATCTGTCCGGTCTGCATTTCTGAAGCTCCTGTCGGACACCGAAGTCTTCGCATCACCAGAGGTGGATTCTCAGACTTCCCGAGGCTACCCTGAGTCCCCAGCAAAGCTGAGGCCCGTAGCTATCGTGGGTAACGTGAGACCGTGATCTCTGGACACCGAGCACATTTGCAAGTGCATCCTCTTCTGTATCTCCCACGAAGTCGTGCTTTGGGCTCCGAGTAGCCCTAGCCTCCAGCACCAACTGCACCGAAGATCACTGGCCTCCACTCTACGAGTGTCCTGTGAGCCAGATCCACGTGCGACGCCTCGAGGCTCCTTCGCGGTCGCTAGCCCGTTGGCTAGTAGCCCTTCACGAAGGCCAATCTTTTTCTTCTTGGGCATCCTGGTTGCTCCAGGCCTGCCCTCACTTACCCTCGCTGGGTGAGTTCCCCAGACCTTGCTGGTCTGCACCATCAACGATCTTCATCTTCATCAAGACTTGCCGTTGCCAAGGCTTGTTGGGTCCAATCCGGTCGCCGACACCTCAGCACTCGACAGACATCGTGTACCAGCCCGAATCCTGCTCCTGGTCGCCGACAACGCCTCCTGGACCTCGTGGCTGAAGAGTCAAGACGACTGTCAACGCACCTGAAGCACTCGACATCGGTGGGCATCTGTCCATCGCCTTCCTGGTCACTGGCTAGTGACCCAGACTCTGTCCCCTCTGCTTTCAGGTTCTTCAGATCTCCGATCCACTCTTGGATCCACCCGGACACTTTCCACTTGGTCGCCAGCAGCACTTTGCAGCAGATCGCCATTCAAATCGACGACGAAACCCGACCCCGAAAGGCACCTATGCACCCGGCTTCCTGGGTGAGGTAACACGAGTACTCCGGTGCTCCCGTGGGTAGAGACTCTAGAACGACCTAGTTCTCAAAGGGTTTGCTCCAAGTCCTCCTTTAAGTGTCCCTTTTCTTTAATTTCCTGATCGCGACTTTCTCCATAGAAGTTAACGGCGTATCGCGGTTGTGTATTTACACTGCACGCGTCCCCCGTGGGTCCCCTGTGTCACTACCTTGGGTGGTTCCTTGTGGTCCAAGCACTTCTAGAGGCTCTAGGCCTAGTGTCTAGTTCAGTCGTGGTTCTTATACCACTTTATTGGTATATGGTTTGGTACGCCCATAGGGCCCAAACGTGTATTTGTGCTATTACTGTGTTTAAATAACTTATAACTTGTGTACTTCGAACTCTAGCCTCATAAAGAGACTAGAGGGGTGTGTTTAGCAATAAATACATATATTTTGAATATATACCTGGTGTGGTGCTCTTTCATTTGATCACTCAAGAGATTATAGACTGGTAAAACAAGCTGCTTTACATTCCTTCAAGACTTAGCCTGAAGGCTGCTCTCCATAGCTACCACTAGGATAGCTTTCAATAAGGTTGTCTTTAACCTATCTCCAATAAGGGGTTGTTTGGACTGGTGCAAGGTGCCCACTATAATTAGTGGACAGCATATGCCAGGCCAACTTCTCACATTGGTGTGCAGCGTGTGGGATTCCAGCTTGCTATTGTTTTACCAGATAATCTCAATTGAATTGATCAACTGAAAACCACTAAAGGTACCTAAGGTACATATAATTTAAGCTTAGAATACAGTAAGTTCTACTGAACTTAGAGTTGTGTGTTAAGGGATAGCACACCCTTTCTACAACTCAAGAGAGTTTAGTAGGCCACACTAGAGTAGGTAGTGCATACACCACACCACACTAGTAATGTCTTTAAAGGAAGGACCTAAAGAATCCTTGCCAGAAGCCACTGGGCTTCTTCCCTCCAAGTATGATACACTCCCATTCTTGGAATTGAGAGCTTTATGTAACTTGAGGAAATTGAGGACAGGCCAAAGTCCCACCACCCAACACCTTAAAGAGTTGTTGGTGGCTTATGACCTTAGTAAGCCCTTGGGGACTGAAGGGGTAGGAGCTGAGGGTGGGGCAGAAGATGAGGGTGGGGCCAGGGGTAGCAATACCCCCAGCCCCCTCTGAAACTGGCCAGGAGGGTGACAATGACCCTGACCTGGATAACCCAATCCCTCCTGTGGACGATGAAGAGGAAGATCTGGATGATCCCCACTTTGTCCCCCAGGAAGGATTATGAGTGTGCCCAGAAAGTCTAGATCTCCTTCTCAGGAGTCTAACCACTCTGGCACCTCCATAGGGACCTCTGTCTCCTCTCACAGGAGGGAATCCTCTCATGAGAGGAGAAGGAGACTGGTTCAATATGAGGAAGCTCAGCTTGAAATCAGAAAGCAGCAACTGGCTGTAGACAGGGAGTCCCTAGATCTCTTCAAAGAGAGAAGAAAGTTGGGACTAGAGTCCCATGGTGGCAGCCATCTCCCTAGATATAGGGAAAGGTCCTATGACCATAGGAACCTGAGCAAGATTGTCCCTCCCTACCAGAGTGGGGATGACATCCACAAATGGATAACTGCTCTAGAGATGGCCTGTAAGGTACAGAAGGTCCCTCAGGAGCAGTGGGCAGCAATCTTGTGGCTCTCCTTTGCAGACAAAGGTAGAGATAAGCTCCTCACTGTTAGAGAGGAGGATGCTGATAATTACAAGGTCTTGAAGAGTGCTCTTATTGATGGGTTTGGCCTAACCACTGAACAGTACAGGTTGAAGTTCAGAGATACCCAAAAGCACAGACTCAAGACTGGGTAGACTATGTGGATTGTTCTGCCAAGGCTCTGGAAGGCTGGTTGATGGGCAGTAAGGTGTGTGACTTCTCAGGATTGTACAATCTGATAATGAGGAGCAGATTCTTAATAACTGTCAAAATCAGCTGTTGCATCAATACCTGGTAGACTCTGATCTGACCTCTCCCCAAGAATTGGGAAAGAAGGCAGACAAATGGGTCAGAACCAGGGTGAAGCAGAAAGTACAGAACCAAGGTGGGGACACTAAGAAGCAAGATGCTAAGAACTCTGAAAAGGGTGGGGAGAAGGGTAAAGATCAAAAGTCTTCATCAGGCCCCCAAAAATCTTCTTCAGGTGGGGATTCACAGTCTACAAAAGGGAAAGGCCAAAGAAAACCATGGTGCAAGGTCTGTAAGCAAAAGACCCACTGGACCAGTGATTGCACCAAGTCCAAAGACTCAAGTCCAGCACCCACCAATGCCCCTAAGGCACCTGTTCCCCCTAGTACAGTTACAGTTGGTGGGAGTGCTCCAGCCAAGGGTTTAGTAGGGTTCACCCTGGGTACTGAGTTGGGCTCTGACCTAGTCAGAGAACTAACTCAGGCTGTGTTAGTCTGTGATGGAGGCATGGATGTGACCTCCTCTGTGAGTCCCAGTAATCTGGGCAAGTACAGACAACAGCCTTTAATCAATGGACGAGAGGCTTTGGCATTTAGGGACACAGGGGCAAGTGTCACAATGGTGACACAAGACCTTGTGAATCCTGGGCAAGTTATACTTGGTGAGATGTACCAAGTGACCAATGCTAGCAACGTCAGAACAGACCATACTCTGGCAGTTGTTAACTTCTCCTGGGGAGGGGTAACTGGCCTTAAGAAGGTTGTGGTGAGTGCAAACCTACCAGTCGAATGCTTGCTTGGCAATGACTTAGAGACTTCTGCTTGGGCAGAAGTGGAGCTCAGGACCCATGCAGAAATGCTGGGGATCCCTGCAGATGTGTTTGCTGTGACCAGGTCACAAGCCAAAATGTCTAGCACTGAACAGGCCTTGGATTCTGGAATAATGGACCAAGTGCCTTCCAAGAGGAGGAGTAGTAGGGTTAAGGCAGTGCCTTCCCCCTTGGCTCAGGAAGAAGATCAGTCCCTTGAGGGGGATGATCTCAGTCCTGAAGAAGGAACTGTCCCAGAGGAACTTGAACCTGACCAGGTTGAGTTCTTGGGGACAGGGGACCTTCCAGGGCAGATCTGAGCCAGGAGCAGCAGAGCTGCCCCTCCCTTGAACCCCTCAGACAGCAAGCTGCTGCTGAGGCTGCTGGGAAAGCTAGTGGTCCCCATACAGTGTATTGGGATGATGGACTCCTGTACTCAGAGAGTAGAGACCCCAAGCCTGGTGCTACCAGGAGGTTGGTTATACCTCTAAAGTTCAGGGGCTTCCTATTGACCCTAGCCCATGATATTCCCTTGGCAGGTCACCTGGGCCAGAACAAGACTTGGGACAGAATTGTCCCTCACTTTCACTGGCCCCACATGTCTGAAGACACCAAGGAGTTTTGTCGCTCCTGTGTAACCTGCCAGGCCAGTGGCAAGGCAGGTGGCACTACAAAGGCCCCCTGATACCACTACCTGTGGTGGGGGTGCCCTTTGAAAGGGTAGGGATTGACATTGTTGGTCCCATGGATCCCCAAACAGCATCTGGGCACAGGTTTATCCTGGTGGTAGTGGATCATGCCACCAGGTACCCAGAAGCTATTCCCCTCAGGACCACTACAGCACCTGTGGTGGCAAGGGCCCTCCTGGGAATTTTCTCAAGAGTGGGCTTTCCTAAGGAGGTAGTATCAGACAGGGGTGCTAACTTCATGTCTGGGTACTTAAAAGCAATGTGGAAGGAGTGTGGAGTGACTTATAAGTTCACCACACCCTATCACCCACAATGCAATGGTTTAGTTGAGAGATTCAACAAAACCTTGAAGGGCATGATTAAAGGGCTCCCAGAAAAGCTTAGGCGAAGATGGGACATACTCTTGCCCTGCCTTTTATTTGCATATAGGGAGGTGCCTCAGAAGGGGGTTGGTTACAGCCCTTTTGAACTTCTGTTTGGCCACCCTGTCAGGGGTCCACTGTGCTTGGTGAAGGAAGGATGGGAGTTACCTCTCAAGCCCCCAAAGCAAGACATAGTGGACTATGTACTTGGTCTCCGCTCCCGGATGGCTGAGTATATGAAAAAGGCAACCAAAAACCTTGAGGCTAGCCAGGAACTTCAAAAGGCCTGGCATGACCAAAAGGCTGTTCTGACTGTTTACCAGCCAGGACAGAAGGTGTGGGTGCTGGAGCCAGTGGCCCCAGCAGCTCTCCAAGACAAATGGAGTGGACCCCACACTATTGTTGAGCAGAAGGGTGAGGTTACCTACTTAGTAGACCTAGGAACACCCAGGAGTCCCCACAGGGTTCTCCATGTCAACAGGTTAAAACCATATGTGGACAGGGCAGACATGGGCTTGCTCATGGCTACTGATGAAGGGCAGGAGGAAGAGAGTGACCCACTCCCTGACCTGCTCTCACAGAACCCTGACGATGGGTCAGTAGATGGTGCAGCCTTGGCAGGCAGCCTCACTACTCCAGCAACAAACTGATTGTAGACAGGTGCTCAATCAGTTTAGACACATGTTTTCACTGACACCCAGTCAGACCACCTGGTGCACTCATGAAGTGGACACTGGGGACAGTCTGCCTATTAAAAATAAGATTTATAGGCAACCTGACCATGTCAGGGACTGTATCAGGACTGAAGTCCAGAAAATGTTGGAATTGGGAGTTATTGAACCCTCAGATAGCCCTTGGGCTAGTCCAGTGGTCCTTGTGCCAAAACCTCACACCAGTGGTGGAAAAAGAGAGATGAGGTTTTGTGTGGACTACAGGGGTCTCAATGCAGTCACTAGGACTGATGCCCATCCAATACCAAGGGCAGATGAGCTCATAGATACTTTGGCCTCAGCCAAATATCTCAGCACATTTGACTTGACAGTTGGCTACTGGCAGATCAGACTAGCTGATACTGCAAAGCCCAAAACAGCATTCTCAACCCCTAGTGGGCATTATCAATTTGTGGTGATGCCCTTTGGTCTGAAGAATGCACCTGCCACTTTCCAGAGGTTGGTGAATACAGTTCTCACAGGTCTGGAAGCCTATAGTGCAGCATATCTAGATGATATTGCTGTCTTTAGCTCCACCTGGGAGGATCACCTGGTCCACCTCAGGAATGTTTTACAGGCCCTGCAAAAGGCAGGCCTGACTATCAAGGCCACTAAGTGCCAGATAGGGCAGAGTCAGGTTGTGTACCTGGGCCACCTTGTGGGTGGAGGCCAGGTTCAACCTTTGCAGAGCAAGATCCAGACTATCATGGACTGGACTGCTCCCACTACCCAGACTCAGGTGAGAGCCTTCTTAGGCCTGACTGGGTACTATAGGAGATTTGTCAAGGGGTATGGATCAATAGTGACACCCCTGAATGACTTAACTTCTAAGAAAATGCCCAAAAGGTTCAGTGGACAGCTAGCTGTCAAAAGGCATTTGATGACCTGAAGCAGGCCATGTGCACTGCTCCCATTCTACAGAGTCCTGATTACTCCAAGAAGTTCATTGTTCAAACTGATGCATCTGAATTGGGGTTAGGGGCTGTACTGTCACAATTGAATGAAGAAGGTCAGGATCAGCCAGTAGCTTTCATTAGCAGAAGGCTGACCCCTAGAGAGAAACGTTGGTCAGCCGTAGAGAGGGAGGCCTTTGCTGTGGTCTGGGCTCTGAAGAAGTTGAGGCCATACTTGTTTGGTACCCACTTCCTGGTTCAGACAGACCATAAGCCCCTCTTATGGCTAAAACAAATGAAGGGTGAAAACCCCAAACTGCTTAGGTGGTCCATTTCCCTACAGGGGATGGACTTTACAGTGGAACATAGACCTGGGAGTAACCATGCCAATGCAGATGGACTCTCTAGGTACTTCCACTTAGAACATGAAGACTTAACTGGGCAAGGTTAGTTTAATGTCCCTACGTTTGGGGTGGGTTGTGTAGGAGAGTAGGATCTGCTTCACATGGGTACCCCCACTTTTTGCTGATGCTTCACTGTTTTTCGACATTAGTCTGGCTGGGGCCCTGCTAATCAGAACCCCAGCCTAGCTGCTTCCTCTCTAAAATGGTTTCCATGTGCCTTAGGCACATCACTGATTGAATCTGGAGTGCCCTTATAAGTCCCTAGTATATGGTATACTATGTACCAAGGGCATAGGTACCTCAGAGGCCTACCAGGGGCTGCAGCATGTATTATGCCACCCCTGGAAGGCCATCCAAACTGACACCACAGGTCTGCTACTGCAGCCTGGGTAAGGTGGTGCATGCACTCCTTACTGTGATATAGGTTACCTATATCACTAAATACATACACACATATAAACCTATAAGTCACTCCTATGGCAGGCCTTATCAATCCTGAAGGCAGAGTGCGTGGTTCCTATGTGAGAGGGTGCCCCTGCATGAGCAGGGCCCCTCTGCAGCGTTCGGAGACCCTTCTCTGATGCTGTTTGTAGTGCAGCCTGACCATATACTCTTAAGCGCATTATAACCTCGCGTTAAATGCTAACTTTGGAATGGCTGCACCTAAACATGTCGTGTTTGGTGTCAAACATCTTGGAATACTACCCCCCGCCAATTCTGGCGGCGGGGGTAGCATTCCAGCCTTCTAGAGGGAAAGACATGTTAACTCTGGCTAGCCCGGTAACTTCTTTCTAAAGCCCTGGCATCACAAAATGGATGCTGCTGCCACAGACACGAGTCTGGCCTCCTGCTGCTGGACGAAACTCCGGCAGGGGAGGCCTGGACAATAGGTTTCCTGTCCCAGGGAGGTGTGACCACCTCCCCAGACAGGATAATGTGTATTGGGGCTGGGCGGAGCACTTTCGGGTGCTTTGAAGTCCTGCACTGGGGGCACATTTGGTGTCCCTGTGCATACCCCAGTTCAAACCGGATCAGGGGCTTGCAGCCCCTGCTTTGGCGCAAACTGGACAAAGGGAAAGGGGTGTAGCCACCCCTCTGCCCTGACCCACCCATAGGTGGGGCCACAGAGTAGTCCAACCCCTAAACTTGGTATAAGTATAGAAACCCAGTCCTTAGGACTTTAGATTATCCCTGGACGAAACTCTGAAACAGAATCCTGGACCTTCGACGCTCTACTCAAGACTAGAGGACAGAACAGAAGAATCTCCCTTGGGGTCAAGGAGTGACTCCCCTGCTTGGCAGGCACCAAAGACGCATCTGTCAGGTCTGCATTTCTGAAGCTCCCGTCGGACGCCGAAGTCTTCGCATCACCAGAGGTGGATTCTCAGACTTCCCGAGGCTACCCTGAGTCCCCAGCAAAGCTGAGGCCCGTAGCTATCGTGGGTAACGTGAGACCGTGACCCCTGGACACCGAGCACATTTGCAAGTGCATCCTCTTCTGGGTCTCCCACGAAGTCGTGCTTTGGGCTCCGAGTAGCCCTAGCCTCCAGCACCAACTGCACCGAAGATCACTGGCCTCCACTCCACGAGTGTCCTGTGAGCCAGATCCACGTGCGACGTCTCGAGGCTCCTTCGCGGTCGCTAGCCCGTTGGCTAGTAGCCCTTCACGAAAGCCAATCTTTTTCTTCTTGGGCATCCTGGTTGCTCCAGGCCTGCCCTCACTTACCCTCGCTGGGTGAGTTCCCCAGACCTTGCTGGTCTGCACCATCGACGATCTTCATCTTCATCGAGACTTGCCGTTGCCAAGGCTTGTTGGGTCCAATCCGGTCGCCGACACCTCAGCACTCGACAAACATCGTGTACCAGCCCGAATCCTGCTCCTGGTTGCCGACAACGCCTCCTGGACCTCGTGGCTGAAGAGTCAAGACAACCGTCATTGCACCTGAAGCACTCGACATCGGTGGGCATCTGTCCATCGCCTTCCTGGTCACTGGCTAGTGACCCAGACTCAGTCCCCTCTGCTTTCAGGTTCTTCAGATCTCCGATCCACTCTTGGATCCACCCGGACACTTTCCACTTGGTCGCCAGCAGCACTTTGCAGCAGATCGCCATTCAAATCGACGACGAAACCCGACCCAGAAAGGCACCTATGCACCCGGCTTCCCTGGGTGAGGTAACACGAGTACTCCGGTACTCCCGTGGGTAGAGACTCTAGAACGACCTAGTTCTCAAAGGGTTTGCTCCAAGTCCTCCTTTAAGTGTCCCTTTTCTTTAATTTCCTGATCGCGACTTTCTCCATAGAAGTTAACGGCGTATCGCGGTTGTGTATTTACACTGCACGCGTCCCCCGTGGGTCCCCTGTGTCACTACCTTGGGTGGTTCCTTGTGGTCCAAGCACTTCTAGAGGCTCTAGGCCTAGTGTCTAGTTCAATCGTGGTTCTTATACCACTTTATTGGTATATGGTTTGGTACGCCCCTAGGGCCCAAACGTGTATTTGTGCTATTACTGTGTTTAAATAACTTATAACTTGTGTACTTCGAACTCTAGCCTCATAAAGAGACTAGAGGGGTGTGTTTAGCAATAAATACATATATTTTTAATATATACCTGGTGTGGTGCTCTTTCATTTGATCACTCAAGAGATTATAGACTGGTAAAACAAGCTGCTTTTCATTCCTTCAAGACTTAGCCTGAAGGCTGCTCTCCATAGCTACCACTAGGATAGCTTTCAATAAGGTTGTCTTTAACCTATCTCCAATAAGGGGTTGTTTGGACTGGTGCAAGGTGCCCACTATAATTAGTGGACAGCATATGCCAGGCCAACTTCTCACACCCTACCCATTGCTTCATAACTGCCTACCTGGTGGTGTTCTAGGCAAGACTGAAACTGGAAATCTGTTACTGGTAATGTTATGTGGCCGTAAATTAACCATTCTGTGGACGGTGACTCTGCCACGGTGAACGGTAAGTGGTCTAATTTTTCAATGCGCAGCATTGTATATTTCGCATCCCTTTGTCCCATTGTGGTCTGCTTTTCAGTCAAGTTATATGCAGAGAACAGAGACGTACTGTTGCTATATTGCCAGGGCACATAACCAGAGCGCAATGATTGTAGCGTCCAGCTTAATAACATGATAGAACTTAACTGTGATTGTCCGTGTTGTACGATGGACAGATCCTGTTCCATAATATCTATAGCAGAAGATACAATGTTGCCCAGTGAATAAATTCTGGATGTTAGTGTGGTCATGCCATTGTCAACCACAGCCAAAGCCTTTTCAAAGTTAATTCTGTCAATTTACCACAATCTCTCCGCAGCTTCCTGTTGAGAGATTTTCCAAATTTCATTATAAACAGCGAATAGGAAGCGTTTCTGACGTGGCTTTTGGGACCTAGTAAAAAATCCCTGAGATCCATGTCACCTGACAGTAGGGACAAGTGTTGCTTCACCTGTGACAGTGTCGAGGTTCTTAGCCAATCTAGGTATAACTTCCCAACACTGTATGATGTCACCACCCCCAGATGTTCTCGTTGTACATAGCGTACGTCAGGCCTATGGATACTAAACCCTTTGGTGGTACCCCTAAATCTAGACTGACACCTATTTGTGTCGATAGGCCAAACTAACCATCCCTTCCAATTGGGGTCTGTTGAGTTGTATGAAACTCGGTCAATCAAAAAGAGAGAAATGGTTTTCAAATTCGGGGAACACTCCCAGTCCCCTTGGAATGAATCAATAAACAATAGAGGGAGTATGCCCCACAGCACAAAAAAGTGATGTAGAGAGACACACACATATACAGAAAGACACAAAGGAAAAATAGTTTTCCTTTTAAAAGACCCCTCACTCACCACTAGTTGCTGACATGCTTCATCATTGGGGTCCCACCCGAATGGCCGAGTGCCACTCGGGTGTGCTACAACGCCTGAATTACAGCGGAGCGGGATGACGTTGTGAACGTGGTGAATAGTGAGTGAGTTAGTGAAAGTTAAAATTATCTTTATTGTTCCCTTAGCTTTAATATGGAGCAATAAGATAAAATTTAAAACAGTTTGGGATTCCTATAAAGGTTAGATTGGCCTAATGCATCTAAATGTGAAAGTGATATAGAAAGAATACGGTCTACATGTTTCAGCCTATTTATGTCACTGCCAGGCTTTCTTCAGGACCTTGTGATGTAACCCGATGGGTGTGCACACACTAAGGTGCACCCTTCTCTGAGTTACTAGTAGGACATACCGTAACTTACGATATGTATGCCTTTCAGCTTTCTGTGAAAGGGGTACCGAACCTGGAAAGATAAAACATAAACAAAACAGACAATTCTGATTGTTTCATATATTGCAATGTGCCCAGATTCTTCTTTCGTTCGTGTCTCAAAGTACTGGCATGCAGCGTGTGCGTGAACGATTTGTGCACACATACCATGCCTAAGGAAAAAATCATGTACTGTGAACTTTCACAACTATCGAAAAAAGGAGTGCAACTTCACCCCTAGGTAATTGAACATACCCACTATATAACTTCAAAGTGGGTGTCAATGTTCTTGACTTCGTGCGAGCGTGTTACTAAAAATAGAGCTTTTTAAGTTGTTATACACCAGCACTTATCGTACAGCTGTACATGTGCTAGTGTGATTAAATTCGCAAACAAACGAGAGAAAACCAAGGTCAAGGCTTACTGTAAATTAAATTCTTATATGCCCCATGGAAGCCGTGGGGGGGGGGGCGTAGGTTGTAGTCACACACTATGGTGGAAAAAATAAGTACAAATCAGTTAGGGACACTTACCTCCAATCGGTTGTTAGTTCAAAGTAAATGGAGGCCACCCGTGCCCCTTCGAGTACTTACTTCGTTAAACCATACTGCCCGTGTTCCTACCTACGAAACATCCGCACGGAGACCCGAGGATGCATCTACTCGGTTCTCTGTGGTTTAAATGTGTTTTCTCAAGACGCGGCACTTCCTGGTGCATGACGTTGACGTAGGTCACATGGCAACGTCAGGGGCGTGGCTTCACGAGTGACGTGTAGCCGTCTCCGTGTCTCTTGTGTAACACACTGTGTTTGCTCACTGGCTTAAAGGAAGTTATAGGTAATGCCTTCCATCCGTTGCCTAAATGGTAATTAGAACTATTACACAAAACAGCTCATGATGATAAATATCTGATTATCACGGATCTCTTAAAATGTTTGAAAAAGAAAGGAAAGAAATACTCATGTCTAGGAAAAGAGTATCATTTGTGTTTCCATGGGGACAAAGTGAGAATGATATTCTGTTAGGATACAGAGAAAATGAAAAATATATAAGGTAATAAGCTGACCCATCTATAATCAAATGTCCTACGTTACAGGACTATTATCTAGATGGGTGAGCAATAAAGTTAGTCCCTTTGAATTGCACAAAGTGTGGTATAGGCAGAGTTATTTTAATTTTAAGGAATTCCATGGGATATTGTCATTTAATCCCTCTTTGTGAGTGGACAATCTGTATACCCAGCGTTGTTCTTTCTCCAGTAGGCGCTGTTGGACATGTTCGTTTGCCCTTACTGTTTCGATGACTGTCCACCTCATATCGTTTGTGGTATGGTTCGCATGGAGGAAGTGTTCAGTGAGTCTAGTAGTGATTCTCTTACATCTAATCGTGCTACGATGTTCGCAGATCCTCTGTTTCACTTTCCTCCCTGTCATGCCTACATAACGTAGGCCGCATGGGCATGTTATTAAATACACCACATTTGTACTGTTGCAGTTAGTGTGTGCCCTCTGGGTCCACGTTTTCCCAGGTTCCAGATTTAAAGTCTTTGTTGCAGTTGTTATATGGCACACACTACAATTCCCGCAGGGATAATGGCCCGTGATGTTAGGTAGGCCCCATGCGTTCAATACTGTTGCTGTTATATCCTGTTCCACTTTCCTAGGATGGGTAGATACCAGTGAGTCTTTGATGCTCCGTGCCTTCTTGAAGGAAAATAACGGTTTTTCCCAGTGTAGATTGCCAGTCTGGAGGATACTCCAATGTTGATTTATGGATTTTTTCACCTGATTAGATATCCTGCTGTAGGTGGTAACACATGTCAGCGGAATACCCTTGGCTCTCTCTGGTTTGTCTTCCAGGAGTACCTCACGGGGTTGATTTCTTGCACGTTTTTGGCAGGTCTTAAGTATCTTCTCAGGGTATCCCCTAGATGATAGTTTTTTAGAGAGATTTGCAGCTTGATCCCGGTAGTCCGAGAGCTTGCTGCAATTGCGTCGTAATCTTGTAGTGTAGTTCCTATTTCCCTAATAGGCTCTGCGTATTGGAATAATATAACCTATAGGTTTGACATAGGACTAAGGTCGGTATGTCCCTATCGATTATATTAAACTTAATTACCTGTGCCAGCTAGCTCAGAGGCCACTAGAAACTTCTTGAAGACAAGAAGGGAATAGCTTCTGGCAACCACATAACATAAAACCCTGATCCCTCAGGATCGTGGAAACAATATACTACTTTTCATTCAGTCACTCATCTCAGAGAAGTACATAGAAGAAACAGTCGGGTGTGTTTACAATAAAATTTATTGCACAGTTGTTGTTCTAGTACTGGTTATATGTGCTGCGACAATTGTTGGACAGTAGCAGAGAAATATGGCCAGCAGTGCAGTTAAATAAAAATGCATGGTACAGTTTTACCATTGTGCAATAGTAATGAACACATACATGAAATGCAGAATGCATTAAGATAAAGCCTATACCCCTATGATGCCTAACTAGATGTACCTAAGTGTACCTAGCATGTGTGTAGGTCTTAGAGAGCCAAGAATCCCCCTAGGATTTAGTCTAACCCCATTACCTTAGTGGGACTTCATCCTGGTGTTGAGCTGGATACCCCAGGATGGGTGGATGGACCTCTGCCAGCTGGAGCTGTGGCATGTTGCAGGTTGCAGCATCTCAGGTCGGAGTGTCCGCATGGAAAGTCTCGGTCCCCTCTAGTTTGCTTGGGCAAAGGGAGGTATATTTATACCTGATAGGTGCCTTGGAATGTTAGTATTGACGTACAGTCGGTCAGAGGAAGACGTCAGGAATGAACCCTTAGGAAATAGTGGTTCATGCATATTTAATGAGTTCTTGGAGAAATCAATAATCCTGTGCTAGGGAAAATCCCAAGAGCGAAGGGTCTGTTTCTAAGAACTCGTTGTGACATAGGTTAGTCACTGTTGGACATGGATATGATGTATTTAGGATGGACTGTCTTCTGCACCCAGAGCACACGTCAGATAAGGGACAGACTCTGTTGCTCGTTATTTGTGAAGGGAGGGCCAATGTAGGTGAAAGGTCCTGCCTGTCTCTGTGGCACGAAGGATTTGTGCCTCTGAAACGGCGCACCTATGTTAGGGCCTCAATCCAGCACATAACAATCTGAGGTACTGACCATAGGGTAAGTTCTCCCTCAGGGCCCTCGGGTGGAAACTTTCGAATCTGAGGAGGTTGTTTTTTGCCGTGGGTTTTTGGTAGGTTTTGGTCTCTAGTATGCCATTCTCTTTAGAGATTATGATGTCAAGGAAAACTATAGTGTCAGAGTTCATTCAGTGGGTGAACTTTAAATTGATGTCACAGGAGTTGATCCAAGTGACAAACTCCAGTAGAGTTTCTTTCGGTCCTTGCCAGATGACAAGGACGTTGTCAATGTACCTTTTCCAGAATGTAATGTGGGAAGCAAAAGGGTTAGTCTTGCTTAAGATGTGTTTCTTCTCAAAGTCAAAGACATATAACCCCGCCACACTTGGGGCAAAAGTACTACCCATGGTTGTTTGAAGGTATAGGTCTCCTTCATACTCAAAATAGTTTCTCTTGAGTGCCAAAGAGGCACATTCCAGGATAAAGTGTTTGGGTGTTTTGTATTTCCAGTCGGTTTCACCAAGGGCGTTTCTCAGTACTTCCAGAGTGTCATCCTGGGGAAGGCTCGTGTAAAGGCTTTCAATATCAAAGCTGACTAAAATAGTTGTTTCATCAATGTGGATATTCTGTAAAAGGACAAGTAGACTCTTGGTGTCCTTCAAGTAAGTTTCAGTGTTTTGCACTAAGGTTTTTAGAAAAAATTACAAAAACGTGATAGTGGTTCAAAAAGTGACCTTATTCCGGATACAATAGGTCTTCCGGGAGGTGGAATTTTATTCTTGTGCATTTTTGGCAATGTGTAAAAATATGGAGTCTTCTCCTCGCTTGTCGTGAGAAAATCTGCCTCCATTTTTGATATAATGCCACTGACCTCCGCTGCATCCACCAATGATCTTATTTCCTTTTTCAGATCCTGTGTGGGATTGATAGTCAAGGGAGTGTAATTTCTTCTATCAGTGAGCAATCTCCGGCACTCTGTTTGGTAGGCTCTTCTGTCCTGGACCACCACTCCGCCCCCTTTGTCTGCCTGTTTAATGACAATTGTATCACAATTTCTTAATGTTTCCAGAGCCAAATTTTCTTCTCTGCTCATATTGAAGAAATGTTCCTTTTCTTCCATTTTCTCAACGTCATTGAAAATGGCTTGTTCAAAAGTTAATACTTCCACTGGGACTAGGTGTGAGGGTGGAGTAAACGTTGATTTTAGACGTAGGCCTGTTTCACTAGGTTCAGTAGTTGTTTCCTTCGGATCTGGTGCTGGTGTATAACAACTTAAAAAGCTCAATTTTTAGGTCTCGGCTAGGCAGCGCTTGCGCTGTCTCAGCGCATGCGCTGTCTCGTCGAGAGATGCTGTATACAGTATTGTGGGGGAAGCTCCGCCCACTTTCTGCCCATGCTTTTGATTGGCTCAAATGTAAAATGCTGCATTCTGATTGGTTGCCGGCGTATTAGTCCCGCCTCCTTACTGCCATGACGTCATGTTTATCCTTCCATAGCTATCAGCCCCTTTGCTTCAGCAACTCTTTTCTTCCCCTGCCTCCCCCTGTTTCCTCCAGCAGTCTGTGACTTCTATGGCCACCACCACCCCCCCCACCCACTCCTCTTCCTGCCTTCTTCGGCGCCGGCATTTTTGTTTACACTGCAATAGGACTCGCGTAAATACGAGTCCTATTGCATTTGTAAATGCTTGTTTATCGTGTAATTGGTCGATGGATTCGCACTCTTTTGTCTCGCATGCGCGCGCGATGCCTTACATCCTACCCATGCGGGACAAAACAGTGGCGTTGCCCGCAGCGCCTGCACCCGCCCCTCAGCCACAGTCGCTCCATCCCAGCTCTCCCTCGGCCGTGGCCAGCCCTGCCAGCTCCACGTCGGACATGCTAAACAGCGTCAAGGGCCGAGATGTCAGCGGGCCCCGGACCGCCCCGCAGAGCCCGCATTGGCCCGGAGTCTCATCCCGTAAGTTTCCCCGGACTCACACCTCACTGTCCCCGGCTGGCGGGCCTCTGTCCCCATCCACCCCTCCGCCCACAGTCTGCTTTCTGGTTTAACTTGTGGCGCATCAGATTGTAAGCTGTGCAAGATTCGCAGTTGGCGATTGCCTTCAGGGTGTAATTTGCCACATTTCTGAGCTGGACTGTTTTACGCCACCCTAACGCTACCTAGTCTGTGGCGAGGACTCCGGGCTCCTACGTAGTAACTTGTTTTGCGGTGCTGTTTATTTCACGCAGGAGAGAATATGTCCCTCACTTGGTGCTGGATGACTTTTTTCCCGAGCAGTCCTGGAGTCTCTTAAAATGTGGTACTGTCTCCGATACAGGGCTGTTTCTTTCAGTGTTGTGGGTCTCTCTCTCGCAAGTAGTGTTGTGGTCGCTTATGAAATTCGGAGGTCAGCCCCGTTTCTAATGCAGTGTAGCATGTCTCTCTCCTGCTGTGCTGCTGTCTCTCAGCCGAAGTGAACTCTTGCTCTTTTCTTAAGCGTGGTCTCTCGCCTGTACTGCTGTCTCTCTCCTGCAGTGTGGAGAAACACTCCATGCAGTGCAAGGTGTCTCATGCACTGCTGGCAGTTGTTCGCGCGCAGCGTAGATGTCTCTCTCGTGCAGTGCTGCCAGTCTCCCGCGCCGTCATCTCTTTCGTTGATGCTTTGATCTCACTGGCTCATGCAGTGCTAGAATCACTCTTACGCAGTGCTGGGTGTCTCTCCCCTGTAGTGACTGTTTTTCATGCAGTGCTTTCTTTTCCCGCTCCCCTGGTCTTGGAACAGAGTTAAAATAAAGTCGGGCTGCAACTTGTGAGCTTTGCTGTGTACAGGACGGGCCCTACCCCAGGAAGCGCTGGGCATGTCACTTCCCCTCCTCCTCTCTCTGTACTCTCGTCCTCTCTCCTCTTGCATCTCTCCCCCCTCTTTCCTCACCCAGCCTGTCTGTCGCTTTGCTTCAATAGCTTTATCTCTACCTTATTTTATATTTACTTTCTGTTTCTTACCACTCTTCTTTCTCCTTTCTGCTCTTTTCCCCTCCTCCCTCTAGTTTTCTTCACGGCTCGCCACATTTAATCTTTCTCCCCTGTCACTTCCTCTTTTCTGCCTGGACTCTCCACCTTTCTCCCCTCTTTGCTATCCAATTGATTCTCCTCTTTGCTATCCAATTGCTTTACAAAGGTACTATAGAACAAGGGGTTAACAAAGCCAATAGGCTTGGCCCTGGCAAGGTGGTGCAATGGTTAGAATTGTTTTTCTTTCAAGCATATGCCACACAAGAAGGAAGAAACATGTCACCCCTTAAACATGCCAGCCACATGCTTGCAGTAAACATTTTAAATGTAAAAAAATTAATTAATCACTGCATTTCCTTTTAATAGGATTCCATTTCCAGTAAACAGCACTTAATGAAAGCAGGCATGTTTTCATGTCCTTAGCAAACTCCCATGAATGGCGTTAGCCCCTCGCTGACATTGCTTGTGTATGCTGCGCCATCCCTCTGTTTCCCATGTCACAAGCAACCTCGAGTTTCCCGGCTTTGTAACCTGCTGGCACCCCCACCTCCATGAAGCTAAACTCAGCTGGTAAACACATCAAGCCTTTATCAATCAGCTGATTTTTTCATGTAAATGCCCATCCAGGGGCTTATTACGGAAGCTTTCCACCAGGGCAAATCTGTTTTGCTGCTTGTGCAGCATAAACCTACCCGATGGCAAGGTTGCTCAGTGAGTTAATACATCTGGAAACCCGGACATCGCACCCATGTCAGTAAAATGTTTATTATTAAATGTTATTTTCAGCACTTTGGAATCATTACCATCTGCAAACAGGAACAGACTGCTCGGTTCAATATCTCCCAAACGTGAACAAACACTTCTCTCCAAAGCTATTCAAGTGGGCATAGTATTCTTGAAGCTTACTTAGTAAAGTGCAAGGTCGGGGAATAACTTTTTTCTTCAAACTATCTTTTATGGAACTCGTCATAGCATGTCCTTTATTGCACCTTGACTGATTGTATCAACTGCTGTTGCAAATCCATCTCAGACTAAAATTTAGTCAACAGCAACTATGTTTTCATTTATGATTTGTATTATGCTACATTATACGATAAAGCATGCACTTGTGTAAAAATACATGAAAATTGCACAAGCTGGGTCTACAGTTCTAAATGCAAGACTCTTAGGAATGTGGGGGAAAATTGTCACAAAGTCCAAATTACTAAAGCACTGTCAGTCGTTTATTTAAAACAATATATCGAGCATTCTGTATTATTACTATCATATTTTCATAATACACTAATATGGCGAGACCGATTGGCATGGCCAATGCTTGTTATTAACACGCTCGCACGAAGTCGAGCACATTGACACCCACTTTGAAGTTATATAGTGGGTATGTTCAATTACCTAGGGGTGAAGTTGCACTCCTTTTTTCGATAGTTGTGAAAGTTCACAGCACATGATTTTTTCCTTAGGCATGGTATGTGTGCACAAATCGTTCACGCACACACTGCATGCCAGTACTTTGAGACACGAACGAAAGAAGAATCTGGGCACATTGCAATATATGAAACAATCGGAATTGTCTGTTTTGTTTATGTTTTATCTTTCTAGGTTCGGTACCCCTTTCACAGAAAGCTGAAAGGCATACATATCGTAAGTATCGGTATGTCCTACTAGTAACTCAGAGAAGGGTGCACCTTAGTGTGTGCACACCCATCGGGTTTCATCACAAGGTCCTGAAGAAAGCC
Source organism: Calotriton arnoldi (assembly GCA_963921515.1). NCBI lineage: Eukaryota > Metazoa > Chordata > Amphibia > Caudata > Salamandridae > Calotriton > Calotriton arnoldi. Next base: position 620,006 of record CAWUFW010007934.1, read on the forward strand.
TGGCAGTGACATTAATAGGCTGAAACATTTAGACCGTATTCTTTCTATATCACTTTCACATTTAGATGCATTAGGCCAATCTAACCTTTATAGGCATCCCACACTGTTTTTAAATTTTATCTTATTGCTCCATATTAAAGCTAAGGGAACAATAAAGATAATTTTAACTTTCACTAACTCACTCACTATTCACCACGTTCACAACGTCATCCCGCTGCGCTGTAATTCAGGCGTTGTAGCACACCCGAGTGGCACTCGGCCATTCGGGTGGGACCCCAATGATGAAGCATGTCACCAACTAGTGGTGAGTGAGGGGTCTTTTAAAAGGAAAACTATTTTTCCTTTGTTTCTTTCTGTATATGTGTGTGTCTCTCTACATCACATTTTTGTGCTGTGGGGCATACTCCCTCTATTGTTTATTGATTCATTCCAAGGGGACTGGGAGTGTTCCCGAATTTGAAAACCATTTCTCTCTTTTTGATTGACCGAGTTTAGGCAGCGCACAACTGTGAGAGTTTCACTCTTCTTTTGGAGCTTCTCAATTCCCTTTTTTGGCAAACATGGGGGAGAACCAAGGTCTTTCCTACACTGAAGATGAGGTAAATGTTATTTTGTCAGGACCCTCCCCTTTCGCGGATGCAAATATTGCACAAACAATAGCACAGACCCCGGATTGGGAAAAACTAACAGAGCAGAAAAAGAATAGAATTAGGACAATACTTCACGGCACTATACTAACGGAATACCTTAGGAACAATACTGCACCTAAGGGACTCATTGTCACCAATGCACCACGCATCTTTCTTGAGGACCCTGTCTTCAGGAAAGATTGGGCCCAGATTGCGTGGCATTGTACCCGCGACTGGATCATACTCATAATTAAAACAGCAATAAGATTATCTGAGTCCATGTTAGTTGAGATACAAATCACAGAGACCCATCTGAAAACAACCATCACAGCTTACAAAAGGAAACTTGATGAGTTGAATAAAGAAATCAATGAGTATAAGGACGATCTGACTCAACAAAAGATCCAAAAGTTCCAAAAGGATCTAAAACGTTTTTCGTATGTAAAAACATACCCTTATTCTGACCCAGACTTTACACCCCCTGCCAGAACCGATAGAAATTCAAACTCCTCAGGGGATGATTCCTCGGTTAGTAGTGGGTCAAGCACAGGCAGTGGAAGATCCAGACAGAGGGGAAAGAATAGATTTCAGAACCCACAAAACAACTGGCCAAACTTCAATGCCCCTATGATAGGTAGTTTCCTGGGCCACTTCAACCCACACCAACAGTACCAGATGTTCGGTTGGAACCCACCCTTCCCCCAACCAATGTTCCCCCAGAACACATTTAGACCGCCTTTTTTAGGGAGGGGCAGGAGGGGAAGAGGCAGAAGAAAGGGACAGAACCAAGTTCATTGGGAGGAAGAAGAACAAGTGGGGAGCCTCACGAGAAGCAAAACAAGGGACCCCCAGGCAGGGACGAGCAACAACAGAACCTAGTCACCAACCTTTCCACTAGACCTTTAATATTAACTGAGGAAAAGCTCCTCAACAAAGGGCTAGGATTTGTCCCAACTGCTAGATTAGACAAGTCCAGTCTCCATTGTGAGCTTGCAGAATTCTTCAGAAAGCTAAAGTTAAAAGCTTTCTTTGAAAGACAGGATCCGAAGGAAACAACTACTGAACCTAGTGAAACAGGCCTACGTCTAAAATCAACGTTTACTCCACCCTCACACCTAGTCCCCGTGGAAGTATTAACTTTTGAACAAGCCATTTTCAATGACGTTGAGAAAATGGAAGAAAAGGAACATTTCTTCAATACTCATAATTAAAACAGCAATAAGATTATCTGAGTCCATGTTAGTTGAGATACAAATCACAGAGACCCATCTGAAAACAACCATCACAGCTTACAAAAGGAAACTTGATGAGTTGAATAAAGAAATCAATGAGTATAAGGACGATCTGATTCAACAAAAGATCCAAAAGTTCCAAAAGGATCTAAAACGTTTTTCGTATGTAAAAACATACCCTTATTCTGACCCAGACTTTACACCCCCTGCCAGAACCGATAGAAATTTCAATAAGAGCAGAGAAGAAAATTTGGCTCTGGAAACATTAAGAAATTGTGATACAATTGTCATTAAACAGGCAGACAAAGGGAGCGGAGTGGTGGTCCAGGACAAAACAGCCTACCAAACAGAGTGCCGGAGATTGCTCACTGATAGAAGAAATTACACTCCCTTGACTATCAACCCCACACAGGATCTGAAAAAGGAAATATGATCATTGGTGGATGCAGCGGAGGTCAGTGGCCATATATCAAAAATGGAGGCAGATTTTCTCACGACTAGCGAGGAGAAGACTCCATATTTTTACACATTGCCAAAAATGCACAAGAATAAAATTCCACCTCCCGGAAGACCTATTGTATCCGGAATAGGGTCACTTTTGAAACCACTATCACGTTTTTGTGATTTTTTTCTAAAAACCTTAGTGCAAAACACTGAAACTTACTTGAAGGACACCAAGAGTCTACTTGTCCTTTTACAGAATATCCACATTGATGAAACAACTATTTTAGTCAGCTTTGATATTGAAAGCCTTTACACGACCCTACCTCAGGATGACACTCTGGAAGTACTGAGAAACGCCCTTGGTGAAACCGACTGGAAATACAAAACACCCAAACACTTTATCCTGGAATGTGCCTCTTTGGCACTCAAGAGAAACTATTTTGAGTATGAAGGAGACCTATACCTTCAAACAACCGGAACTTCCATGGGTAGTACTTTTGCCCCAAGTGTGGCGGGGTTATATGTCTTTGACTTTGAGAAGAAACACATCTTAAGCGAGACTAACCCTTTTGCTTCCCACATTACATTCTGGAAAAGATACATTGACGACGTCCTTGTCATCTGGCAAGGCCCGAAAGAAACTCTACTGGAGTTTGTCACTTGCATCAATTCCTGTGACATCAATTTAAAGTTCACCCACTCAATGAACTCTGACACTATAGTTTTCCTTGACATCATAATCTCTAAGGAGAATGGCATACTAGAGACCAAAACCTACCAAAAACCCACGGCAAAAAACAACCTCCTCAGATTCGAATGTTTCCACCCGAGGGCCCTGAGGGAGAACTTACCCTATGGTCAGTACCTCAGATTATGACGTAATTGCAGCAAGCTCTCGGACTACCGGGATCAAGCTGCAGATCTCTCTGAAAAACTATCATCTAGGGGATACCCTGAGAAGATACTTAAGACCTGCCAAAAACGTGCAAGAAATCAACCCCGTGAGGTACTCCTGGAAGACAAACCAGAGAGAGCCAAGGGTATTCCGCTGACATGTGTTACCACCTACAGCAGGATATCTAATCAGGTGAAAAAATCCATAAATCAACATTGGAGTATCCTCCAGACTGGCAATCTACACTGGGAAAAACCGTTATTTTCCTTCAAGAAGGCACGGAGCATCAAAGACTCACTGGTATCTACCCGTCCTAGGAAAGTGGAACAGGATATAACAGCGACAGTATTGAACGCATGGGGCCTACCTAACATCACGGGCCATTACCCCTGTGGGAATTGTAGTGTGTGCCATATAACAACTGCAACAAAGACTTTAAATCTGGAACCTGGGAAAACGTGGACCCAGAGGGCACACACTAACTGCAACAGTACAAATGTGGTGTATTTAATAACATGCCCATGCGGCCTACGTTATGTAGGCATGACAGGGAGGAAAGTGAAACAGAGGATCTGCGAACATCGTAGCACGATTAGATGTAAGAGAATCACTACTAGACTCACTGAACACTTCCTCCAGGCGAACCATACCACAAACGATATGAGGTGGACAGTCATCGAAACAGTAAGGGCAAACGAACATGTCCAACAGCGCCTACTGGAGAAAGAACAACGCTGGGTATACAGATTGTCCACTCACAAAGAGGGATTAAATGACAATATCCCATGGAATTCCTTAAAATTAAAATAACTCTGCCTATACCACACTTTGTGTAATTCAAAGGGACTAACTTTATTGCTCACCCATCTAGATAATAGTCCTGTAACGTAGGACATTTGATTATAGATGGGTCAGTTTATTACCTTATATATTTTTCATTTTCTCTGTATCCTCCTAACAGAATATCATTCTCACTTTGTCCCCATGGAAACACAAATGATACTCTTTTCCTAGACATGAGTATTTCTTTCCTTTCTTTTTCAAAAATTTTTAGAGATCCGTGATAATCAGATATTTATCATCATGAGCTGTTTTGTGTAATAGTTCTAATTACCATTTAGGCAACGGAAGGAAGGCATTACCTATAACTTCCTTAAAGCCAGTGAGCAAACACAGTGTTTTACACAAGAGACACGGAGATGGCTACACGTCACTCGTGAAGCCACGCCCCTGACGTTGCCATGTGACCTACTTCAACGTCATGCACCAGGAAGTGCTGCGTCTTGAGAAAACACATTTAAACCACAGAGAACCGAGTAGATGCATCCTCGGGTCTCCGTGCGGATGTTTTGTAGGTAGGAACACGGGCAGTATGGTTTGACGAAGTAAGTACTCGAAGGGGCACGGGTGTCCTCCATTTACTTTGAACTAACAACCGATTGGAGGTAAGTGTCCCTAACTGATTTGTACTTATTTTTTCCACCATAGTGTGTGACTACAACCTACGCCCCCCCACGGCTGCCATGGGGCATATAAGAATTTAATTTACAGTAAGCCTTGACCTTGGTTTTCTCTCGTTTGTTTGCGAATTTAATCACACTAGCACATGTACAGCTGTACGATAAGTGCTGGTGTATAACAACTTAAAAAGCTCCATTTTTATTAACACGCTCGCACGAAGTCGAGCACATTGACACCCACTTTGAAGTTATATAGTGGGTATGTTCAATTACCTAGGGGTGAAGTTGCACTCCTTTTTTCAATAGTTGTGAAAGTTCACAGCACATGATTTTTTCCTTAGGCATGGTATGTGTGCACAAATCGTTCACGCACACGCTGCATGCCAGTACTTTGAGACACGAACGAAAGAAGAATCTGGGTACATTGCAATATATGAAACAATCGGAATTGTCTGTTTTGTTTATGTTTTATCTTTCCAGGTTCGGTACCCCTTTCACAGAAAGCTGAAAGGCATACATATCGTAAGTAACGGTATGTTCTACTAGTAACTCAGAGAAGGGTGCACCTTAGTGTGTGCACACCCATCGGGTTACATCACAAGGTCCTGAAGAAAGCCTGGCAGTGACATTAATAGGCTGAAACATGTAGACCGTATTCTTTCTATATCACTTTCACATTTAGATGCATTAGGACAATCTAACCTTTATAGTTATCCCACACTGTTTTTAAATTTTATCTTATTGCTCCATATTAAAGCTAAGGGAACAATAAAGATAATTTTAACTTTCACTAACTCACTCACTATTCACCACGTTCACATTGTCATCCCGCTCCGCTGTAATTCAGGCATTGTAGCACACCCGAGTGGCACTTGGCCATTCGGGTGGGACCCCAATGATGAAGCATGTCACCAACTAGTGGTGAGTGAGGGGTCTTTTAAAAGGAAAACTATTTTTCCTTTGTTTCTTTCTGTATATGTGTGTGTCTCTCTACATCACTTTTTTGTGCTGTGGGGCATACTCCCTCTATTGTTTATTGATTCATTCCAAGGGGACTGGGAGTGTTCCCCGAATTTGAAAACCCTTTCTCTCTTTTTGATTGACCAAGTTTAGGCAGCGCACAGCTGTGAGAGTTTCACTCTTCTTTTGGAGCTTCTCAATTCCCTTTTTTGGCAAACATGGGGGAGAACCAAGGTCTTTCCTACACTGAAGAGGAGGTAAATGCTATTTTGTCTTTACCCTCCCCTTTCGCGGATGCAAATATTGCACAAACAATAGCATAGACCACGGATTGGGAAAAACTAACAGAGCAAAAAAAGAATAGAAGTAGGACGGCACTATACTAACGGAATACCTTAGGAACAATACTGCACCTAAGGGACTCATTGTCACCAATGCACCACGCATCTTTCTTGAGGACCCTGTCTTCAGGAAAGATTGGGCCCAGATTGCGTGGCATTGTACCCGCGACTGGATCATACTCATAATTAAAACAGCAATAAGATTATCTGAGTCCATGTTAGTTGAGATACAAATCACAGAGACCCATCTGAAAACAACCATCACAGCTTACAAAAGGAAACTTGATGAGTTGAATAAAGAAATCAATGAGTATAAGGACGATCTGATTCAACAAAAGATCCAAAAGTTCCAAAAGGATCTAAAACGTTTTTCGTATGTAAAAACATACCCTTATTCTGACCCAGACTTTACACCCCTGCCAGAACCGATAGAAATTTCAATAAGAGCAGAGAAGAAAATTTGGCTCTGGAAACATTAAGAAATTGTGATACAATTGTCATTAAACAGGCAGACAAAGGGAGCGGAGTGGTGGTCCAGGACAAAACAGCCTACCAAACAGAGTGCCGGAGATTGCTCACTGATAGAAGAAATTACACTCCCTTGACTATCAACCCCACACAGGATCTGAAAAAGGAAATATGATCATTGGTGGATGCAGCGGAGGTCAGTGGCCATATATCAAAAATGGAGGCAGATTTTCTCACGACAAGCGAGGAGAAGACTCCATATTTTTACACATTGCCAAAAATGCACAAGAATAAAATTCCACCTCCCGGAAGACCTATTGTATCCGGAATAGGGTCACTTTTGAAACCACTATCACGTTTTTGTGATTTTTTTCTAAAAACCTTAGTGCAAAACACTGAAACTTACTTGAAGGACACCAAGAGTCTACTTGTCCTTTTACAGAATATCCACATTGATGAAACAACTATTTTAGTCAGCTTTGATATTGAAAGCCTTTACACGAGCCTTCCCCAGGATGACACTCTGGAAGTACTGAGAAACGCCCTTGGTGAAACCGACTGGAAATACAAAACACCCAAACACTTTATCCTGGAATGTGCCTCCTTGGCACTCAAGAGAAACTATTTTGAGTATGAAGGAGACCTATACCTTCAAACAACCGGAACTTCCATGGGTAGTACTTTTGCCCCAAGTGTGGCGGGGTTATATGTCTTTGACTTTGAGAAGAAACACATCTTAAGCGAGACTAACCCTTTTGCTTCCCACATTACATTCTGGAAAAGATACATTGACGACGTCCTTGTCATCTGGCAAGGCCCGAAAGAAACTCTACTGGAGTTTGTCACTTGCATCAATTCCTGTGACATCAATTTAAAGTTCACCCACTCAATGAACTCTGACACTATAGTTTTCCTTGACATCATAATCTCTAAGGAGAATGGCATACTAGAGACCAAAACCTACCAAAACCCACGGCAAAAAACAACCTCCTCAGATTCGAATGTTTCCACCCGAGGGCCCTGAGGGAGAACTTACCCTATGGTCAGTACCTCAGATTATGACGTAATTGCAGCAAGCTCTCGGACTACCGGGATCAAGCTGCAGATCTCTCTGAAAAACTATCATCTAGGGGATACCCTGAGAAGATACTTAAGACCTGCCAAAAATGTGCAAGAAATCAACCCCGTGAGGTACTCCTGGAAGACAAACCAGAGAGAGCCAAGGGTATTCCGCTGACATGTGTTACCACCTACAGCAGGATATCTAATCAGGTGAAAAAATCCATAAATCAACATTGGAGTATCCTCCAGACTGGCAATCTACACTGGGAAAAACCGTTATTTTCCTTCAAGAAGGCACGGAGCATCAAAGACTCACTGGTATCTACCCATCCTAGGAAAGTGGAACAGGATATAACAGCGACAGTATTGAACGCATGGGGCCTACCTAACATCACGGGCCATTACCCCTGTGGGAATTGTAGTGTGTGCCATATAACAACTGCAACAAAGACTTTAAATCTGGAACCTGGGAAAACGTGGACCCAGAGGGCACACACTAACTGCATCAGTACAAATGTGGTGTATTTAATAACATCAAAACAAGGATGGGGGGGGAGCGAGGAAAGGTCAAGGGACGTCCCTATCCCCAAATTCCATATACAAACAATGTGGACGTACCCACTGAAAGAAACAAAGAGTCAGGACTCACTGTGCTAGCAGCAGTGCCGCACAACCCTTAGGTTTTATTAAAAGACCCCTCACACACCAACCTGGTTGGTGTCATGCTTCATCATTGGGGTCCCAACCGGGTGGCCTAATGCCGCCCGGTTGTGCTTCAACGCCTGATTACAGCGGAGCTGCTGTAGTGTGATAGTGTGATGTGAGATGTGCAAATTAAAAATATCTCTGGGATCCTTGCCAAATGTATTTAATTGTGGCGGCCCAGGATATATTAAAATCCAAGAGCGCAACTAATGGAGTTGTTTAAACCCGTAGTTGTCTGTGATAGGTCTACATGTTTCAGCCCCTGCAAAGAAATAGAGGGGGCTTTCATCAGGACCGGGTGAAGAAAAGTGAATGAGTGGCAAAATATGGCCACGTGAGTATTAAAAAATCACAACACACACGCTAAGGTGAGTTGGAAAAAATGAAGGGAGTCGATACTTACGACCCCACTTGAAGTAACCTGTAAGGGAAAGGACAAAACAACAACACATAAAGGAAAAAAGAAGCAACATAAAATGCAATCTTTTGTTTGATCTTGTGCTTGTATAGGACTATATAGTGGGCAACGCAGTGAGTCCTTATAATCTGGTAGCCTGCTGAAAGAGTACTTTATCGTAAAAGTAACATTGAATTGTGAACGGCTAAACCAGGTGAGAAAATAGCATGCTGGTCAACAATGACGTGATGATATCGATAGTGGGTACTGTGGAGTACATGCAGCATGCTAAGAGTGACATCATGTAGGGCACATGTCACCCTGCGATGTCTACTAAATGCAGCATAGTTATGCAGTATGGGCAGAACGCAATCTGCTAGCCCAAATGGCTGGTGTGTCGACCGTGGCACAAGTGACCGGCATTTTTTACAGCGTGCAGGAGAACACGTGTTTTAAAGAAAGTTCAAAATAAAAATGGAGTTAAAAAGAGAACATAATTACACTAGAATATAGTGTCTAGCAGGAAATCAGGGCCCGGGAGGGGAATCGTCTGTAGTCACACTCTGTGGCAAGGGAGGAAAGTAGGAAAAATGATGAGACATCTAGGCAAGTTACATAAAGGTATACGGAAATCGTATACGTGGCTAAACATGTCTGTAAAAAAAGGGGAAGAAAGCGCTAAGCTTAGCGCGCTCACACATTGAAAGATCTTACTTCGTCAAGACGGATATCCCGCTACAACCTACTGCGGTCTCCCATGGTCCCGGCTGCTGGCGTTAATGCCGGTGTCATGGGCTTTGTAACGGGAGCGTCGGCGTGGGGACATGCCCCATTGAGAGAGGTCTAGAGCGCTCACAGTGGGTGTACCGCGCATGTGCGGGCGCCATGTTGCAATGATGGAAAATGCCCATACCAGCCATATGGCGGGTGCCGGAAAATCTGAGTTGGGGGACTGGTAAAGGAATATCAGCACAAAAGGTGAAGAATGCTGATGAGAAACGTCTAGCGCTCTCTATGTGTGCTTGCCGCGCATAAAACAGGCGCCATATTGGAGTGGTGTAATCTGAATTAGATCAGCCAAAGGGTGGGGGCTGAGGGCCAACAGGGGATATGATGCATGCCTGAGCAGGGCATGCATCATATCCAACTCACCTTAGCGTGTGTGTTGTGATTTTTTAATACTCACGTGGCCATATTTTGCCACTCATTCACTTTTCTTCACCCGGTCCTGATGAAAGCCCCCTCTATTTCTTTGCAGGGGCTGAAACATGTAGACCTATCACAGACAACTACGGGTTTAAACAACTCCATTAGTTGCGCTCTTGGATTTTAATATATCCTGGGCCGCCACAATTAAATACATTTGGCAAGGATCCCCAGAGATATTTTTAATTTGCACATCTCACATCACACTATCACACTACACCAGCTCCGCTGTAATCAGGCGTTGAAGCACAACCGGGCGGCATTAGGCCACCCGGTTGGGACCCCAATGATGAAGCATGACACCAACCAGGTTGGTGTGTGAGGGGTCTTTTAATAAAACCTAAGGGTTGTGTGGCACTGCTGCTAGCACAGTGAGTCCTGACTCTTTGTTTCTTTCAGTGGGTACGTCCACATTGTTTGTTTATTTAATAACATGCCCATGCGGCCTAAGTTATGTAAGCATGACAGGGAGGAAAGTGAAACAGAGGATCTGCGAACATCGTAGCACGATTAGATGTAAGAGAATCACTACTAGACTCACTGAACACTTCCTCCAGGCGAACCATACCACAAACGATATGAGGTGGACAGTCATCGAAACAGTAAGGGCAAACGAACATGTCCAACAGCGCCTACTGGAGAAAGAACAACGCTGGGTATACAGATTGTCCACTCACAAAGAGGGATTAAATGACAATATCCCATGGAATTCCTTAAAATTAAAATAACTCTGCCAATACCACACTTTGTGTAATTCAAAGGGACTAACTTTATTGCTCACCCATCTAGATAATAGTCCTGTAACGTAGGACATTTGATTATAGATGGGTCAGCTTATTACCTTATATATTTTTCATTTTCTCTGTATCCTAACAGAATATCATTCTCACTTTGTCCCCATGGAAACACAAATGATACTCTTTTCCTAGACATGAGTATTTCTTTCCTTTCTTTTTCAAACATTTTTAGAGATCCGTGATAATCAGATATTTATCATCATGAGCTGTTTTGTGTAATAGTTCTAATTACCATTTAGGCAACGAAAGGAAGGCATTACCTATAACTTCCTTAAAGCCAGTGAGCAAACACAGTGTTTTACACAAGAGACACGGAGACGGCTACACGTCACTCGTGAAGCCACGCCCCTGACGTTGCCATGTGACCTACGTCAACGTCATGCACCAGGAAGTGCCGCGTCTTGAGAAAACACATTTAAACCACAGAGAACCGAGTAGATGCATCCTCGGGTCTCCGTGCGGATGTTTCGTAGGTAGGAACACGGGCAGTATGGTTTGACGAAGTAAGTACTCGAAGGGGCACGGGTGGCCTCCATTTACTTTGAACTAACAACCGATTGGAGGTATGTGTCCCTAACTGATTTGTACTTATTTTTTCCACCATAGTGTGTGACTACAACCTACGCCCCCCCACGGCTTCCATGGGGCATATAAGAATTTAATTTACAGTAAGCCTTGACCTTGGTTTTCTCTCGTTTGTTTGCGAATTTAATCACACTAGCACATGTACAGCTGTACGATAAGTGCTGGTGTATAACAACTTAAAAAGCTCCATTTTTATTAACACGCTCGCACGAAGTCGAGCACATTGACACCCACTTTGAAGTTATATAGTGGGTATGTTCAATTACCTAGGGGTGAAGTTGCACTCCTTTTTTCGATAGTTGTGAAAGTTCACAGTACATGATTTTTTCCTTAGGCATGGTATGTGTGCACAAATCGTTCACGCACACGCTGCATGCCAGTACTTTGAGACACGAACGAAAGAAGAATCTGGGCACATTGCAATATATGAAACAATCGGAATTGTCTGTTTTGTTTATGTTTTATCTTTCCAGGTTCGGTACCCCTTTCACAGAAAGCTGAAAGGCATACATATCGTAAGTAACGGTATGTCCTACTAGTAACTCAGAGAAGGGTGCACCTTAGTGTGTGCACACCCATCGGGTTACATCACAAGGTCCTGAAGAAAGCATGGCAGTGACATTAATAGGCTGAAACATGTAGACCGTATTCTTTCTATATCACTTTCACATTTAGATGCATTAGGCCAATCTAACCTTTATAGGCATCCCACACTGTTTTTACATTTTATCTTATTGCTCCATATTAAAGCTAAGGGAACAATAAAGATAATTTTAACTTTCACTAACTCACTCACTATTCACCACGTTCACAACGTCATCCAGCTCCGCTGTAATTCAGGCGTTGTAGCACACCCGAGTGGCACTCGGCCATTCGGGTGGGACCCCAATGATGAAGCATGTCACCAACTAGTGGTGAGTGAGGGGTCTTTTAAAAGGAAAACTATTTTTCCTTTGTTTCTTTCTGTATATGTGTGTGTCTCTCTACATCACTTTTTTGTGCTGTGGGGCATACTCCCTCTATTGTTTATTGATTCATTCCAAAGGGACTGGGAGTGTTCCCCGAATTTGAAAACCCTTTCTCTCTTTTTGATTGACCGAGTTTAGGCAGCGCACAGCTGTGAGAGTTTCACTCTTCTTTTGGAGCTTCTCAATTCCCTTTTTTGGCAAACATGGGGGAGAACCAAGGTCTTTCCTACACTGAAGAGGAGGTAAATGCTATTTTGTCAGGACCCTCCCCTTTCGCGGATGCAAATATTGCACAAACAATAGCACAGACCACGGATTGGGAAAAACTAACAGAGCAGAAAAAGAATAGAATTAGGACAATACTTCACGGCACTATACTAACGGAATACCTTAGGAACAATACTGCACCTAAGGGACTCATTGTCACCAATGCACCACACATCTTTCTTGAGGACTCTGTCTTCAGGAAAGATTGGGCCCAGATTGCGTGGCATTGTACCTGCGACTGGATCATACTCATAATTAAAACAGCAATAAGATTATCTGAGTCCATGTTAGTTGAGATACAAATCACAGAGACCCATCTGAAAGCAACCATCACAGCTTACAAAAGGAAACTTGATGAGTTGAATAAAGAAATCAATGAGTATAAGGACGATCTGACTCAACAAAAGATCCAAAAGTTCCAAAAGGATCTAAAACGTTTTTCGTATGTAAAAACATACCCATATTCTGACCCAGACTTTACACCCCTACCAGAACCAATAGAAATTCAAACTCCTCAGGGGATGATTCCTCGGTTAGTAGTGGGTCAAGCACAGGCAGTGGAAGATCCAGACAGAGGGGAAAGAATAGATTTCAGAACCCACTAAACAACTGGCCAAACTTTAATGCCCCTATGATAGGTAGTTTCCCGGGCCACTTCAACCCACACCAACAGTACCAGATGTTCGGTTGGAACCCACCCTTCCCCCAACCAATGTTCCCCCAGAACACATTTAGACCGCCTTTTTTAGGGAGGGGCAGGAGGGGAAGAGGCAGAAGAAAGGGACAGAACCAAGTTCATTGGGAGGAAGAAGAACAAGTGGGGAGCCTCACGAGAAGCAAAACAAGGGACCCCCAGGCAGGGACGAGCAACAGCAGAACCTAGTCACCAACCTTTCCACTAGACCTTTAACATTAACTGAGGAAAAGGTCCTCAACAAAGGGCTAGGATTTGTCCCAACTGCTAGATTAGACAAGTTCAGTCTCCATTGTGAGCTTGCAGAATTCTTCAGAAAGCTAAAGTTAAAAGCTTTCTTTGAAAGACAGGATCCAAAGGAAACAACTACTGAACCTAGTGAAACAGGCCTACGTCTAAAATCAACGTTTACTCCACCCTCACACCTAGTCCCAGTGGAAGTATTAACTTTTGAACAAGCCATTTTCAATGACGTTGAGAAAATGTAAGAAAAGGAACATTTCTTCAATATGAGCAGAAAAGAAAATTTGGCTCTGGAAACATTAAGAAATTGTGATACAATTGTCATTAAACAGGCAGACAAAAGGGGCGGAGTGGTGGTCCAGGACAAAACAGCCTACCAAACAGAGTGCCGGAGATTGCTCACTGATAGAAGAAATTACACTCCCTTGACTATCAACCCCACACAGGATTTGAAAAAGGAAATAAGATCATTGGTGGATGCAGCGGAGGTCAGTGGCCATATATCAAAAATGGAGGCAGATTTTCTCACGACAAGCGAGGAGAAGACTCCATATTTTTACACATTGCCAAAAATGCACAAGAATAAAATTCCACCTCCCGGAAGACGTATTCAATCCGAAATAGGGTCACTTTTGAAACCACTATAACATTTTTGTGATTTTTTTCTAAAAACCTTAGTGCAAAACACTGAAACTTACTTGAAGGAGACCAAGAGTCTACTTGTCCTTTTACAGAATATCCACATTGATGAAACAACTATTTTAGTCAGCTTTGATATTGAAAGCCTTTACACGAGTCTTCCCCAGGATGACACTCTGGAAGTACTGAGAAACGCCCTTGGTGAAACCGACTGGAAATACAAAACACCCAAACACTTTATCCTGGAATGTGCCTCTTTGGCTCTCAAGAGAAACTATTTTGAGTATGAAGGAGACCTATACCTTCAAACAACCGGAACTTCCATGGGTAGTACTTTTGCCCCAAGTGTGGCGGGGTTATATGTCTTTGACTTTGAGAAGAAACACATCTTAAGCGAGACTAACCCTTTTGCTTCCCACATTACATTCTGGAAAAGGTACATTGACGACGTCCTTGTCATCTGGCAAGGCCCGAAAGAAACTCTACTGGAGTTTGTCACTTGGATCAACTCCTGTGACATCAATTTAAAGTTCACCCACTCAATGAACTCTGACACTATAGTTTTCCTTGAGATCATAATCTCTAAGGAGAATGGCATACTAGAGACCAAAACCTACCAAAAACCCACGGCAAAAAACAACCTCCTCAGATTCGAATGTTTCCACCCGAGGGCCCTGAGGGAGAACTTACCCTATGGTCAGTACCTCAGATTATGACGTAATTGCAGCAAGCTCTCGGACTACCGGGATCAAGCTGCAGATCTCTCTGAAAAACTATCATCTAGGGGATACCCTGAGAAGATACTTAAGACCTGCCAAAAACGTGCAAGAAATCAACCCCGTGAGGTACTCCTGGAAGACAAACCAGAGAGAGCCAAGGGTATTCCGCTGACATGTGACACCACCTACAGCAGGATATCTAATCAGGTGAAAAAATCCATAAATCAACATTGGAGTATTCTCCAGACTGGCAATCCACACTGGGAAAAACCATTATTTTCCTTCAAGAAGGCACGGAGCATCAAAGACTCACTGGTATCTACCCGTCCTAGGAAAGTGGAACAGGATATAACAGCGACAGTATTGAACGCATGGAGCCTACCTAACATCACGGGCCATTACCCCTGCGGGAATTGTAGTGTGTGCCATATAACAACTGCAACAAAGACTTAAATCTGGAACCTGGGAAAACGTGGACCCAGAGGGCACACACTAACTGCAACAGTACAAATGTGGTGTATTTAATAACATGCCCATGCGGCCTACGTTATGTAGGCATGACAGGGAGGAAAGTGAAACAGAGGATCTGCGAACATCGTAGCACGATTAGATGTAAGAGAATCACTACTAGACTCACTGAACACTTCCTCCAGGCGAACCATACCACAAACGATATGAGGTGGACAGTCATCGAAACAGTAAGGGCAAACTAACATGTCCAACAGCGCCTACTGGAGAAAGAACAACGCTGGGTATACAGATTGTCCACTCACAAAGAGGGATTAAATGACTATATCCCATGGAATTCCTTAAAATTAAAATAACTCTGCCTATACCACACTTTGTGTAATTCAAAGGGACTAACTTTATTGCTCACCCATCTAGATAATAGTCCTGTAACGTAGGACATTTGATTATAGATGGGTCAGCTTATTACCTTATATATTTTTCATTTTCTCTGTATCCTAACAGAATATCATTCTCACTTTGTCCCCATGGAAACACAAATGATACTCTTTTCCTAGACATGAGTATTTCTTTCCTTTCTTTTTCAAACATTTTTAGAGATCCGTGATAATCAGATATTTATCATCATGAGCTGTTTTGTGTAATAGTTCTAATTACCATTTAGGCAACGGAAGGAAGGCATTACCTATAACTTCCTTAAAGCCAGTGAGCAAACACAGTGTTTTACACAAGAAACACGGAGACGGCTACACGTCACTCATGAAGCCACGCCCCTGACGTTGCCATGTGACCTACGTCAACGTCATGCACCAGGAAGTGCCGCGTCTTGAGAAAACACATTTAAACCACAGAGAACCGAGTAGATGCATCCTCGGGTCTCCGTGCGGATGTTTCGTAGGTAGGAACACGGGCAGTATGGTTTGACGAAGTAAGTACTCAAAGGGGCACGGGTGTCCTCCTTTTACTTTGAACTAACAACCGATTGGAGGTACGTGTCCCTAACTGATTTGTACTTATTTTTTCCACCATAGTGTGTGACTACAACCTAAGCCCCCCCACGGCTTCCATGGGGCATATGAGAATTTAATTTACAGTAAGCCTTGACCTTGGTTTTCTCTCGTTTGTTTGTAAATTTAATCACACTAACACATGTACAGCTGTACGATAAGTGCTGGTGTATAACAACTTAAAAAGCTCCATTTTTATTAACACGCTCGCACGAAGTCGAGCACATTGACACCCACTTTGAAGTTATATAGTGGGTATGTTCAGTTACCTAGGGGTGAAGTTGCACTCCTTTTTTCGATAGTTGTGAAAGTCCACAGCACATGATTTTTTTCTTAGGCATGGTATGTGTGCACAAATTGTTCACGCACACGCTGCATGCCAGTACTTTGAGACACGAACGAAAGAAGAATCTGGGCACATTGCAATATATGAAACAATCGGAATTGTCTGTTTTGTTTATGTTTTATCTTTCCAGGTTCGGTACCCCTTTCACAGAAAGCTGAAAGGCATACATATCGTAAGTAACGGTATGTCCTACTAGTGACTCAGAGAAGGGTGCACCTTAGTGTGTGCACACCCATCGGGTTACATCACAAGATCCTGAAGAAAGCCTGGCAGTGACATTAATAGGCTGAAACATGTAGACCGTATTCTTTCTATAGCACTTTCACATTTAGATGCATTAGGCCAATCTAACCTTTATAGTCATCCCACACTGTTTTTAAATTTTATCTTATTGCTCCATATTAAAGCTAAGGGAACAATAAAGATAATTTTAACTTTCACTAACTCACTCACTATTCACCACGTTCACAACGTCATCCCGCTCCGCTGTAAATCAGGCGTTGTATCACACCCGAGTGGCACTCGGACATTCGGGTGGGACCCCAATTATGAAGCATGTCACCAACTAGTGGTGAGTGAGGGGTCTTTTAAAAGGAAAACTATTTTTCCTTTGTTTCTTTCTGTATATGTGTGTGTCTCTCTACATCACTTTTTTGTGCTGTGGGGCATACTCCCTCTATTGTTTATTGAGTTGTATGAAACCCCATGCTTTATGTCATCTAGTGTACACTCACCATTTTCTGCATAGTTTTGCCATCCCTCCAAGTGAGGGAATACGAGGTGAGTTCAAGTCCTTAATCTTGGCTAACCCAAAACAGGAAGTCTGTTGCACAGTGTTTTTCAGGAAAATCATTTGTTGTGGTATGAGCCATGCTCTAAATAGTGCCTCAATTCCCTGAACCTGCCATTCATTAGTCCCCCAGATTGATTTAATGTCTATAGTGTCTTTCCATTATCCGAAACCCTGTTCAGACAGTTGGGCAATAAAGGATGCAGAGTATATCTGTTTTGTGTTAGTGAGCATGTTTTTCTTTGCAGATGTAGGTGCAAGCTTATAATAAGATGAGTGTGGATCTGATGTATTGAATCCAGAAAAATAAGCAAATGTTTGTGAACTACCTTTCGGTGGTGTTGGGCAGTGTTCCCATTGGTGGTATGCGAAAACAGTACGTGGTGCACTCGTTTTATGCAAAAAGTGATGACCATAGTGTTGATAACAGTACATTGCGTTAAAATCAGAAGAGTCATCAAACATTTCATTTGTTGAAAATGCTGCAGACAGTTCTAAATCAGACATCATATTATTAACAGTTTCAAAATCCCAATTGTCAGAGTATGTACTGGAGGTAATGATATCACTTAAAGAAATTTTGAATACGTGTGTTATTTCCAAATGTTCAGTGGGAAAAAATACATCATATGAAACTCTGTCGCAAACTATTCCGTCAGGAACTGGAACTGCTGTAAGGCTCACATAAGACAGGTCTCTTTGTTCACGATGAGATGACGTATGATGTTTCAGTACCAAGTTCACTTTTAATACTGCAGAGTCTTCTAGGAGATAGTGTCCATTGACGATCAAGGAAAAGGCAGTCACTAAATCTATCCAGAATAGTAGGAACAGTATTCCAGTTATTATCTAGAGCTGTAGCCATGGTGAGACTAGGTATGTCTTTTTCAGGAAAATGTAGAAATCATGAAGTTGTTTTTTACGGGAAACTGGAGCTGGCGGTGACTCAGGTTCACTTGGATCCAGAGAAAACGTGTCAAAATCGATGAAGTAGCCAGATGCAGTTCGATCTATCTTTGGTAGCTTAGCAGGTTTTGTTGAACTGTCAGACGGCTCTTGTTGAGGTGTATTGATGTAGATGTTGGAGTTAGGCCGAATTGATATCTGTTTTTTATTCGTGTTTTGGTGTTCAATTTCCATAGGAACAAGTTCCATTTCATTGTTGGAAACTCCATTACTTCGAATTGTAGACTCTTCGAATGTTATTAGTCTTTCTGTCTGAACTTCCTGTATGGTAGCAAGAGGAGAGCGGCGGCTACCCAGGAGCCCACGTGGCCTGCTATTCAGGATCGGCCACATAGTATGGTTTGATCAGATCAATTGAGATGAAGCTCTTCTCTTTTTTGCCGACAAGAGGCGGAAGAAGTACTGTTTTTGTTCCTTCGACAGCCAGGAAAGGTACAGGCTTTCTGTATGATGGTCCAAATTTTTTCTTGTCCACAATCTTTTCTCTGACCAGATCCCCGACTTTGGGGATCCAGGCAGGTCTTGTCATTATTGATTTCACTTCCCCAATGGCGGTGTATTTTACTTGCACGTTGCTTTGTAGTGCCCAGAATTCATTAAGATCCTGTAAAACAGCCAAACGTTTATCGATGTTATGTTATGTTATTAGAGACTTGTAAAGCGCACGGCTACTCGATTGAGTGTCCCGGCGCTACAGATTCTGGGTGGAGCTAATCGTGAACACACTCTTGCGAAGTCACACTAATACTGAAAGAGCCAGGTCTTCAATGATTTTCTAAAAGGGAGAAGATCCTGCATCTGCCTAAGTGCAAGGGGAAGACTATTCCAGAGACGTGCAGCTTGCACCTGGAATGAGCGCCCCCCGATGCGAGCATGTGAACTTTTGGGGATGCAAGCCAACTGAAGTGCAGCCGACCTCAGAGCACGACGCGGGGAATAGAATTGAAATCTCTTCCTGAGGTAGGGGGTCCCCATCCCATGCAGAGATTTAAATATTAGAACCATGGCTTTAAACATAATTCTTTTACGGATCGGAAGCCAATGCATGGATTTTAAATGGGCAGACATCCTAGTTCTGGGCCCCAGCATGAGAATAGCCCTTGCCGCAGCATTCTGAACCACCTGTAATCGAGTCAACATGTAATCAGGAATTCCCAGGTAAAGGCTATTAACATAGTCCAACCTGGATAAGACTAACGCCTGGACCACCGTTTGTCTATGTGTTAACGGCAAAAGGGGCAGGTCCTGTCTGAGCATTTTAAGCACTCCAAAGCATGAGCCCACCACAGCTTGTATTTGGGAGTTCATGGATAGATTGTCCTCCATCCTGACTCCCAAATTTTTAACAGTCTTGACCGAAGTGCTAGGGGGAGACATGTCCTGTGGCCACCAGTTCTGCCACACATTGTCTAATGGGAGGCCGAAAAGTATGATTTCCGATTTATCGGGATTACACTTAAGTTGGTGATGTTGGAACCAGGCAAACACCTTGGTGAGGCAGGCATTTATTGCCTCACCTCTGAAGTCTGACTTCTTGTCGCAGGTGAAGAGCAATTGTGTATCATCCGCATAAGATACAATTTTCGCTCCGTGGGCTTCAGCCAGAAGCGCCATGGGGGACATATACAAATTAAAAAGTGTAGGACTAAGGATTGAGCCCTGCGGAACCCCCACCTTAAGGGGGGGGGATAGGTGCTGCAAAAGGGGGGACCACACCGTTTGCTGGCGGTTGTCCAGAAACGAGGCAAACCATCGGAGTACCGTGCCCCCGCAGCCACATTCTTGAAGTCTCTGAAGGAGCAAATCATGGGGCACGGTATCGAAGGCCGCTGATAGATCCAAGAGAATCAGCACAGCCTTCCCTCCCTGGTCAAGGGTCTCTTTAATAGTCTCCGAGACCTCAAGAAGCGCGGTTTCCGTACTGAAATTTGCCCTGAAACCGGACTGACTCTGGTGGAAAACTTGATTATCTTCAGCATAAGTGGTAATAACCCCATTAACATATTTTTCCAAGACCTTCGAAAAAAGGGGGAGCAAGGATATTGGCCTATAATTAGAGGCTGATTCTGGATCTGCTCTTGTTTTTTTTAGCAGGGGGAGTATTTTGGCGTTCTTCCACCTGTCTGGGACAATCCCGGTCTCCAAGGATGTATTAAGGATCCGATTTAGCGCAGGATTAATTACCTCGGCCAGTGACACCAGAATTTTGGCTGGGTAAGGGTCAGAAGGAGAGCCCGATTTAAGGGCTTTCATAATTATCAAAGAGTTATCCAGGGATATAGGTGGGAACTGCATGAGAAGCGGGCTCCGTGGCTGCATAGAAGGGGTGAGTAACGCTCGAAACTCACCCTCCACCCTAGGCAGCGAAAAGAAGGTGTCTTGGATAGTTTTTATCTTTTCATGGAAGTAAGAAGCTAAATGGTACGTCCATTCCTCAGTCGGAGTGAATGGAGTTGCCACTGCGTTAGGAGAAAGAAACTCCTTAACTGTTTTAAAAATTTCTTTACTCTGGTTAGCAGCCTGGGCTATTTTAGAGGCCAAATTCTTTTTTTTCTCTTCTAAAACTTTCTTATAATGCACTTTTAGTGCCAATTTATATGTTGTTTTATCAGAGAGGTCAACATTTTTCCGCCAGGTTCTCTCCAAGCATTTACAGTCACTCTTACTCTTCCTGAGAGCGACCGTAAACCATGGTGCAGAAGCACGTGGGACCTTAGCGGATCGCACAGAGGGAGGAGCGAGCTCACCGGCTCGCAATTGGAGCCAATTGTCTAGACCTTCCGCATCCTCCTCCGCCCTCCCAAGGAAGGGGATTGGATGTTTGCTGAGGGCCGTGGTAAGGGCCTCAGCTGTGATTTGATAAAAAGGTCTGAAACTGCGTGAAAGTGGTCTTCCCTGGGTGTTACTGGGATTAGGTACCTTCTTAATCATAAAATCGATCATGGCGTGGTCGGACCATACTAGCGGGACTGGAGCTGAGGTCACTAGTGTATTTGTGGAGAAGATCTGGTCCAGAATATGTCCTTTCTCGTGCGTTGCTGAGTGGACGGACGGAGACATTTTAAAAGGAGCTAGTGAGTCGCGTAATCTGCTAGACTCTTGGTCAGTGGGATTGTCCATATGGATATTAAAATCACCTAAAACTATACAATGTTTAAAATTTATGGCCAGGGAAGAGACAGCATTACTGATGGAGTCAAGGAACTGGCCCGCAGGACCTGGGGGTCTGTAAATCAAAATGCCTGACACAGATTGTTTCGCTGACAGCCTGACGTGAAATCCCAAACTTTCAGCACCCTCTATGTCAGCTATAGAGATCATGGAGCATGCAAGTTGTAGTTTAAAAATTATAGCAATGCCTCCACCCCTACCCGTTGACCGATCCTTCCTGAGCATCCGGTAGCCAGGGGGGATGGCCATAGCGATGGTGGGATTTGATGTTTCCCTGAGCCAAGTCTCTGTTAGAAAGAGAAGGTCGAGGTTCTTGTCTACGAGTAAATCATAGATTTGCAGGGCATGTTTTCCAAGAGAGCTATTATTAAGAAGCGTGGCCTTTAAATGATCAGTCTCCCTAACAGGTTTGGTCTCACTACAGGGGAAATAACCCCTGGAGCCTATTTTAGGGGACTCATCAATGGCTGAATTAGAGGAAACCCAACCGCAAAGGTTGCAAACCCAGCTGCAACTAACATTGGGAATGGGCGCATGGGGGCGGCAGCTTTCTCTCAAGCCAAGGGCAATGAGCTGCAGCCTACTGTAAGAAAGGGACTTGCCATCATCAGGAAGATCTCCAGAGACGGGTCCTGCGCCGGCCGCTTCCGGGACACGGACGGGCGCAGACGGGCTTGCCTTTGGCGCGCCTTAGGCGCGCCATCGGCGCGTCCGCTGCGCGCGCCCGCTGCGCGATCGGCACATTACGGGTTTTATGGGCGGGGGGGGGAAAGATCAACTAGCACGCTGACCTGAGCTTGCGGGCCCGCTCTGACAGGCGGACACCGCGGTCACGTGGTAATAAAATAATTCAGTGCAAGAAAAAGTTAAAAGCAGTTTAAAACAAATTCAGGAACAATGTGCAAAGCGCAATAGTAATTAACACACAGCCTAGCGGTCTATCTGGCAATAGTACACGTTACCCGCTGCGCGGACGGCACATCACGGGTTTTATGGGCGGGGGGAAAGATCAACTAGCACGCTGACCTGAGCTTGCGGGCCCGCTCTGACAGGCGGACACCGCGGTCACGTGGTAATAAAATAATTCAGTGCAAGAAAAAGTTAAAAGCAGTTTAAAACAAATTCAGGAACAATGTGCAAAGCGCAATAGTAATTAACACACAGCCTAGCAGTCTATCTGGCAATAGTACACGTTACCCGCTGCGCGGACGGCACATCACAGGTTTTATGGGCGGGGGGGAAAGATCAACTAGCACGCTGACCTGAGCTTGCGGGCCCGCTCTGACAGGCGGACACCGCGGTCACGTGGTAATAAAATAATTCAGTGCAAGAAAAAGTTAAAAGCAGTTTAAAACAAATTCAGGAACAATGTGCAAAGCGCAATAGTAATTAACACACAGCCTAGCGGTCTATCTGGCAATAGTACACGTTACCCGCTGCGCGGACGGCACATCACGGGTTTTATGGGCGGGGGGGAAAGATCAACTAGCACGCTGACCTGAGCTTGCGGGCCCACTCTGACAGGCGGACACCGCGGTCACGTGGTAATAAAATAATTCAGTGCAAGAAAAAGTTAAGAGCAGTTTAAAACAAATTCAGGAACAATGTGCAAAGCGCAATAGTAATTAACACACAGCCTAGCGGTCTAGCTGGCAATAGTACACGTTACCCGCTGCGCGGTCGGCACATCACGGGTTTTATGGGCGGGGGGGAAAGATCAACTAGCACGCTGACCTGAGCTTGCGGGCCCGCTCTGACAGGCGGACACCGCGGTCACGTGGTAATAAAATAATTCAGTGCAATAAAAAGTTAAAAGGAGTTTAAAACAAATTCAGGAACAATGTGCAAAGCGCAATAGTAATTAACACACAGCCTAGCGGTCTATCTGGCAATAGTACACGTTACACGTAAAAAGGTTTTGCATCACCACTGTGCTTTCATAATCGAGATCAGGTACCCACATTCTCGTACCACATAGGACTTCGTAAGGGTTGACACCTCCTAGTGAACTTCTTGGCATATTATTTAGTGCCCTCTGGACCCCATATAGGTGATTGACCCAACTACCACCCGAACCTAATACCCTTGCGTTTAAAGATTGATTTAAGTCAAAGTTTTTCCTCTCCTCAACCAAATTTCTCTCGGGATGGTACAAAGAGGAGTACCGCAATGCAACACCCAAACTTCCCATGACTTGCTTGTAAACCCTAGAGCTAAACGCGGGGCCACGGTCAAAATGTAATTTGCCAACTGCGTATGTCCCTATGAAGACTCGCAAATCTTTTATAACAGTTTGAGAAGTCAGCCGAGCGCTGAGGTCAAACCGACAGGAATCTAGAACATGAATCCACTGCCATCAAGATGTACTTGTAAGCCCCATCAGATTGTAAGGGGCCGCCGTGGTCCAAATAGACACAAGCAAGAGATCTGTGTGATATCAGCAATGGTGTTTGTGGTGGGCGTGCTACGGTCGAACCCTTCATCTGCTGACAGATGTCGCACTTAAGTACAAACGCTTTCGTCTGTTTGGTTAGACCTGGCCACCAATAGTGTTGTTTCAGCAGTGAAACAGTTTCAGTAACCCCTGCGTGTGCAGAACCCAGACCCTCGTGTGCAGCTAGAATTAAACCTAACCTGCGATGCATGTTTGGTATTACTCTAGCCCCCACTCCTGGAATTTGAGCATACAGAATATTTTTTGCATCTAACTTGTAGGAGTACTTGAGTGGAAATCCTTTTGGCAAGGCTGTGCTATTTTTGCGTGAAGCAATGACAGCTATCATTGTGCTTCCGCCAATTCTCGTGCTAGAACGAGATATTGCAGCTACTGCAGCAGTTCGTACTGCCCCTTTTGCGGTTTCATTAGCCAATGAATTCCCTTCAACGTGATCGCCATCACATTGATGACTCAGTATGTGTATCACATGAGCTCTCGGCAAGTCTTTTTTCAACTCTGTCGCTTGTTCCTAAAGCATTTTGGGGCACATGCATCAAGCATTTTTGTCTTTGCAAACGGCCCGTTTGCGAACACAAAAAATGCTGTTACCGAATCGCAAAATGAATTTGCGATTCGCTATTAGGAAGGGGCGTGTTTAGGGCGTCCCTTCCTAATACCAAATCGCATCAGTATGTAGGAATGTTTTGTGACCGAAATGTGGTCACAAAACATTCGCATTTTAGCACCTACTTTAAGAAGGTGGTAATCCATTCGCAAATGGGAAGGGGTCCCCAAGCGACCCCTTCCCCTTTCATTTTTGTTTTAGACACGCATCCCGTTTTCCTTTAAGGAAAACGGGCTGCATTTCAAAAAATAAAATTGCTGTATTTAAAAGCAACCACAGACATGATGGTCTGCTGACCCCAGCAGGCCACCATCCCTGTGATTTGTGCGATTCCTAGGGGGTCGAAATTGTGACCTACCTCATTAATATTCATGAGGTAGGTCATTTGCGATCCCCTAGGAATCGCAAAAAGTGTTCAACACATTTTCATGCATGCCGTTTTGCGATTTCCTAATTGTAATTCGCAAGGATTCACAATTAGGAAATCACAAAACGGTTTCTTCATGCATCTGGCCCTTTGCGCTTTATTGTGCAAACGTTTGAGTCTTTAAACCCATTCTGAACCCAGTAGTGAAGATATTCATTGTAAGACTGGACACAGTAAAACGAATCGCACACTATAAGTGTGGGTAATTCCCTATCCGTTTGTATTAGTGCCAGTAATAGGGCTTTTAATTCTGCCAGCTGTGCAGTCTCCTCGAGTCTGCGTCTTCGTACTGCTAGGATGGAACTTGCCGTCCTGCATACGTCCTTTCACAATCGCACAAGTTGCGCTGTATTGTTGTTTACTACCTATGGCAGGCTGAGCAGAACCGTCAGTGTAAATAATGTATTCACACTGATCTAGAGGCATAATTTCGTTTGGGAGAGGATATTCTTGTTCATATTGCAGGAATGCCTGTGTTTTTAGTGTAGAATCAAATTTGTAGTCTACATCTGTTGCAGTGAGAGAATTAGCCCACTGTATCCTTCTTGGATGT
This sequence comes from Calotriton arnoldi, assembly GCA_963921515.1. Lineage (NCBI taxonomy): Eukaryota > Metazoa > Chordata > Amphibia > Caudata > Salamandridae > Calotriton > Calotriton arnoldi. The sequence goes on from CAWUFW010007934.1 coordinate 645,507, forward strand.
AAAGCTTTAGCATTTGGAATGCTAGTCTTTGTAACAGCCTTTAAGGCAGGTACTGGAGTCACAACAATTATTCGTTTCCCCTGAGCCAGTGCTCTTTCTCTCACTACAGCAGTCTGTACTGCTGCCAGAATATTCTCTGTAGAAGCAAAACTAATTTCAGAGTTTGTGTACAAGTGTGATTTGTATGCTATGGGCACTGTTTCTCCTTCATTGAAGTTTAGGTAAGTGTATCCTGATTGACCCGCGATTACACAAATCACCAAATTAATGGTATTTACACGTGTATGTAGGTGTTTTGAAGCTATCATGTCAACTTGTAAGGAACGTAGGATGTCCATGGGTTCCTGTGTCCAATGTCTAACTGAAAAATCAGGTCTGATTAAGTCGTAAAATGGTTTTACTTTTTCTGCGTAATCCAAAATGTATGTTCTGCCAAAATTTAGGAATCCGAATATGGATTGTAAGTTTTTCAGAGTTTTTGGAGGTTGGAGCAGCGCACACTTTTCTAAAAAGTTAGCTGCTAGACTTTTTCCTTCACTTGATGACTCATATCCCAAAAATAGGACAATGAGGTGGGCTATTCTTGATTTTTTAAAGTTGAATTTGTAGCCCTCTGAGGCGAACCCCAAAATTATGTTGCTCACGCTGGTCAAATGATCCTTTAAATAATCATCCGTCAGATAAATATCATCTTCTTAGGACAATGCCTCCTCATCCAAATTTTGAAGTAACTTGGTTAACCTAGCTGAGAACAACCCGGGGCTATTCTTATACCCTTGGGGCAGTCTACAGAATTGACACTGAGACCCGAGCGCTGAGAATGCTGTCAAATATCTGCTTACAGGTGCTATATTTTGGCAGAAAAATCCATTTGAGATATCGAGCGTTGTTTTGTATTTTTACCGCACAATGTTATTCATTAATGCGGCACCGTGTGCAATCTGTACTGCAAATGTCTTTGTGCACGTGTTCAGATGTCTGTAGTCTAAAACTAGACAATATGAATTATCAGGTTTCATTACGGGACACAAAGGCTTATTCATTGAAGAGGTGCAATTCTCTATTACACCTTGGTATTCAAGTTGATCTAAGATCTCCCTGACTTGTTTTTTCGCTTCTTGTTTAATAGGGTACTGTCTCTGTGGAGTTGGAGTAGTTTTTACTGGGATTATGGGGGGAGGTGACTCAGCATGCCACCCTACATGGTTGCGATATAATGCTGGAGCAAGTGCTACCGCCCACTCCTGCGCGAATCAACGTTTTAAGTATATTGGAACGAGGTCGGAAAAGGCGTTAAAATGACTGTTTCTCCCTTTGGGCAATCCATTACAATCTCAGGTGGCCAATCTTTTTCAGCCAAAAGGATGTCATAGCCATAAGTCAGGTTCTCCCAAAAGAGACCTTTAATCTTTCTGGGTTTGTCCCCCTCAATCTGGAGTGTTATGTCATATAACGGGTGTGGCACTTACCCTAGTATCAGGTGATATGTTCATTCAACGCCGCTGTCACCAGAAATTCCATCAGGTTCTGGCGAGCTATTGTTACTTCTGCTGCGCTGTCAAGCATCGTCAGAGCCCATTCCCTGTTCAGAAGTTGAGTCCTCAGAATTCTGGGCATGTCTAACTTTAAGACCTGCTACCTTCTTCTTTTTAAATTGAGGTTTTAATTTTGGTTTATCTTCTTTTTTGATATTATAGTCCGAAGTACGCTGTGTGTCTCTGCACTTTGTCCGTTCTTCTTGTCTGTGTTCTGACCGTCCTTCCCTCTCTGAGTTTTTTGATGAACCCTGAAAGGAACGAGAGAAACGTGTATCAGTATCCTGATACCAGTTAGGTTTTTTAATGTTATCACGATTCCTAAGGTTTTACCTCCTTTCGGAGGGCTCCTGTTGAGGAGACCCACCCCTTGATTGTGATCTATTCTCTCTATTCTTTTGTTTTTTACTATCCCATTTCTTCTTGTAAGAATCAGGTGCTTGCTTGGTGTTGTGCTTTTCAGGACCACCAATGAGTTGAGGTTTTGTTGCTCTAGCTCCCAAATTATCTCTACCTAATTCAACATATGTGTCTTTGATAATTTTAGGTAGCTCACGCTCCTGTTGTAAAGGAGTGAAGTCCCTCAGGCGTTGGCGTATTGCCACTGCTGCTGCCTCCCCTTTTATGTTTGCTAATATAATAGCTGATACCTGGGCAAAATTTCCTAACAATTTCAGCCCTAAGTTCAGAGCAGGTTCTGCTTCATACTTATTCTGTATTTGTCTTAATACATCTGGTATTACTGCTATTGAAGGGATACCATGTGTTCTGGTATACATGGCAGCGAAAACTGTACCCCAAGAGGTACAATCCTCTATCTGGGGAGTTATCCTCATTGGCAAGCAGATTGTTAGCATTCTGTGTTTTTGTCTTGAGGGCTTGTGTGTGGAAACACTGCCTCTAATTGTGTTATTTTCTGAGCTATCCAGAATGGCATTTGCTCACGTCTAGTGGGCATGTTACCCATAACTGCATGTAGCGTTTGTGAAGTTATTTTAGTTGTAGACCCCTGAATTTGTCCTGCTGGTGTAGCCCCTGCTGGCTGAAGTGTGAATTTTCTCATAATGAACTGTGTCAGGTTTCTGTAAAGTTTTATTATTTCTTTGTGTAGCGGACGTAAGTCTGCTACCGGCATTGTGTCAATGTCTGGATGCGGTGTGTAAGCCGCTAGGACCAGCCAAGTCACTCCATCTCTGTCTAGTGGACCGAGTCTTACTTTATCTTTTTTGTGTGGGAGGGCCACCTTTAAACCGGTTTATGTGCTCCTGGTAGGTGAGCGGAACTTCAATGTCCTCATATGGACAGTATTCCTCTGTTGTTTCATCTTCAGTGTAAGAATGAAATGTATTTGTGTGTGCATCTGCTTGTGGGAATTTAACCCATGGATAGAATACCTCAGTTCTATATGATTTGTGTGCCTCAATCACAAATGTTACTGTCCCACCCCTAGCTGTGACTCCATAGTCTGCTAGTTTTAAAGTAAGGGCAGTTTTGACATTTTCTGAAATGTTTATTTCGCCTTCTTGTTCTCCTTCCTCCACTGCATTCGCACGTAGGGTTGGCGCAGCGAGGTCATCGTCAGCCATTGTTGAAAAAGTTTCAAGGAAACTGAGATAAGGTTTTATGCACAATAGGAACTATTTGTCCTTCAAGCCTATAGCCTATAAACCTTTGGCTATAAACCTATAGCCAATACAACGGGAAAGTCTCTAACACTCTATTGGATAAAGAGGGAAAATGCGAAAAAGGGGAAGCTTACTTTATTCCAAAGCCACTATTTCCAACAGAGATAAAAGCTAATAAGCGAGGGAAACTACTACTCTCTCATGTTAATGCAATGACTGGAGTAATTCTAAATGGTAGAGTAGAAGGGGACATTCCGGCCGCTTATACTAGATCGGGCAATAATAGCTTATCCATTTTAGACTATGTAATCTGTAGCATGGACCTCTTTCAGAAAGTGCAATCATTGATTGTACAGGGTGCATATGAAAGTGTTCACGCCCCTCTGTCTCTTGAAATAGAACTCTCATTACAATCTACTACCCCGTGGTCATTAGGCTCCTGGAATGGTCATGCTAATGTAGATCATAAAAACGGTAGGATCATCTGGAACACAAAAGCAATTGAGGGAATGAACACCGCTATTTCAGCTACCTATTTAAACGCGCCTAAAAAAGAAACAAACCCAATAATGAACTACGAAGAGACAGTGTCCACGGTTGTTGCATCCCTCCAGGAACACTCAAACAGACATGAGAAGAGAAGGAGCCATCAAAAAGGAAAGAATAAAGATTACGAATCAGTAAAATTAAATAGCCTGATCCGACTGCAGTTCTTAAACTTCTCTGGGTTAAGACAGGAAGAAATAAAAAAGTTGAAAAAACTACGACAATGGAAAAAAGTGAAAAAACTGCCAGAGGAAAAAGATAAGAACTGGATAGACATTGAATTGGCAGTAAAAAGTAAAAACAGCAAAGTATTCTGGAGTCTAGTAGCCAAACAAATGGGTATTAGGAAAACAGCACAAGCACTCCCAGTGTCAGCATCGACCTGGGAAACTCATATCCATAACTTATATAAACCTAATACACAGAAGGTGGAAAAGTGGAAACAGCTGTCTGCAGGAAAGGATTTGTCAAGTGCCGACGCGATAGTCTTAACACCTAAACAAATAGCTTATTTTATAAAGGCCGCAAGATCCACAGCAGCAAAGGGACCAGATAAGATACCTACAATCAAACCCAGAGGAGTGGAGCAAATTTTTATCCCCCCTATTTCTCTACTGCTTTGCAACAGGAGTTATCCCAAAATCATGGCGGGGGAGCATTGTGGTCCCTATCTTAAAAAAAGGTTCCAGAACTGATCGAAAGAATTACAGACAAATAGCCCTACTCGACGCAACTGGAAAGATCTTTGCAGACTGTGTTTTGGACCATCTTAAAGACTGGGCCTTTTCCAGCGGCGCAATCCCTATGTCCCAGGCAGGATTTTGTCCAAAACACTCAGTGATAGACAATATTGCAATTTTACAAACGATTCTTGACAAATATGTCGTCTCAAAATTGCAAATTGTATACTGTGCTTTTATTGATTTTACTACGGCTTTTGATAGGGTAGATAGGCCAACACTCTGGAAGAAACTGGTGAGGTTGGTAATCCCACAAGATTTACTTACAATTATTATATCACTCCACACAGAAACGTGGTGCAGAGTCCAAATCGGGGGATTAAAAGGTTTTACTAGACCAATCTCCATGTTAAACGACCTAAAACAGGGGTGTCTTCTTGCCCCCTTGGTATTCTCTCTTTATTTAAGCGACTTACCAGAGCACTTTATACATGTAAAAAACTTTACGCCGAAATTAACATTGAGTGACATATATATTTTAATGTACGTGGACGACATCGTGATTTTAGACCTTACACCGCTAGGACTCCAAAGAAACTTAAATGCTTAAGCGGCTACGCAGATGATAATTTTTTTGTCCCAAACATTTTGAAAACTAAAATCTTACCTTTTAGGGGAAAAAAGCGATTACGACCCTTTAATTGGACATTGAGGGGATAACCACTAGAGTCAGTCAAAGAATACACGTATTTAGGTCGGATTTTCTCCCAAACCCTACAGAACTCCTCCCATTTACAGCACATAGGCTGAAAGGCGGACGCCCACGTAGGAGCGCTGCTGAGGCTATACTCTTCTTCTGGAAATAGACATTTCCAACCTATGTTAGAGGTCTATTGCATGAAAATTCCTCCTATCTTAACCTACGGTCTAGAATATATATACATAAAAACCTGGGAATCTGCAAAAACGAGAGAAGGGAATTCTATATGGAGATTGATAAGAGTAAATCAAGCTGTCCCGGCCCAAGCACTACGCCTCGAATTCTCCTTAGTTAGCATATATGCAAGGGCCATCTCGAACTTAATAAGATGGACATACCATCTTTTACACGCTGACTTTGGTACCTTAAGGCATATTTTAAAATTGGAAACTTTTAGAGAAGAGTCGCCGCGTTACACTTTTAATAAGAATCTTAATATAGCTTTTAGCCTGTCTCATTGCACAGTAGCACTTTTATAAACTTGGACACCGGCACTTTTGAAGCTCTTTTAAAGAATCTGACCTCAAAATTAAGTTTCGACCTGGACATAGAGCACTGTCTTCAATTAAAACACTAGATAGAATATGCTAAAACTATAGTGTATAAATCCCCAGAGAAGTATACATATTTTTTATTAGATCACATGATTCGCCGCTGTATTCTCTTACTGAGGCTCAAAATCCTCCCTTTGAATGCATATACAGCAAAGTGGAATAATTCTGAAAACACAACAGGGCTCTGTGATTTGTGTAAGGGAGGAATGCAAGATCTAACTCATGTATTAGCTGTCTGCCCTAACCCAGCTTTAGTAGAAGCCAGGCGGAGGTATTTAAGACCTATCAGAATCAGATAGAATGTCTCTTCTGTACAAAGCCTAATCAGCCTCTGCAAATGACCACCGGATGAATTTGTTTGTTACCAATTGTATACATTTTTGAAGATTTTTTTAAAGTTGTTTTAAAGTTTATGATGTTAATGATTTATAACTTCTAAACATCCAAAGCTGATTTTACGGCCATCTACAACAGATACAATCTTATTTTCCCATAAGATCTATTTAAGTTTTGAAAAATAACCACTGGATGAACTCAAATGCTATAAGTGGTATAATTTTTAAATGAGATTTAAGCTAAAGCCGTTTTAAAAAGCTATGATGAAGTGATTTAACATTATAAATGCTTAAAGTTGACGTTATGAGTATCATGTTAAATGTTTCAAAAACTGTGTTGGTATATTTGTTGACCTCAGTTGAGGTCTATATCAAATTTAAAATAAACTAAACTAAACTACAGCCAATACATAGGATATGCCTACTCAGCTGCGGTGGATTTTTCCCTTCCCACTCCAGACGGTAAATGTGAGTAGGGGTCTCTGAGAAAAGCCCGACTGAACTACTCAGATTTGACCGTTAAATAAGTACCAAACCAACGTTGGACCAAGGTTTGGCTTTCGCTTCTATAGCATACTGTGATTCGATGAAGTCCATGAGTGTGCAAGTGCATTTTTCTTCTCCATATAGGCCTAAAGGCAATTCTGTTGTGGATTGAATGAACCGTGACTTAAAGCAGTCCTTGACAGTTAGAGTACCAGGTACATTGCGTAGTTGGTTGAACCATCTCTATGGGGTTAAACAAACTTTAAATAACCTCCCTAAAATATCTCTGGGTGGGCGGACCCCGTACGAAGCACTTTTTGGCATCAAAATGTATGTTTCAGACTTTGACGGTGCCGACATTGTGGCGGCAACCGCATCCTTTGAAGTAGATCACAATTGTGCTGTCTTACAGGACCTTCAAAAGTTCAGTGAAGCTCAATCTCACAAATATTTGCCCATGACTCTCTCTTCGTGTGCTGACGATGCACGTCCAGTTTCCGGCTGGCTTACGAAAGTCAGAGATCTAGTTCAAGAAAAGGTGGCAATTTAGAAGGAATTCGGCCCTATGTACCGTGCTCCTGTTCCAGTCCTTGGTGTCCAGGGTACACACATTGTGATTTTGCCACCACTCCCAGGATATAAAGACATGCGCTCTGTCTCCATTGAACATGTCAAATTGCACCACATGACCGATTCTTCACAGTGTGCCACGGAACAGTTGTTCCTTTCCACAAGACTTTTCTTTGCAGCCTGTGAGCACCACCGATGCTGATACTCCCCAGCTGGGGAGGGAAGCTGAGTCCTCCGTTGACAACTTAACAGTTACACTACCTGTTTCCACTATTACGTTTTCTACAATGGATGTCGTTTATATGGATCCACCATTAGCGAGTCCTTCTGAATTGGATTTTTCTAGCCCTACTGCTGAGTCACAGCCCCCTGTTTTCCAGCGGAGTACTGTTGTGTAGTTCCTATAAACCTATATAGGATCTGCATGTTTAGACAACATAGACTGTGGGATTGGTGTCCAGACTGATTCCAGACACCCCCACTGGGTATGTTCGCCTGTATACCAGCTAGCTCACAGTGCCACCTTAAACTCCTCTTACCAAGGAGAGAATAGTTCTTGGCAACTATCGAACATGACAACTCTGTCCCATCATGGATCGTGGAAACAGTGCAGTACTTTTCGCTCAGTCACTCGTGCACACTTTGTCTCGGAGAGAAACACATAAACGGTGGAGACGTTTACAATAAGCATTTATTGAACCAGCGTCATTCTAGTGTAAAATAGGTGTGCTGAAACAACCACAAGACAGAAACAGATATAAAGGATTATATGCTCCATTAGGGTAAATGGATGGTAGATTAGTACCATAGTACTAAAACCATTGATACACGCAGGTATAAAAATACATGACAATAATAATGCGTACTCCTACGATGCAACCCTAACTAGATGTACCTCTATGTACCTAGCCTGTATGTAGGTGTAGAGCCAAGACTCCCCCTAGGCTGAAGCCAACCCCATTACCTAAAGTGAGAGACTGTGTGACCCCGTCTTGGTCTCGAGATGGACACCCCGCGAGGGATGTCAGACCACTGCGAGCTGGAGTGTCTGCGTGCAGGAACCTTAGCGCCTCGCGTCAGTGTGTCAGCATGGAAGTCTTTCTCCTCTGCCTGCCTTGGCAAGGATATGGTGTATTTATACCCAAAAGGTATTCTCAGGGGACTCTACCTTGCTGTGTCATGTATGTCAAGGATTACGGAAGGGATGTCCCTTATACATAGTTATTATGCAGAAGATGGTAATCCTGCTGTGATTCTGAGAATCTTCATGCATAATTAATGAGGCTAATTCTCAGGGAAAACACACAAAATTTTATGCAGCGTTTAAATAGGTAAAACGTCAATACCAAAACCTGTTATGTAGTGTAACGGCACGGTAAATTAGGTGATGGGTTAGAAGATTACTCGGACCTATATTGGGGTACCCTATGAAACATAACAGTACTTCCAGCTACCACATGGATCAAGATGATTTTTCTTCTGCCAGTTCTTCTGTTTTGTACACACGGATTTGTGTTTTTATTTCATGGTTAAAATGCACTTATCTAGTCCCACCTTGGATTTATGTCTGGATCGTACTTTCCTTGGTTTTCCTGTTCATGTGGATTGGATTTGTGACCGTTTTTTTCTTGTTATTCAATGGTCATTACCTCCCGGAACGTTCTGCTACAGAACTGGTCGACAGGTTGTTGGCCCCTCATTCTTCATCACCTAGATTGAAAAGAGACTTGTTCCTTGTTAAGATTTCAGCCGTTCCAGTGACTGGTGGAATTGTTTGGGATAAGGTTCCTTTCAAAGTATTTGGTCCTACGGAGACCCTGCAGATACCATATGTGTTCAAAGTTTCTATGGGTGATGTAATATTACCGGGGTTACATTCGGATGAACAAAGCGTTTTACAATTTCTGAAGCACATGCAACTTATAATAACATAGCAGTACAATAATATAAAGGAACAAATGATTCCGTTTCTTTGGGCTTGTTCGGTCCTTTATTACACAAGGTCTTCCATTCCCTTACGCCAACGTGTTTCGTCGTCTTTGGGCATGAACCCTACGACTTCCTCAGGGCTGGAAGTAATACAGACAGTCTTGTTGTAATACACCAAAAATTCTATATAAATACATTATACATGATGCAAGCCCACACATAACCTTTGTGCGTCAAGGGACTAGTCAAAACAAAGAAATTGTGCATATTTTCCATGCTCAAATAAAATACATAAACAATATATATATACATTAATAAAGTTCAGAATGTTCAACCAGTACTGCTATGTTATTATAAGTTGCGTGTGCTTCAGAAATTGTAAAACGCTTTGTTCAATCTTTGATTGAAAAATTGGGGAATTCGGGTGGATGTTCTCCCTCTTTGAATGCACCGCAGGATATGTGTTACAGTTTCTTACTAGATTTATAGTTGTAAATTTGTATGAGCGCCTGAGGACCCTCTTCACCCATTTTAGTTAACTTTACATTCGGATGATGCTGTAAATTCTATACTTTCTGAACTAGAGTATTAATACTGTTTCCTGAATTGGAGGATCTCTATCTCAATTCTGCTAATTACGCCAATATGTTTTGTTATCATCACTATGGACATCATTTTCTGCACAGAGCCAGTGGATAGTGTCACCAACGTAATTATACGCAGTGGAAACATTGTTCAACTCCCCCTCAAGGGAGTTCCAGAAAGCAAAAAGACAAATACACGTATTTTACTGGATATAACACTTCAGACCACACGTCATATTATTTCAAATTTGTTCAAACCCCACCAAGAAAATATATGCTTACTCAGACTAAACTCATCTATACAGCCTTGTTTTTCGACCAGTTGGCCCTCAAGGGTTATGACTACTGGAACGACAACATCGATTTGAAATCGCTTTAGGGTATGAAGCACTGGCAAGTTCAGGGCACAGAGCCCCTATTTCGATCCTGTTTGATTCACACACAAATGATTTGTTTGAATTAAACGGTCCAACAAACTACCTGTCTGGGATTGGTGAAAATTAAAGAAATAAATGCCCCAACCATTCCCTCTGTTGCCTGCTTTGATAACTGGCAGAGTCTAATGAACTAAACTGAAGACCAATTAAATAGTATTGTGCAGAATGGCACATTTAATTCCTAATTTTCAGGTTCTGGTGGCTGGTTATTGTGGCCGGGGACACAAATGGTTGTCATGCCCGTTTTTTAATTCCACACCTGGGTTTAAATCAAGCAGACCTGTCCACCGATGCTCTCAGTCAACACATTCTGGTATTGTTACCATCTATTCAGTGGGAATGTTATGTCAACAATGGTTGGAACATTCCACACTGTCTGCAGTGAAACAACATATTTCTCTCCTGTCCGACATGACATGAATTTATCAGATTTTCCTTTAGGTCCAAAATCTCCATGTTCTAAAAGATTTATATGTGCTACTTATAATGAAGAATAGGCCACGTTACAACGCGGTTGTTACAACTACCGCGTTGTTACATCGCTTACCATTACAACGCAAGTCGTTACAACGACTTGCTGTAGGGGGCGCTGGATGTTGGAATAGTATAATTTACTATTCCAACTCCAGTCTGTGCAACAGTAGGGAAGGTGTTGGATTGTAAATCCAGCACCTTCTGCCCCCTACAGCAAGTTGTTGTAACGACTTGCGTTGTAATGGTTAGCGATGTAATAACGCGGTCGTTGTAACGACCACGTTGTAATGGCATGCGATTTAAACGATGTTTCCCATAATGAAATTTGGAAACTGTCCCAAATTGAAGCTGCTGCACATTTAAGACAAATTGACCAAGATAATCTGGAAAAAGTGTTAGCTGTTGTTGATGATAGTATTAATAAGTTGTCATCTCATATTTACAATTTAAACAACATTGTATTGTCTGTTATTGATGTTGTGCAGAAGTATATGTTAACATTTGTGTAATGACAAAGTCAGCTTAGATCTATTATGCAGTTCAGCTGGACGCTTCAAACACTCAAAAATGAGCGTGTTCCATGGCATTACTTGAATTGCAGCGATTTGTTTCTGCCTTTTAACTTAAAACATAAATAGCAACTGATGTAAAAGACGTGACTTACACAATGCTGCATTAAAAAAATTAGATCAACTTCAATTCATGGTAGCTGAAACGCCTTGAGTGGTATGGCTGATACTTGTTATTTCATCGCCTAGTTCCGCATTTCAATTTACAGCATGCATGAAAAATTTCCTTTAGGAAGATATGAATCCCTTGGAAGCAGCTTCATTCATTAGTTATGGTCACTTCCCTTTATGTATCATTGTGAACGTTCTGATAAGGACGTTTTCTTTACTGGAGAAGAATGTGGCTCTCCTGTTGGACATTCACTTGTTTGTAAACACGTTAAAAATCATGGCACCTGTAATACTTCAGCGCATAATCTGGCTTGTTTTCTGAAAGGGATTCCGGCTTTTAATTATTGTACTCGCTAATGGGAGTTATCTAATGATTAGAGATCAAGACTGTTGGAGAATGTGGGCTGGAGTCTCGTATGTTTGTTTGTTTCCCAGTTAGTCACTCCCTGCAACAATGTCTTGTTTCCCCCTCCACATGGGAGAGTAGATAGCTCACTGTGGCCTTCCATTCCAACTTTGAAGGCAGATTTCAACAAGCTAAGCAGATTCAAAGCATTATTGTTTCAACAAGAAGTACCTCTTACATCTGCTCGCGAGACCTTTGAATTGCAGGTAGCTAGAACTTCTAGTGAAATACAGTCATTGTTAAATACAAATCTCCCCCTACACTTCAGAGAATTAGTACATCAAATGTTTTATGCTTCTAATACAGCCAGCCTTGCACACTTTTTTAAGGTTGTTGGCTCCGGCCTCGTTAGTTCTTTTCAAACCATCTTTGGAGTAATACCGGCTTTTATCCACTCCATTTTCTGGTGTGTTTAGAAGATTCCCGTTGCTGTTGTTTCTCCTTTGCGGCATTCTGATCCTGTTCCTGCTTCTCTGCAATGGATGGTCCTTTTGTGGGCCCTCTGGAGCTTGCAACAATCTAATACTACAGTGAGCGTATGCTTCAGATCTTTGGAATGCTTCTACTACAGGTGCTGGATCTTGATTGGTCCCAACATTTTGACCTGCCTGCTTTACCTGCGTGCAACCCGTGTTCCACTGTATTTGGTGCCCCTTCAAATGGGCACTGGACATTTGCCTGGCTGCGCAGACACCCACTACTTTGAACATTGGACTGCTAATAAGTCCCTAAGCGACCCATTTTCAGAACTGTTCCTTGGGTATGAGACTTCTTCACAATACGAGGTTTGAGCCGCTAGCATACGAGGAAACTTGTGCATCGGCACATGGCTCATTGGATACAGGCTTTGCTGACGCGGATGCGGTTGCCTGGAAACTGTCTCGGCATCGGTTGAGACCGGAAAAGATGTCTGTACTTTGGAGCTTGTGACTTGGGCAGTGGATCAATCATCATGTGCGGGCTCAGACTCCTTTATGGAGTCTCTAGCCTTTGAGATGGCGAGTGACTCAATGGATTCCTCCGAAGCACCCTAATTTGATTATTTTTCCAAATTGACATTTTCTTCTATTCGCTTTAAGTAACTGCCATTTTTAAACTATGCTTTGAATATGTTTACCTTCTGATTACATTTATTACATTCAGCATTCTCTTTAGTGCTATTTCCTGACCAAAGGGAGGGTGTCATGTGTTTCCTGCATAGCCCGCTGTAGTTTCCCCTATGTTATTCTAATTATGCATGTTGTAGGCCTCATTTTCATTTGCACACATTACTATATAAACATACTTGCTTTGTACCACACTGCACTTTCACATGGAACCTGCATATGTTTTTACGTTCTGTTCTGTTTCTTTGTCTGAACATCCTAGATAAGGTCAACAACAATGCCCCTTGTTATCCTCTCTGGTCAGACACTAGCACCTAGACATAACACGAGAACGTAGATGCTGTTGGTGATCACATACCTTGTCATATAACTGAGTACCAGAGAGTGGGAAAACACATGGTGTGAGAGTTCTTAGACAAGATCATTGCAGCAGTTGAGATGTAGAAAGTCCATCCGTGTATGCTAAGGTACGGTGTCCACTACTGATCCCAGAGATCTTTGATATATAATAATTTTGCTTCAGTAGAAGGGAGGGGGGGGGGGTGTTAGGCTAATCTGTCTTATACCATGACAGGGCTTTTTATAGTATATATGGTTTAATAGCCATGCTAACTGTATTTAAGATATGCATTTGTTTTCTAATTGCAGCATGAATACTGCATTTTAGGACACAATAGTTTGGATAAATATTCTAAACTTCCATCGTGTCTTTTGTTTATTTTATTGAGGATGAGTGAGAGAACGAAAAGGTGTGTCCTGTTACCGCGATCCCTGAGAGGGTCGACAGTGTTGTGTTCTGGGGTGCCAATTCACTTGTTTCTCTGGTAAGGTTAGGAGCACAAGTGAGGCACTATAGCTAGTCGGACTCGGGCTCTTAGGTACTGAGGGGGTATGGTGACTCAGTCCCTACATGCCGATGTTCTATAGTCCCAAGCATAGTTCTGTTCATGAGCAGAATACCTGCAACAGAAGATACAGTTAGATTTGCACCTCTGCTCCTATGAATGGTGGTATGGAGTAATGAGCATACTGCCCTTAACTGTGATGTGATCTTGGATTGTTTAAATTGTGAATATGGCCACAAGATCCCATAATTTACACATGTAAGGCGAGTTGCTGACTCACTGAATAGATCTCAGCTGTTTACTTCTCCTCAAGCGCTGAGCAAGGCAGAGCAGATTAAGATTAGGGAGGCGTATGTTATGTGTGCTGCAGATGCCAGGGAGAGGAAGGCCTTGGGAAAACTGACACTGAGGACTTATCTGGTTATCAAAACCAGTTAGGGTCCTGAGCCATATCTCTCACTCTGGAGGAACCCAAAGGACAGCGCACTTCTAACCAAATTTCATTTAGGCTCAATTAGAAGCCATCTCTTTTTCCCTGCTGGCCAGTTCGACCTAACTCTTATGCTGCCTTGCCCTTTTCATGGTCTTTCTCTTCAAACGCTAAAGCACTTTACCTTGTTCTGCAGATATTACACACAATTTTGCCGCAGACCCTTGGTGCCCAGATCTTGTGGTTTCTGCCAAAATAGGCTGGCCTTTTTTTAATCTCCGAATGTTATCTGATCTGGCAATTTGTTTTGCGGTCAGTGCCTTCTTGAAAAGTGCCCTATCTTGGCAGAATGCTGTAAATGTTTTAGCATAATCTGCTTTAACCAATAATGTATTTATGAAATTACTGTTCTTTGTCGTTCTTAATGATCTTGCACCCAGATGCCACTCTATTGAGTAATATATATGCTGTTAAAGATTTCTTATGCTCTTGGCATAATGCAGTATATCTTTTGATATCATCTGTTTTTAACTAATAACGTACTTATGAAGTTAAAGATTTTTAAGGTGTATTTTTAATGTTTTCACACTTATATGCCATGTTATTACACAACATATATGTAGCCAAAGATCTTTAAAGGTATTAATGATTTTACACCTAGATGCCATGCTATTAAGTAATATATATGTGTTTCTTTTTTATTAATATTTATTGATGGCTGTTCGTTTAATTCTTTTATGATTTTTTTTATAATAAACGAATAAAGATTTACATACATACATACTGGCTCCCTACAATGGAAAAACCCTGATTCTCCCAACTGTCCAGCAGATGTCACAAATTTGTTTCATCACCCATCAGAGGAGAGAATAGTTTTATGTTGCCTGTTTTCAAAGCTGACTTGTAGATGAGAGTTGTATATTGATCATTAATGAGAAGTGCTTTTCAGCAAAACTCCTAGTACTTTGTGAAGTGTGTCGCCTCTCAGAATGCTCGAGCAGCAGCGGCCGGTGCAGGTAAGCACGGTAGGGTGGGGGGGATGTCGACAGACAACGGATTAGGATTTATTTATTTATTTAATTTGACCTATTCCGTCGTCTGTTGACATGTCAAATCACACCGCCTCTTTATCTGTCAGGGACTGAGGCAAGTTGGCCATGGCTCAGAAATTCTCTGTCACAGGAGCCGATCACAGAAAACCAGTGCCAGCTTTAGGGTGGTGCGACCAGCCTCCAAGCTCGAGAGGCCTCCCTTTGAGTGACAGACTGAGGAGAGAGAAAAGCAGCTTTCGGAGATCTTCATGTGCCCGGCATTTTTCTGGGGATAATAAAAACAGCATGACAACTCTGGTGGTTAATACACTTGATAGAGCGATCGAGTAACAGCTTTGACTCATGATAAAGTAGCATAGGGGGTTATTGTTCCCGTTGCAAAGCACAATGTGTCACATGCAGATCACAGATTTGTATTTTGTGTGTATAGCTCAGTGGGTTACTGCTTTTGTTGTGGAGATCCTTTACTTACTTAGAGTTCATAAGTTGCAATCCTTCTAATACAGCACATTGGTGTATGAACTAACATCAAAGCGCTGCAAGCAAATTGAAAGGCATAGATTTAGAACCCTATCGTTTTTTCCCTCAATGTTTTGTTATTCTAAGTTTGCTAAAAAAGGGTTCCTTTGGGTAGTAATACAATTTTATTAGTAGGACACCACCAATCATTGTGTTCCATTTGAAATCCTGAGTTTACTAACACTTTGGCCAGGTTTATTATAGTAATGCATTACCCTTGCTTCATGCATGGTGTCACAAGGGCAACACAATACTAAAGTCATATTTACCAAGCAACGGAAAGCCACCTTGCATGGTCCTGCGTTGCTTGGTAAATCTGGAAGACACAAGGCAGTGCAAGTCATGCCTTGCTTTACTCTGCCATGATAAGGAGTTCCATGGGTGGAGAGTGGCTATTCCCACACATCCACCCATGGATTGTAGCGCATTCCCAGATTTACCAAGACTGGTAAACCTTTGAATGCCTCAAAATGCTACACCTTATTAGGGAAGGCGCAACAAGGAGAAATATCTTTATTTCTCCTCATTGTTTCCTCTTTCTAAGTGTGCTGCATTCTGCAGCACACTTAGAAAGAGACAAAAACCTCAGAGGATTGTATTTGTGCAGGAAAGTGTCCCTTCCTGCGCAAACACAATCCTACCTGCAACACAGGCACACTTGCACCATGGAAGGATGCCTGCATTGGCTCTAGGCAGCAGACTGTGCACCAGCCCGTGCACCAGCCCTGGCAGAGAGCAGGAATGCGCCAGATATTGGTAAATATGGCACATTCCTGCTCTCTCCCTTTCATGCAGTTCAGCCCAGCAAGGTGACTTGCTGCGTTGGATTGCATGAAAGATTGATAAATCTGGTCTTTTGTTGTCTAGTGTGCATTTAAAAAATTACACAAACCTGGTGCAAAGTGCTGTTTTGGGGTTTAACTGTCCTGCGCAAATCCTGAATTGTGTTGAAAAGTAGACCTAAAGTAACACCAAGTAGCACTATGCACTATTTTGCATCAAGGAGGCGTACCATGGATGATACATGAACGTTTCCTATCACCCATCCATGGATTTTGACTATCTATTAACCTTGGTGGAAAGGATTTGCATCACAAAATTATGTCTCCTCGAGGCAGACATAAGGTTAAAGAAAAGATTTATTTTCTCCAAATCTTCCCTACTTTGTACGCGTGCTGCACCCTATGGCACACATACAAAGTGGTAAAGTGTTAAACTTCGTCCAAGCATAGAATTTTGTGCTGGAAGAGTACTCTTCCAGTATAAAACTTATACTTGACATCACGCACTATGGTGCAAGGGTGTGTGTATTGGTGTAAGACAGCCTAAGGT
Organism: Calotriton arnoldi; assembly: GCA_963921515.1. Lineage (NCBI taxonomy): Eukaryota > Metazoa > Chordata > Amphibia > Caudata > Salamandridae > Calotriton > Calotriton arnoldi. The sequence continues at coordinate 662,392 of CAWUFW010007934.1, forward strand.
ACGTCAGCACTAGAGGAAAGAGCAACAACACCATATCTTTTTAGATAAAATAGATATTGCCCTGTTGTGCTCTCTCTTTTTCATGAAACACAGTGCAGGAACTTCGGTTACTGCGCTGTGTCAAAAGTTAGTAAATCTGCCCCTTCCTTTGTTTCTCGAGACCAGGCACTCTTAACATATAATGCCTACCAATATTGATGAAATGTGACTCTACACCTTGTAGTCCTCATTGTCTTAAGTAACATTTCTTATACATTGATTTACACACTTGTATGACTCAAGTCTTAGTCCCAAAAATCTTTATTTTCAATGTCAGAGACGATCATAAAAAGTACAGAAGGCTAAAAGCGTACCATTTTTTTAAAAAAAGCATTGACTTTTGACATCGTATCTTAGATTTTAAGAATGATCTAACTGTAAAACTGACAAATTCATCTTTTAGAATATGTAAAGAAAAATAACGCAACTCTACAATTCTTAAAATTGTAATTCCCTAACAATGACAGTCAAAACAATCTGGTGTAAACTTCATAATATTTACAGAAAAAGATAAAGTGCAAAATGACTGTTCCGAGGCTAGATGCAAATGCTGGAGCTGCTATATTCTTCTAAAGGAAAGTTCAATGAATTGCGGATGGCCATGGATCTTAATCTAAATAATAGGACCTTTCCCTTCTTCAAATAGTGTCTACACCAGCACGTTTTCACCATTACATACTTTCTCACCAATGATGTACAAAGTTCATGGCCTTCCCTGGCAAGACGCCTGCTTTCCAGAAAAGTGTGTTTGATCCATACCCTATCTTTCTTGAATTCAGAAGAAGGGTTGTCAAACAGAAAACCTCGGCCCAACTCCTTTATGTTCTGTGTAACACATAATAACCACCGAACCGTCAAACGATTATCACAAGACAGTCTTCAATAATAGATTGGTTATGTTTAGAAAGGGTGTTGTCCAAATAGATAACCACAGTGTGATGGAGACGAGCTTAATGTAATCATCTGTGTATTTAAGACCAGGTTCCTCATGACATATATAGTGTGAGGTACAAGGTGTAAGAGAGAGACGGCTTCGGCAAAAGTGGTTCTCTTCAACTTGTATTGACAAGGAATTGGCATAACACCAAACCCCAGCTCCATGTATCGCAATAAGGGCACATTGAATCTGTTAAATTTCTAGCAACGGGATAATATGTTTTCCACGTAGGAATGAAGATAAAATAAACAAAGCACCCAATGCTTGGCTAATTTTTTGTCAGCAGAAGGTAATATTCATTCCACAGGTGGAGGAGAATTCAGAAATGACTCCTGAAAAGGGACAGATTGCTACCTTTTCAAATCTATTGTTATTAATGGTAAAAGTGCACAGGTTCATGCTGTTTGGGCTGCAAGACATATGAAATTGAAATTGAATTTATTGTACAGTCAATTAAAACCTTTACAAACATGCATCTCATGTTGTCATTTTATAGCAACAATTTGAACAAAACATAAGAGAAGAGTAAGACCGTTAAAACACAATAAAATCGTTGGTTCCAATGCTTGACAACAGGATAGATTAAACAACAAAAAAACAAAGTGCTATGGAACGCAGGAGAAAGTGCAATGTGCAAGACAACAATTTAATCTCTGCAGGAATTATAGTGTGTTTCATGCGTGTTCCACGACATTCATTGTGGACAGGCAATCAGTTCCCTGTGGGTATTGTCTTAGCAGCGAGGCGAAAGTAGTCGACCTCGTTGGTCAAGTACTTAGCAGCAGGTAAGGTAACGCACCAAAAAGCAAAAATGCCTGAGTGTTTAAAAAAAGTGCAAATTGCCAAAGCAGCAATTTTTACCTCTGCAAGATTCCAATAAAATTAGTAAGTGTTCCGCCTAGCTTGCAGCAGAGAAAGGTGCTAAGTGCAAAGCAGCTGTTTGCAAGAAATCTTGCTATAGAATTAAACAATGCATACATTAAAAATCGTTAGATACTGTTAGACTTGGCACCATTGGCGTGGGTCTCCCTTCCATTTTTTTTTGCTGTTGCCTCATGTGTTTTTGCTGGTCTAGATGCTTTGGGCACTTTGCCACTGCTGTTCAGTGGCAAAGTGCAAGTGCTCCCTGTTGTAAATTGTTGTTATGGATTAGTGACTCCATGATTGCTTATTTGATTTACTTGTCAGACCCTAGTACAGTGCACCATGTGTGCCCAGGGCCTGTAAATCAAATGCTGCTGGTGGGCTTGCAGCACTGATTGTGCCACCCACAGAAGCAGCCTGGAAAATGTGACTCAGGCCTGCCATTGCAGAGCCTGTGTGCAGTCTGGGACTGCCATGTCGACTTGGCAAGTGCACACACTTGCCAGTCCCTAAACCTTCCCGTTTCTACATGTTAGTCACCCCTAAGGTAGGCCCAAGGTACTCCTGTGGGCAGGGTGCATTGTATGTGAAAGGTAGGACATGCCCTGATGTGTGTGGCATGTCCTGATAGTGAACTACTGCCAATTTTGTTTTTCACTATTGCAAGGCTATCTGTTCCCATAGGCCAGAATGGGGAGTTAGTTTATAACATCTTATAAACATAACTGACCCTGGGAACAAGATGGGAAAATAAAGTTTAGTATGCTTGAACTCAGAATGTTAAAGTGCATCTTTTAGTGTGGGTGAATTTTACATTCTGTGTTTGAAAATACCACTTTTAGAAAGTAGATATTTTCTTGCCTAACCATCCAGTGTGCCTCTGCTAGGTTTGTGTATTGCATGTCTGGCTTGTGAGTGACAGGGGCTGGAAGAGGGCAGCGGATCCGGCAGTCTGGTGAGTCAGGGATGGGCTGAATGGACCTGGGCTGAATTTAGAGTAGGGGGAGGCGTTTTCCTTTCACCTGCCTGGGCCAGGTCTGCTTTCAACAATGCTGTCTCCACCTCCTGCCAGGAAGCTGCATCAGTGAGGACAGAACTGGTTTTGGCTGGGTACAGACACTCTCTGCCTTCAGAGAACAAAGGATTTGTGTGTATAAAAAGGGGGACCCAGACCCCAGAACTTTAGATCACTTCTGGGAAATCAAGAGGAACCTTTACCAAGGAGAGGAGCCGGAGAAGCTGAGGAAGATTACTGCCCCTGTGCTGTTTGCTGTTTGAGGTTGGCCTGCAGTGGCTACTTGTTGCCAAGGAAAGGAGACAAGGACTTTGATGTTTGCTTTGTCATCTTGAGGAAGATTTCCAAGGGCTTGAAACTGAGCTTGCCTCCTGTTCTGAAGTCTCAGGGACACAAAGACTTCACCATATTGCACTGAATATTTTTAAACTTGAATGCTCTGAACCTGCGCGATTTTTAAAACGCTAATGCTTTGAAACTTACCTATTGTTCTACTTGACCCAAGCCCTGTTCCATCGCGGCTGGTGCCGTTTGTGTGGAGGGCGAGGGCGAGGCTAGGGTGAACCGGAATCTCTCCATAATCACATCCGGTGCTAAAAGGGGCAGTCGGTCGTCTGCGCGCCAGTCACTAGTCAGCAGACGCGCGCAGCGGGCGCGCTGCCGGTGCGCCGCTGGCGCGCCAAAGGCAAGCCCGTCTGTGCCCGACCGGGCCCCGGGGCCATGACCCCTGGTCCAAATGAGGGACAAAGACTATGTTACTCTGCCAAACAGCTTTTGCAACATCGGAACACACAGGGCCCGATTCACAGAACTAACTTACGTCAAAAACGTAAAGTTAGTACTTTTGGTATTCACAGAATACACTTACTCATTTTGGTATTCACAGAATACACTTACTCATTTTGGTATTCACAGAATACACTTACTCATACTAACTTTATGTCCGCACTCGGGCCGGAGATTCCGGCCCGGTGGTGGAGATTCCGGCTGTTTGTGGAGATTCCGGCCCGGAGGTGGAGATTCCGGCCCGGAGGTGGAGATTCCGGCCCGGAGGTGGAGAATCCGGCCGTTTGTGGAGATTCCGGCCGGTGGTGGAATCTCCACAACCGGCCGGAATCTCCACAAATGGCCGGAATCTCCACAAACGGCCGGAATCTCCACCTCCGGGCCGGAATCTCCACAAATGGCCGGAATCTCCACCACCGGGCCGGAATCTCCGGCCCGAGTGCGGACATAAAGTTAGTATGAGTAAGTGTATTCTGTGAATACCAAAATGAGTAAGTGTATTCTGTGAATACCAAAATGAGTAAGTGTATTCTGTGAATACCAAAAGGTACTAACTTTACGTTTTTGACGTAAGTTAGTTCTGTGAATCAGGCCCACAGTCTTCGAATTGTACTATACTCTCCCCTGTGGACAGAGACACAATCTGCCCTTGCTGTGGTTTCTCCTTTCAAAGTACGCCTTGTAAAGAACCCAGCACATTGACTACTTTACAAGCAGATTCCTCTTCACAAGCAGATTCCTCTTCTGGCTGTGCTACCCCAGTCAAAAAGGAATTTGTCTTCCTCAGTATTAATTGTCGCTCATTACCGAAGCATAAAGAAGACATATTTGACCTCCTGATTAGTGAGCAACCGGACGCCGTGTTTCTAACTGAGTTATGTAGCAATGGGGTAACCCGATAGGCCACTGGACTCAAGTGGTTAGTTATTGAGGAAGTAAAACTGGGCATAAGGGGTGGTGACCTAAGCTCCATTTTGAATATTCGGGAATGTAAGTGGATGGACCGCTTCAACTCTGTCCATGATGGCCTTAACGAAATGGATGCGACTTATGCCCAACTCTCTATACTGAATGGTGACTAGGAGATACATCACCTAACTTTCCCTTACATACACATATTTCATTAGGGAGGGTATATACCATTGGAATTCCTATACACATATTCAATGCCGTCACCTGTGAAAGACATGCAGATCCAGAATGGAATATTTTGTACTGGATAGCTCCCTGTTTTACAGGCTTTTATATACCATGTGAAAATGTATCTAGTAAAAAATATATCCAATAAGCATGTAGCACAACGATTTTTGCATGATGCCTTTTTATTGGTATTTTAAATGTAGATGAAGTCCAAGCACCGTTGTGTCAATACACATTTATCTTAAGGTGGACTTCATTTGAGAAATATACATAAAATGTTGTAGTTATTGTAGATAAATAAGTCTGTTTCATAACAATTTGTTTTTTGACTAATTGCGTTTGGACACATTATTACAATCATGCTGATTAAGAATAAGGCTTTTCCTGCCACTTGTGTTTTCCTACAAATTGTGCGCTGCTGTATGCAGACAGAGAAGCAATTACGTCATGCTGAGGGCAAGATGGCAAAGTACGACTTCTCTGTGCCATCATCCCCTAGGCGATAAGTCGTAAAATCTATCCATTGGTTTTCACCACGAACGTGCTCAACGTGCACGCCATCTCCCGCATATTTAAAAGTTCACTCTGACAGGGACACATTGTTAGCTGTCAAACCGCTTTTCCAGCAGCCGGCAGGTATGTCCCCACTCTTGTGATAAGGTTTTCAAATAGCGAATAGACTGGAGCGTTCTCCCTCGAACGCGCTGTCATTATATTCCAGATGCGTGTATACTTTATGGGCTTGATGGTTTCATTAGAGTGGCCTGCCGTCATAGTGCTTGGAATGCTTTTTCCGTGAAATGCGCTGTTATTTGAAATTCAGACGCGTGTTCATTTAATTTAATCTAAGTCTAGTCCTCGGCACTCAGCTTACGCCGGCCGGGCCTTAAACGCGCTGTCATTGTAAATCAGACTCGCGTTTATATTTTTTTATTATCCTCGGCACTCAGGTTACTCCGGCTGCTTTAAGCGATAGGTATCACGGGCGCCCTGAGCGTTCAATCACGATACACGCCATACTGTACGTTACTTCTTAATAATTTAATACCCAAAGTCTGCATGAATTTATGGCCTCGTATGCAGCTTGTGCTGAGTGTTTTAAGTTCTTTTCAAATTTAGTTTTTTGCACTCCAGTAAGCTTATCTTTTAAGCATAGCCTCTCTGTAATTCCCCTGAGTGTCCACTGTATTAATCTTACATTCTTAGTCACGCTCTAGCTTCACTCTCTGCAGGCATACACAACATTTTGACGCAGACTCTATTTTCCTTTTCAGCCACAGGTTACTTATCAACCTTGGCCTTCATATTCAATTCCACGAGCTTTTGCTCTGTTTTTATACTCCTCCTTCCGCTAGTTTGAATTTAGATCCTAGTGGTTTCGTCTCTGTCTCTCCTTTCTTTCGTAGGAGCCCGCAAGGCCCAGCTTCCAAATCTTCAGCCTGAAGTTTTCTTGCTGAATTTCACTGGTAAACTACCCTACTAAGCATGACCCAATGATAAATTCTCTTTGACACTTCACCGCATTAACCTCATCCTATTGTTTATAGGTGCCTCCTACCTTCCTTCACATCAGTCCTGATGAAGACCCCACCCCCAAGGCGCAAAGTTTCCTGTTCTATATAGGGGTCGAAACGTCGACAGTGTTTTACTTTATTGTCAAGCATAGATGACAGAGATTCTATATCTGCATCTACCTAATCATGTTATGATTTGTCATATATGTGCATGCCATTCATCTGTCTGGATAGGTTGTAAATATTGATTACTGATGTATATATGCGCACTACCTTCCCTTTTCACATCACTTTCACAAATCCCTCCCATGCACTTGCCACCCCAACCCTTTTTGTGCACCTGTTTCCCAAGAAATGTCTAAACGTGAAATACATTGTGCCTTATGACTTGATTTACTCTAATCTTGTGATGAAATAAAATCACAACCATTGTTGGAATGATTTAATGGTGGTGTCCTACTTTGATTAGATAACGAAGATCATTTCGTGTATTTTTATGTGATGTGACTGTTTTCCACTGTGACATTAACTTTTGTACCACAATTTACCCCAGTCCAGTGGCCTATCGGGTTACCCCATTGCTACATAACTCTTTAAAGTGCAGGCTAGTCCTGCGAGAGTGTTTCTAATTTTAATTTTAATGTTTCAGTATGTCAGAGAACGAGACACTCTCTTATACTGAGGAGTATATCAATAGACTGATTCAAGGTCCATCCAATAGTCTCTTCCTCTCATCTAATACCCCCAGTATAGATGTTTCTCTTAATGAGATCAGTAAACTTGAGAGGCTAGAGAAAAAATTAATTAGGACCAGATTACATGGACACCTTTTGACTAAGTACTTACAGGCGAACATCATACCAGTTGGTCTGCAAGTCAAGAACGAGCCGGCAATCTTTGTTGATTTACCCAAGTTCAAAGAAGGCTTCAGCTTCGTGGCCAATAACTGCTCGCGCCACTGGATGGTGCTGGGTGTGTAAACAGCTTTGGAACAGGTGGAAAAACTGTTAAAAGAGATTACTGATCTGAAGCGGGAAATCTCCGATGACAATGCTTTAACCAATGCCAAGGAGGCACTAGAGCGGTTGGAGAAGACCATCAAGGAATTTGACGTGAACACGCAAGCAAAAAAACTAGAAAAACTCTCTAAGGACATCCGGTTTTACGATAAGAAACAAACGTATCCTTATTTGCAGGAGCACTACTTCAAACAAGACAAACAGGGCCGTTTCACCAACAGAGGCAGAGGAGGTTACAGAGGTAATCGGAGATTCACAACTTTCTCGGAGTCCTCTGGGTCTACAGGAAGTGAGGGTGACCAGCCAGGCACCAGCTCCGGATATCAGTATCAGGACAGTTGGTACCATCCTCAGTCGGGACCTTCTTTTTTAGAGGACGCTCAATGGAGACCACCGAGGGGCAGGAACACGAATTGGAATAGGGGTCCAACACGAGGCCCACCTCAACAAGGCCAGACCTGGGATGGAGGAAGACAACGGGGTCAGAACCAGAAACAGGTCAGGTTCCCCCAGAAACAACACGGAGAGATACAAACCCGGCGACGGGTATACAGATGGTAGCCAGCCCGAAGGACCCGATCATCAATCTATCTACACATGAGCTGACCAATGATGAGAACACGATCCTAAGTAAAGGTCTATCTTTTGTACCGACTACATACCCTAATATGTTTAACATCAAGACAGAACTTCATCGGTTCTTCAGAAAGATCCGATTGAGATACCATTTCAGGCATTCACCTTCTTTACCAATAACGTCCCACACAGGACTAAGGGCTCCATCTACTTTCACTCCGACCTCTCAGATGATATCCCATGAAATCCTGATGTATGAAAGCATGGTCTTAAAGGAGGCTCTCAAGATATGTTCAACCAAGAAATATGTAAAGCACAACGTGTCAGCTGCGGAACGTGAGGCATTGAAAGGCCTTAAAAATAACCATTCCATTGTGATTAAACCCGCCGATAAGGGTGGGGCTACTGTGGTCCAAGACATAGATGCCTACAAAAGAGAGATCTACTCCCAATTGAGAGACGGGGTCAGCTACGCAAGATTGAATAAAAACCCGACAAAGAAGATCAGCACTATGATTCTACGGACTACTGAAAAAGGCAAGGAGGCTGGTTTCTTATTGGATTTGGAATTTCAATACTTAAATCAAAAACAGCCCCGTATGCCCACCATCTAAACTTTACCCAAGGTCCATAAAAACCTGGAGCAACCACCGGGTCGGCCCATTGTATCTGGCTGCGGCTCTGTGCTTGAACCTCTCTGCAAGTATGTAGACTTTTTCCTGAAGCCACTAGCAGAGAAGACCGATTCTTATCTTCGTGACACCATGCAGGTGATCAATTTGGTGGATGGCATGGCTTTTGATCCTGAATCCCAAATCCTGGTTACATTGGATATCGTATCTTTGTATATGAGTATCCCCCAACGCCATGCCCTCGAAGTCATACAAAATTCTTGGACAGAAGACCACTACCTGCACTAGTCCCGACAGAATTTATTCTACAATTGCTGGAAATAGCTATGACACAAAACTTCTTTTACTTCCAGGGGGACCACTTCGTGCAGACCAAGGGTGTTGCCATGGGGGCTAACTTCACCCCCGACCTGGCAATCCTGTACATGGATAATTCCGAAGAAGAATTCGTTTACAACAATCTGAACCCTTTTAAACACCAGGTAACATATTGGATGCGCTATATAGACGATGTCTTTATGATCTGGACTGGAAGTGAATCTGAACTCCTATCTTTTTTTGGTTGGTTGAATGGTAGGTCATCCGACATCCAATTTACCATTCACATGGATAAACTGGCCATCGACTTCCTGGACATATCAATCAAAGCTGCCAACCTCTGCCTATACACCACTCTATACCGGAAACCTACCGAAAGGAACACTCTGTTGCGATATGGCAGCTACCACCCATGGGGATTACGTGATAACCTGCCCTTCGGGCAATTCCTGAGGATCAGAAGGAATTGCACACGTAAAGAAGACTTCTACGGAATCGGACGACCTCATCAACAGATTGGTAGAACGAGGATACCCCAAGTGAATGGTGAAGCCGGCTAGAAAACGGGCTTGGCATAACCCGAGGGAATCACTACTCACACCGAAAGAACGTCCTAATGATCATCTGGACAGATTGATTTGCGTGACAACTTTCAACACAAGGAGTAATGAAATCCGTTGAATTGTCAACAAACACTGGCCACTGGTGGCAGATGATCTACAGTTACAAACCCCCACCATGCACTCTTTCAATAAGGGCAAGAACATTCGAGACCTTGTAGTCAGGTCATTCCTTGAGCCTACGCCCCAACCAACTTTTCAATCTATGTGGCAACTTCCGTTGGTAATAGGCCACTATAAGTGTGGTAACTGTAAGGCCTGTGATATGACAATTGAGACGAAACAGTTCAACTACAACAATTGCTCTACTGATCTTAAAACCCACACCAACTGTAACACAACTAATGTGATTTACGCAATTCTCTGTCTTTGTGATAAAGTCTATATAGGTCAAACGACTCAGAAGGTTAAAGCACGCATACTGCAACCCTGCAGCAGGATAAGGTGTGAAACAACATGTGCGCCCTTAGTCGAACAATTTCAAACATTGAACCACGCTCCAGAATCCATCAAGTGGTTAGTTATTGGGGAAGTAAAACTGGGCATAAGGGGTGGTGACCTAAGCTCCATTTTGAACATTCAGGAATGTAAGTGGATGGACCGCTTCAACTCTGTCCATGATGGCCTTAACGAAATGGATGTGACTTATGCCCAACTCTCTATACTGAATGGTGACTAGGAGATACATCACCTAACTTTCCCTTACATACACATATTTCATCAGGGAGGGTATATACCATTGGAATTCCTATACACATATCAATGCCGTCACCTGTGAAAGACATGCAGATCCAGAATGTACGCCAGTATTTTGTACTGGATAGCTCCCTGTTTTACAGGCTTTTATATACCATGTGAAAATGTATCTAGTAAAAAATATATCCAATAAGCATGTAGCACAACGATTTTTGCATGATGCTTATTTATTGGTATTTTAAATGTAGATGAAGTCCAAGCACCGTTGTGTCAATACACATTTATCTTAAGGTGGACTTCATTTGAGAAATATACATAAAATGTTGTAGTTATTGTAGATAAATAAGTCTGTTTCATAACAATTTGTTTTTTGACTAATTGCGTTTGGACACATTATTACAATCATGCTGATTAAGAATAAGGCTTTTCCTGCCACTTGTGTTTTCTTACAAATTGTGCGCTGCTGTATGCAGACAGAGAAGCAATTACGTCATGCTGAGGGCAAGATGGCAAAGTACGACTTCTCTGTGTCATCATCCCCTAGGCCACGGGTACTCATAGTACGGCCCGCGGGCCACCAGCGGCCCGGCAAGCCTTCCTTGGCGGCCCGCGGACCTTGCAGACATCGTACCTGTGGTTTTTTTTGGTTTTTTTTTTAGTGTCAGCAAACACCGCCGGTTGCAGCAGCGTGGAGAGACTCTGCTCTATGGGGGCCGGGCGATTCCAGCGATAGTCAGAGTGGAGATGCAGGGGCGCTAAGAAGAGGTGAAATACAACAAAGCCTCATTAACAAGTAAATGGTCTTTTAAAGACCTGTGAAGTACTCGGGTGCGGCTGTGTGTGTGCCCGGGAAGCTGTCTCAGCCCGGGCTGCCACACACGCGGGGTGAGGTGACAGAGGGTGACAGAGGACAGCAGGGTGTGAGAGCCGGGTGAGGTGACGGAGGGCAGCAGGGAGTGAGAGCCGGGTGAGGTGACGGAGGGCAGCAGGGAGTGAGAGCCGGGTGAGGTGTGCATTAAGAGCCTGTGATGTGATGTTTCCCGCCAGCCTGTAGTCAGAGGGTTGAGCCAAGGCCAGGGAGCTCAGGCCTGGCCTCCGCTCTCGCAGCACAGCGCACAAATGCTCGCCGCCAGGTTGGCGCTATATATAATTGATGCATGCATACCTACACGGACGGGTGACTGGCGCCAAAGGGGGGCTTTGATCTGACAGCTCGGGGGTGAGAGTCAGAATTAAAGCCAGCGACAGATGTGACCCCAGGCCCAGTGGTGGGACACAAACCCCGCGAAGCAGCAAATTCAGAGAGAAAACGAGCTGGCTTTTACATTACACAGGGAGAGGGGGGAGTGGGGGGGGGGCTGTCTCTGGGCTGGTGACGGGGACGTGTAGACAGAGTACGTGTGCACTGCCCGAGGCACAGAGACAGATAGAGACAGAAACAGACAGAGACAGATAGAGACAGAGATAGACAGAGACAGGGACAGACTGACAGACAGAGACAGATAGAGGCAGAGACAGATAGAGACAGAGACATATAGAGACAGAGCCATATAGAGACAGAGCCAGATAGAAGCAGAGCCAGATAGAGGCAGAGACAGATAGAGGCAGAGACAGATAGAGGCAGAGACAGATAGAGACTGGGGCAGACAGAGCTAGATAGAGGCAGAGACAGGGACAGACTGACAGAGGCAGAGACAGATAGAGGCAGAGACAGATAGAGGTAGAGACAGACAGAGACAGGCAGCGATAGAGACAGAGAGAGAGACAGAGATAGAGACAGAGACAGATAGAGGCAGGGACAGATAGAGGCAGGGACAGATAGAGGCAGAGACAGACAGAGATAGAGACAGACAGAGAAGGGGGCAGACAGAGACAGATAGAGGCAGAGACAGGGACAGGGGCAGACAGATAGAGGCAGAGACAGACAGAGACAGAGAGACGGAGAGGGAGACAGAGACAGGGACAGACAGAGACAGAGGCAGAGACAGGGACAGGGACAGACAGATAGAGGCAGAGACAGAGACAGACAGGGAGGCAGAGAGACAGAGAGATGGAGAGGGAGATGGAGAGGGAGAGGGAGACAGAGGGAGGGAGACAGAGGGAGGGAGACAGAGGGAGGGAGACAGAGGGAGGAAGACAGAGGGAGGGAGACAAAGGGAGGAAGACAGAGGGAGGGAGACAGAGGGTGACAGAGGGAGGGAGAGGGAGGGAGACAGAGAGAGAGGGAGACAGACGGAGACAGAGAGAGGGAGACAGAGGGAGACAGAGGGAGGCAGAGGGAGACAGAGGGAGGGAGTCAGGGGGAGACAGAGGGAGGGAGAGGGAGACAGACAGAGGGAGACAGACAGACAGAGGGAGACACAGGGAGGGAGACACAGAGAGGGAGACAGGGAGGGAGACAGAGGGAGGGAGACAGAGGGAGGGAGACAGAGAGGGAGGGAGACAGAGGGAGAGAGAGGGAGGGAGACAGAGAGGGAGACAGAGAGAGAGGGAGACAGAGAGAGAAGGAGACAGAGAGAGGGGAGACAGAGAGAGGGGGAGACAGAGGGAGGGAGACAGAGAGAGGGAGACAGACAGAGGGAGACAGAGGGAGAGAGAGAGAGGGAGACAGAGGGAGGGAGACAGAGAGAGGGAGACAGAGAGAGGGAGACAGAGGGCGACAGACAGAGGGAGACAGAGGGAGACAGACAGAGGGAGACAGACAGAGGGAGACAGAGGGAGGAGGGCGACAGACAGAGGGAGACAGAGGGAGGGAGACAGAGGGAGGAAGGGAGGCAGACAGAGGGAGACAGACAGACAGACAGAGGGGGACAGAGGGAGGGAGACAGAGGGAGAGAGAGGGAGGGAGACAGAGAGAGGGAGACAGAGAGAGAGAGGGAGGGAGACAGACAGAGTGAGTGAGACAGAGGGAGAGGGGGAGAGAGGGAGAGAGAGAGAGAGAGAGAGATAGAGAGAGGGAGGGAGAGATAGAGAGAGGGAGGGAGAGATAGAGAGAGGGAGGGAGGGAGACAGAGAGAGAGAGAGAGAGAGAGAGAGAGAGAAAGAGAGATGTGTGTATGCCGGGTCTGGTGGCTCAGTGGACGAAGGCGTCCGCTGCAGGGGCCTGTGTTCAACCTCATGGTCACAGTTTGTTTTTTTGCTCTAGCCCCGTCCCCCTCCCCCACTGACCCCGCCCCCACCGGTGCGGCCCTCGGCCACAAACCACACTGTTAATTTGGCCCCCCAGAGAAAGTTTGCGAGTACCCATGCTCTAGGCGATAAGTCATAAAATCTATCCATTGGTTTTCACCACGAACGTGCTCAACGTGCACGCCAACTCCCGCATATTTAAAAGTTCACTCTGACAGGGACACGTTGTTAGCTGTCAAACCGCTTTTCCAGCAGCCCGCAGGTATGTCCCCACTCTTGTGATAAGGTTTTCAAATAGCGAATAGACTGGAGCGTTCTCCCTCGAACGCGCTGTCATTATATTCCAGACGCGCGTATACTTTATGTGCTTGATGGTTTCATTAGAGTGGCCTGCCGTCATAGTGCTTGGAACGCTTTTTCCGTGAAACGCGCTGTTATTTGAAATTCAGACGCGTGTTCATTTAATTTAATCTAAATCTGGTCCTCGGCACTCAGCTTACGCCGGCCGGGCCTTAAACGCACTGTCATTGTAAATCAGACTCGCGTTTATGTTTTTTTATTATCCTTGGCACTCAGGTTACGCCGGCTGTTTTAAGCGATAGGTATCACGGGCGCCCTGAGCGTTCAATCACGATACATGCCGTACTGCATGTTACTTCTTAATAATTTAATACCCAAAGTCTGCATGAATTTATGGCCTCGTATGCAGCTTGTGCTGAGTGTTTTAAGTTCTTTTCAAATTTAGTTTTTTGCACTCCAGTACGCTTATCTTTTAAGCATAGCCTCTCTGTAATTCCCCGGAGTGTCCACTGTATTAATCTTACAATCTTAGTCATGCTCTAGCTTTACTCTCTGCAGGCATACACAACATTTTGACGCAGACTCTATTTTCCTTTTCAGCCACAGGTTACTTATCAACCTTGGCCTTCATATTCAATTCCACGAACATTCATGAACAATCTAAGTAAGTTCATGTGAGCTTTTGCTCTGTTTTTATACTCCTCCTTCCGCTAGTTTGAATTTAGATCCTAGTGGTTTCGTCTCTGTCTCTCTTTTCTCTCGTAGGAGCCCGCAAGGCCCAGCTTCCAAATCTTCAGCCTGAAGTTTTCTTGCTGAATTTCACTGGTAAACTACCCTACTAAGCATGACCCAATGATAAGTTCTCTTTGACACATCACCGCATTAACCTCATCCTATTGTTTATAGGTGCCTCCTACCTTCCCTCGACATCAGTCCTGATGAAGACCCCACCCCCAAGGCGCAAAGTTTCCTGTTCTATATAGGGGTCGAAACGTCGACAGTGTTTTACTTTATTGTCAAACATAGATGACAGAGATTCTATATCTGCATCTACCTAATCATGTTATGATTTGTCATATATGTGCATGCCAGTCATCTGGCTGGATAGGTTGTAAATATTGATTGCTGATGTATATATGCGCACTACCTTCCCTTTTCACATCACTTTCACAAATCCCTCCCATGCACTTGCCACTCCAACCCTTTTTGTGCACCTGTTTCCCAAGAAATGTCTAAACGTGAAATACATTGTGCCTTATGACTTGATTTACTGTAATCTTGTGATGAAATAAAATCACAACCATTGTGGGAATGATTTAATGGTGGTGTCCTACTTTGATTAGATAACGAAGATCATTTCGTGTATTTTTATGTGATGTGACTGTTTTCCACTGTGACATTAACTTTTGTACCACAATTTACCTGAGTCCAGTGGCCTTTCGGGTTACCCCATTGCTACATAACGTGTTTCTAACTGAAACATGGCTGCACACAAGTTCTGGCCCTGATATTGCGGCCGCCCTACCATTTAACTATGCCATAGTCAGGAAAGATAGGGGGCTTAAGCCCGGTGGGGGTATTGCCATTATCTATAAAAAATCATTCCTGTGTAAATTTGAAGAACTGTCATTTACGAACTGCGAGGCAGCGTTATTTAAGCTTACCCTGACCCACAAGTTCACTTTCTCAGGCATATTATTGTATCGTCCCCCTGGGCCGTCTGGCCCATGGGTTTCATCCTGTGCAGATTCAATAACACCTTTTCTTTTAAATACCCCTAACTTTTTGATTCTGGGCGAACTTAATTTGCACTTAGATGATCCTGCATGTGTGAATAGCACTACATTTATTTCTGATCTGGCGGCATTGAATATTACACTCTGCAACTCTGGTCCCACTCACGTTGCTGGCCATCTACTGGACCCTATCTTTTCCAGTCTGTCCAATATTCAATGCTCACCAGCTCTTCCCTTATGCTGGTCTGACCATTATGCAGTCAGCTTCCGCTTTGAGATCTTAGCTAATCTACCTACAGTTGCCCCTAATATTAGCAAACCTACCAGTAACTGGGGAAGACTAGATATTCAAGTCCTTAATAAGCTTTTATCCTCCAAGGTTCCTATAACCAAACAAATGTTGACTACTCTTTCGGGTGCTGTTCAAGAGTGGCTTTTAAAAGCCATTGATACCTGTCTTCCTCCCTCTATCAAGAAGGTGAACAACCATCGTCCTCCGGCACCTTGGTTCACTGAGAACTTGAAATTGGAAAAATCAAAATGCAAAGTTCTGGAAAGACGCTGGAGGAGGGACTATGCGTCTGACACTAAACTTGCATACAAAAAGGCTAAAAAGGACTACCATATTCTCTGCAAATCGGCTCGTGCCGAATATGTCACTTCGACTATTTCTAGTGTACTGAATTGTTCTAAGACCCTTTTTAAAATGGATAAAGAGCTTTCGGGCTCTGAAACACAAGCCATGCCTCCTGCACTAAATAATCAACAATGTGAAGACTTGGCTAAATATTTTCCCTATAAAGTAGAAAAAATATATTCTGAAATGAAGGACAGGAAACCGGATAACCGCCTTCAACAAACATCCTCATTTCCTCCTGTAGCCAGGACCATCTCTTACCAAGACAAAGAGGCATCAGAATCTAGGGCTACACTTGAATCCTGGTCCCCACTAGATATGAACTCCTTCAAACGGATTTTAGATAGCATTAAATCTGGTTCACCTCGTGATCCTCTTCCAATCTCGGTGCTTCAACAGCTTGAGACGCCTTCACTCCTGATAATCATGGAACTTCTGAATGCCTCCCTAGAGGAAGCAACAGTTCCTTCAGAGTGGAAGCACGCAATGGTGCTTCCTCTCTTAAAGGAGGCCAACGCTGATCCGGACCAGCCTTCCAACTACCGGCCTATTTCACTGCTTCCGTCCTTTTCAAAATTCTTGAAAAGCACATAAATTCTCAACTAGCCCAATTTGTTGAATCACACATTTTTTTACATCCATCTCAGTCAGGCCTTAGAGCCGGTTTTTCGACCGAAACGACACTCCTTGGAGTCACGGAAAGGCTGCGACACCATCTAGATTCAGGAGCTACAGTAGCCCTCATACTGCTGGACTTAAGCGCAGCATTTGACACGGTCTCTCATACCGTGTTAGTGGAGGCCTTACGATCCTTGTGTATAACTGGAATAGCACTTAATTGGCTTATTTCTTTTCTCACGGATCGTACGTTCCAGGTCTTTTCTCTAGCCGCCTGTTCCAATAAGCATGTTTCCCCCTATGGGGTACCTCAGGGCTCTATTTTAAGCCCTTTATTGTTCAATGTGTATGTCAGACCTTTAGCCAACATTGCAGAAGAGGCTGGGTTGTCTTCGTTCTCCTATGCAGATGACACCCAGATTATCTTCTCCCTCTCTGCTGAGAAAGCATCTGTGACATCTGCTCTGCAGCTAGGTCTGTGTAATATTGCATCTTGGATGCAGGCTAATTTTCTTAAACTTAATGGGGAGAAAACGGAGGTCTTGATCCTGGAGAAGAATAAAGATCTTTGGGGCCCCCAACATTGGCCCATTGAAATGGGTGCTGTCCCTGAACCTTCTCGGCATATTCGCAATCTAGGCTTCATCATAGACGACTCACTATCTATGAAAAACCAAGCAGTAAAGGTGGTGTTGTATTCCTCTTAGGGTGTCAATACACGGGCTTTCCTGTATCATGTCCTTATATAGGCACAATTCGCCCTGCCCTTATATAGGCATAAAATCCCAATCCTTATTAGGCATTAAACCATGCACTCCAAATACAGGCATGGTCTCCGACATCCGTCCACCCTAACGTCACAACGAGTTCTTGAAGAACAGACCCTTAGGCTTCGGGAATTTCCCTAGCACAGGACTATTGATTTCTTCAAGGACTCATCTATTATGCATGAACCATTATACCTTAGGGGTTCATTCATGACGTCTTCCGCTGTCCGATTCACGTCATTGCTAACATTCTGAGGTACCTTTCAGGTATAAATATACCTTCCCTAGCCCTTGTAAACTAGAGGAGACCTCGACTTCAGAGGAGCCCGTTTCCCGGCCTGACGCACTGAGAAGACGATGTCATCCCTGCACGCAGAGAATCCAGCTTCCAGTGATCTGACTTCCCTTGCGGGGTGTTGGAGTTCGAGTCTGGCAAGAGATTCCTACCTCTCTCATTCTTAAGGTATGGAGCTGACTAGAACCTAGAGGGACTCTTGGCATACTAGGCATACTAGACTTAACATACTCTTAGTATACCATAGTAAGGAATACTTCACCTACTTCATACCTCTCCCTACACCTAGGTTAGGTTAGGTACATTGGGGTAGAACTAGCTTAGCAACGCATCTTATGAGTACTCGCATTTTTAGTCTGTGTTATTTATGTAAATGAATATCTGCTAAAGATAATGCTATCGCAGTATTATTTATTTCTACTGCTTACGCTGTACATTATTTATCTCGCATACTGTCTTGTGATCGTAACAGCACATTTTACTTACATGAGAAACAAGACTGTTCAATAAATCTTTTATTGAAACGCCCGTCTATTCTTTCTGTGTAACTTTGAGAAAAACTAAGCATGCACGATTGAGCTGAGTGAAATAGTTATCTATTGTTTCCACGACTCTGGGACACGTTCTGATTCTAAAGGGAAACAAAGTGGTCATGTTTTGCGGATGCCAGAAACTACTCCCTTCTTGTTGTCAAGGAGTTTCTAGTGGCCTCTGAGCTAGCTGGCACAAGTAATTAAGTTTAATATACTCGATAGGGACATACTGACCTTAGTCCTATGTCAAACCTATAGGGGATATTATTCCAATGCGCAGAGCCTATTAGGGAAATAGGAGCTACACTACATGGCGCCCAACGTTTGGTAAGGCGGTAATTTAACGTTAGATACTGAGTAACTCAGCCGTGCTTTTCTCTCAGAGACCCCTACCCATATACTCCAAAAGACGTCTGGAGTGGGCAGGGTTAAGTATCCACCACGGCTACATAGGGAAACACCCTATATATTAGCTGTTTGGTTTGCTCGACGTTGAAGGATACAGAGTTCCAAAATATTGTGGCCCTTATCTTTGTTTCCTTGAAACTTGTTCTACATTTTTTTCAAACAACAAAATGCCTGGCTCCGACACTGAAACCGGAAACGGTGGAGCTGCGGATCAGCCAGCTGCAACAGCTTATAATATCACAGGTTTTATTGAAACCGAGGAGGGTGTTATAGACATCCCTCAAAACTTAAGAAGAGCCATCACTCTAAAACTTATTAAACACGGTCTGCCACCAAGAGGCGGTAGAGCAGTTTTCGTGATAGAGGCACACGAATCCTTTCAGACAGAGGTATTCTATTCATGGGTAATATTTCCTGAATCCAATCCAGTAACACACATGTTTCACTTCTACAAAGAAGATGATCCACCAGAGGAATACATTCCTTTCGAGGATATAGAAATTCCATTAACATACCAAGAGCATCAGCTCTGGTTTAAAGGCGCCCTAAAACATCACAGAAACATTACCAGGCTCAGTCCACTAGGTAGACCAGGAGCAACATGGCCGATTCTAGCCGGCTACACACCTCATCCTGACATTGAAGAGATGTCAGATGAGGAATTACTTACTCAATTTACAGAGTTAATAAAAATCTACAGACAACTGGTCCAATATGTCATGCGGACTTTCACAGTCCAGCAACCACTGACACTTCCAAATCCAACTCCCCAACAGGGGAATACACTAAAAATTACACCACAGACTCTCTACGCAGTCATGGGTAAAATGCCCACAAAACGTGAGCAAATTCCATTCTGGATAGCTCAAAAAATTACTCAAATCGAAGCAGTATTTCCAAATACTAGCCCGTATGAGAAACAGAGAATCCTAACAATCAGTTTACCGATGGGGATCACACCACAACTGGAAGACTGTACCACTTGGGGCTCAGTCTTTGCTGCCATCTATACTAAAACACATGGTATTCCGTCAATTGCGGTAATCCCAGATGTCCTGAAACAAATTCAAAATGAATACGGGGCAGAGCCTGCTGTAAATTTAGGTATGAAATTACTGAAAAATTTTGACCAGGTCTCAACAATAATATTATCTAATATTAAAGGAGAGGCAGCAGCAGTGGCGATCCGCCAAAAATTAAGGGAATTCGATGTTACAGAACATCAAACTGAACTACCCAGAATAATTGAACAATCTTATGCAGAATTAGGCAGAGATAGTTTGGGTGGAAGACCAGTGAAGCCGAAACTATCTGAAAGTCCTGAGAAGGACTCTATTAAACAAACTCCTACATCAAAGAAGTGGGAGACTAATAAACAAAATTCAAACGAAAAACATTCTCAATCCCGAGGAAGGTCTCCTCAAAAGGAGCCCTCTGAAAGGAGGTATAACCTCAGGAATAGGGATAATTTGAGAAAACCTGACAGATATCAAGATACTGATACACGTTCCTCCCGTCCCTTTCAGATCTCATCACAGACTTCGGAAAGAAGAGGACGATCAGAACATAGAGAAGAACGCGTAAAATCCAAAGAAGATAAACACGCTACGAAAAACAAAACAAAACCTCAATTCTCCAAAAAGAAAGTAGCAGGTCTAAAGATCAGACATGCCGAGAATACTGAGAACACAACTCAAGAACGAAGAATGAGCTCAGACAATGCTGGACAGTGCAGCAGAAGCCACAATAGCTCGCCAGAACCTGAAGGAACTTCTGGAGATAGTGGACTTGAATGAGTACATTACAGTTGAGACTGTAGACACCAGGGTTAGTTCTCCACAAATGTTATATGAAATAACACTCCGGATGGAGGGAGACATACTAGACAGGTGAAAGCACTTTTTTGGGAAAGACTATCACGGGGCTATGACATACTTCTAGCAGAAAAAGACTGGCCACCACAATTTGTCAGGGAATGCCCACATGGCGAGGACATTATTATGCCTGCCTTCTCCAACCATATTCCAATTCAGCTAAAATATACATATGCCAGGAAATGGGCAGTAGCCCAGGCCCCAGCATTATATAAAAATCATGTAGGTTGGGATGAGGACTCACCTCACCATAAAATACATCTGAAACATGAACCGACTGCACAAAGGCAGTATCCAATAAAGCAAGAAGCTAAAAACAGGTCAGGGAGATCTTAGATCAACTTGAATACCAAGGGGTGATTGAAACATGCACCTCCTCAATGAACAATCCTTTGTTTCCTGTCTCCAAACCAGACAATACATATCGTCTAGTTTTGGATTACAGACACTTAAACACTTGTTCAAAAACATTTGCAGTGCAAAATGCACATAGCACAGCATTAATGAATAACATTGTGCGTAAAAAATATAAAACCACATTAGACATCTCAAATGGTTTCTTTTGTCAAAACATAGCACCTGAAAGCAGGTACTTAACAGCATTCTCCATAATGGGGACCCAGCGTCACTTTTGTCGACTCCCACAAGGGTTCAAGAACAGCCCGGGGTTATTCTCAGCGAGAGTAACAGAGTTACTACAAATTTATGACAATGAGGCATTGTCCTATGTCGATGACATCTATCTGACGGACGATGACCTGGACAAACACTTGAACAGAGTAAGCACCATTATACTGGGCTTCGCCTCTGAGGGCTACAAGTTCAACTTTAAAAAGTCCCGAATTGCCCATCTCAATGTCCTATTTCTAGGATATGAGCTTTCAAGTGAAGGCAAGAGCTTGGCAGCTAACATTTTAGAAAAGTGTGCGCTGCTCCAACCTCCAAAAACGCAAAAAAACTTACAATCCTTTCTGGGTTTCCTCAACTTTGGAAGAACATACATTCTAAATTACGCAGAAAGGGTTAAACCTCTCTACGCATTAATCAAACCTGATTTTTCTATCAAGAATTGGACACAAGAACACCCAGAAATCTTGCGTTCACTCCAAGCTAACATGTTAGCAACAAATCACTTACAAACACGCGTAAGTCAACGAAACCTGGTGATCCGAATAATTTCGGGTCAATGCGGATTCACTTACTTAACCTTCAATTAGGGTGAGAAAATACCAATTGCATACAAATCTCATTTGTACACACAAGAGGAAATGCGCTTCAGTTCAACTGAAAAAATTCTAACAGCAGTTCAAACCGCTGTAGCAAAAGAAAGAGCCTTAGCCCAAGGGAAACGCATTATTGTCGTAACCCCAGTACCAGCTTTAGAAGCGGTCACAAAAGCAAGCATTCCAAATGCTAAAGCATTACATCCAAGATGGATACAATGGGTTAATTCTCTTGCTGCAACAGATGTTGAATATGTTTTTGATCCAGATTTAAAAACACAAGCATTCCTGCAATATGAACAAGAATGTCCTCTGCCCACTGAAATTCTGCCTCTCGATCAGTACAAATTCATAATTTACACTGACAGATCCGCACAACCCGCAACAGGGAGTAAGCAAGCTTACAGTGCAGCGTGTGCAATCGTTAAAGGTCGCATACGAGATGGCATCTTCATTCGTATGGTCACAAAAACTCAATCTCTAGGAGATTGTACAGCTCAGCGAACTGAACTACAAGCATTCAAACTGGCACTTGAAAGAACAGATCGAGAATTCCCCACGCTGATAGTGTGCGATTCCTTTTACTGTTTTCAGTCGTATAATGAATATATACAAAACTGGCTTGAAAATGGATTCAAAGATGCGAAAGGTGGCACAATAAAGCATAAAACGCTTTGGGAACAAGTAGTTCAGTTAAAAAACAAACTACCAAAGGCTCATGTGATCCACACACTGAGTCATCAACGTGATGGCGTTCACGTTGCAGGGAATTCATTGGCTGACGAAGCCGCCAAGGGGGCTGTTCAGACGGCTTCCGTAGCTGCGATCACTCGTTCAAAAACAAAAATAGACGGTGAGATAATGTTGGCTGTCAATGCTTCAAGCAAGGGCAGCAGTGCAGCGTTACCAAAAAAGTTTCCACTCAAGTACTCTTATGTAATTGATGCGAACAACGTTCCTTTTGCTCGAATCCCTGGAGTGGGGGATAGGGCAATTCCAAACAAGGAACGTAGATTAGGACTAATCCTAGCAGCACACGAAGGGATAGCTTCTGCCCATGCAGGTGTTTCTGCAACAGTATCTTTACTCAAGCAGAGATATTGGTCGCCTGGCATTAGAAAACAAACAAAGAACTATGTTTTAGAATGTGATATATGCCAACAGATGAAAGTCTCAACAGTGAAACGTCCTGCGCAGCCACCCCTGTTAATTTCAGACAAACCATTAGCTTGTGTTTACCTGGACCACTGCGGTCCCTTGCAAAGGGACGGTAACTATAAATATATCATGGTTGCAGTGGATTCATGCTCTAGGTTCCTATGGATATGGCCTCAGCGCTCGGCTGACGCTCGAACTGTTATAAAAGATTTGCGAGTCTTTATCGGCACATACGCAATAGGCACGCTACATACTGACCAGGGCCCTGCGTTTAGCTCTTGGGCTTACAAAGAAGCCATGGCCAGTCTGGGCGTTGCATTGCGGTACTCCTCTCCATTCCATCCTGAGGGAAATTCGGTTGTGGAAAGGAAAAACCGGGACATAAAGCAGTCTTTAACAGCTAGGGTATTAGGTTCGGCTGATGGGTGGGTCAAACATCTTAATGGGGTCCAACGCTCTTTGAACAACCTGCCAAGAAGTTCTCTAGGGGGGGTCACTCCATATGAGGTCCTATTTGGGACAAGAATGTGGGTACCAGATCTCGATCACGTAGGCACAGTGGTGGAAAATAAAACGTTTGATATCAAAGATCGTTTGGCTGTTTTACAGGAACTGAATGAGTTAAGAACGAAACAAAGCAACGTATTCCTACAGCCAACCACCACTGGGGAACAACCGGCGGTTCCAGCAAGGTCTGTCTGGATTCCAAAAGTTGGGGATCTAGTCAGAGAAAAAATTGCGGACAAGAAGGAATTTGGACCTTCTTACAGACAACCAGTACCTGTCCTAGCAGTTCAAGGAACAAGAACAGTACTTCTGCCGCCCCTTGCTGGAAGAAAGGAGAAAAGATTTGGGTCCATCGACCTCATCAAACCACAGTATGTGGCCAATACTAAATAGTAGGCCTCGTGGACTCCGACCTAGTAGCAGACGCACCCCCTCGCTACTATCCAAGAGGTTCAGACTGAAAGACTGATAACAATCGAGAATTCAGCTGTAACAGAAGAAGGACTAAGCAACGATGCTATGGAACTCATCCCTCTTGAAAACCAAGTAACAGTTCATCCAAATACACCCGTCTACACCAATGTAGCGAGTGATCAACTGGTTCCAGCGATTTCTACAAATCCTGATGCAATTCCAACAATTGACAGAACTGCTTCTGGCTATTTCATTAACTTTGATACGTTCTCAGAAGATCCAAGTGAACCTGAAACGACGCCAGCATCATTGAAATTCAAGCAGCAAGTACAAGACTTTCTTCACTTTCTGAAAAAGACTTATTTGGTTTCTCCATGGATTGAACTCTGGATTACATCTGGACGTTTTGTTTTCCTGCTCTGGCTAGCTTTGGTTACAACTGTGAGCGTGCTTATAAGTGGCAGATACATCCATGTGAATACTGAAGGAAAAGACGTGAACGTACTTTTGAAACCTCATAAATCTTCCTATCGTGAAGTAAGAGACTTGTCAACAGTGAACATCACAGCTGTTCCTATACAGGATGGTATAGTGTGGGACAAAACAGATTTTGATATCTTTGGCCCGACAGAACAATTGAACATTTCACATTTGTTTAAAATTTCACTAAGTGATCTAATTACGTCCAGTACCTATTCAGATGATTGGGACTTTGAGACTGTTAATGACATAATGTTGGACCTAGAGAAATCTGCTGCATTTTCTAAAAATGAATATTTAGAGGGTTCATCAGACTATGAAAAGCTGTATTGTTATAAACACTATGGTCATCATTATTTGCATAAATCTGCATGCCCTAGAAATGTGTTTATGTTTAACCAATGGGAGCATTGTCCTACACCACCACACAGTATTTCAAAAACATTTGCTAACAAGTTTCCATATTTTTCAGGGTACAATACATCTGATCCAGAAATGTTTTACTATAAGAATGTAAACAAAACAGGACTGAAAATTATGTTAACAAATACAAAACAGATTTATTCTGCACAATTTATTGCCCAACTGTCTAGACAGGGTTTCGACTTTTGGAAAGACACAATAGACACAAAAACTGTCTGGGGTACTAAAGATTGGCAAGTGCAGGGGATAGAAGCTTTATTTAGAGCCTGCATCGTCCCTGAACAAATAATGTTTTTGAATGAAACTGTCCAACAAACATCTTGTCTTGGACTAGCCAAGATCAAAGAGATGAACACACACACCTTCTGTACCAACACCTGCCACTGATAATAATACACAGGCAGTGGTGACAGTTGACAATATACTACAACTCAACAGATCTAATCCTGATTGGAAAAAATGGTTGATCTGGTCCACAGACACAAACAACTGTCAGGAAAGATTCCTGAATAAAACTCAGGGCTTTACTATTCATAGGCCAGACCCAAGATACGTCCAAAGACAGCATCCGGGGGTAGTAACAACATACAGTGTAGGAAAATTATGCCTCGATTGGCTTCAGAAATCTACACTACAGGATGTGAAACAACACTTATCCTTACTTAAAGAAGACGCAGACCTTAGGGAATTCTTGCTTGGACCAAGAAAACCGCGTCAAAAACGTTTCATATATGCCGGCATTTATGCTGCCTATAATGAAGCATGGAAAGTGTCACAGATGGAGGCCGCAGAACGAATACGTGAACTTGATCGTATTAATTTAGAGAAACCCTCTCTGTGGTCGACAATGGGTTAACAACTTTGTCCTCTAGAATATATTCATTGGATGGCATTGTATCCTCTGCTATCGACATACTAGAACAAGATTTGGCGATGTTACAGCAAGGCCAATCTCAATTACGTTCTATTGTGTTATTAAGCTGGACGCTGCAATCTTTGCGTGCGGGCTATGTGCCTTGGCGTTTCATCAACACATCGGCTCTGTTTGCAGAATACAATCTAACTGATAAACAGATCGAACTGGCACAAAGAGGAGCAAAGTATACAGTGCTGGGCATTGAAAAACTGGAAAAGTTACCATTCACAGTGGCTGAAAAACCAGCTACAGAATGGCTCATTCATGGCAAAATCACATTACCTGTGACTACTTTTCAGTTTCAGTATTGCCTCAAACAAAAGCAAGCAGGCAAATATGAAAAGTTGGGTAAGGAATACATTAAGACATCTTGGGATTTACCGTATACATATAGATGTTGGAGTGGGGATCGTGAAGTGTTTTTGAGCGGTACACACTGTAAACGTGCACTGAGCGGTTCGCTTATATGTCAGGACATTTCTTTACACAGGGCTTGTAATGGTTCTGTGGCAAATTTGTCTTGCCATCAGCAGGGTACACCAGCTGCTATGATTAATCCAACGTTTGGACAAATTTCTAATGGGAGTTACCTCATGTTGAATGATCAAAGTTGCTGCGGCATGTTGCCAGGCATCCCATATCTAGTAACGGTCAACTCCAGGGTCACTTGCGGTATGCAAGTATTGTTTGCCCCAATAGACACAGTCAGGGAGTCGCCTCTATGGCCTTCGCTGAACGTCTCTTTTATAAGATTTGATACTTTAAGCAGAATGAAAGCCAAGCTTTTACAGCAAACAGTGCCTTTGACCTCGGCCAAAGAAACCTATGATCTACAAGTAGCAAGGACTTCGGCTGTGATACAGACTTTAATACGTACAAACTGCCCTATACATTTCGTGGAAATGGTAGCACGTATCTTCAACATGTCTGATACAACCGGAATTGTACATGTATTTAAGAGCATCTGCTCCGGTCTGTTAGCACCTTTCCAGGCAATACTCGGAATAATCCCGAACTTTGCACACTCGGTGTTTGGTGGCATACCATTGATTCTAGCACTTGTTGCCGGAATTCTATTTCTCTTCCTGCTATTACGCTATGGCCAGCCTATTCGCAGACATCACTCCGAGCGAAATGGAGAAAGCTCTCCTTGAACGAAAGTGCCGTGAGCGAATAGTACAGCTTTTGGGCATGACTCGTCTACGGGACCTTAATACCACATGGTTCCTGTCATTCAGACCAATCTGGCAAGATTGCATCTTACCTGTTCTACGATGCCTGCTATGCGGTGAAGAATGCGTGTTGGACACCTGTCTAACATTTCCATCAGCTACGCCAACGGATGTCGATACTCTGCTGGACCCGATAACGGCCCATGCTCTGTGTTGTCCCCAGAGGCTGCCAATCCTGCTGTCAGCATTCATTGAGATCTCACAGACGCTTCCGGCTGCTGCTGAGGTACGAGAAAGATCTACAGGCACACAGGTAACAACGAACGCGAACATTGCTGCGGCAACCTATGCTGAAAGCGGTGCTTCACATCTCTGTGCAATTAATCTACTACACGAGGTGTTCCAACTGACACCAACTTCAGTGGACGATGTTTTGTCTACGGAAATAGATGATCTCATGTTTACACCAGACCCGTAAACTGACTCTGATTCAGCCCACAGTGTTCCAGAGATGCAGTAACAATTTGGCCTTCATACTTCAAAAACTTGGAACACTTCCCAAAATTGAACCTTTGTCCATTTTTCGAACACAATTGACACTTCAATCTGCTTAAAGTAGAACTAGGCTTATAGTACAGACTTCGCGGTACTTCCACAGACACTTAGTCATCTTGTTTGTCTAAAAATTCATTAATTTCCATGACATGAAATGAATTTGATTTTGAACAAAATTATCGATCATTTTTTTGTCACATGTAAATATTACTGCTTCTTTCATTCATATTGCATTTTATTTTAAATATATGCCTGAAATGAAAAGCAATGCTTCAAATGTACAGTACCTTTTGCATTCTAATAGGTTTTTTAAATGCCTTTTAAATGGTTTTATGAAATATTTTAGCAATATGTGGTACTCCGTTTAATGTTTAGCATTTTAAATGTTTAGCATTTTAGTATTATCGTACACACGAAAGTGGAGTGGGTGTTGTATTCCTCTTAGGGTGTCCATACACGGGCTTTCCTGTATCATGTCCTTATATAGGCACAATTCGCCCTGCCCTTATATAGGCATAAAATCCCAGTCCTTATTAGGCATTAAACCATGCACTCCAAATACAGGCATGGTCTCCGACATCCGTCCACCCTAACGTCACAACGAGTTCTTGAAGAACAGACCCTTAGGCTTCGGGAGTTTCCCTAGCACAGGACTATTGATTTCTTCAAGGACTCATCTATTATGCATGAACCATTATACCTTAGGGGTTCATTCATGACGTCTTCCGCTGTCTGATTCACGTCAATGCTAACATTCTGAGGTACCTTTCAGGTATAAATATACCTTCCCTAGCCCTTGTAAACTAGAGGAGACCTCGACTTCAGAGGAGCCCGTTTCCCGGCCTGACGCACTGAGAAGACGCTGTCATCCCTGCACGCAGAGAATCCAGCTTCCAGTGATCTGACTTCCCTTGCGGGGTGTTGGAATTCGAGTCTGGCAAGAGATTCCTACCTCTCTCATTCTTAAGGTATGGAGCTGACTAGAACCTAGAGTGACTCTTGGCATACTAGGCATATTAGACATAACATACTCTTAGTATACCATAGTAAGGAATACTTCACCTACTTCATACCTCTCCCTACACCTAGGTTAGGTTAGGTACATTGGGGTAGAACTAGCTTAGCAACGCATCTTATGAGTACTCGCATTTTTAGTCTGTGTTATTTATGTAAATGAATATCTGCTAAAGATAATGCTATCGCAGTATTATTTATTTCTACTGCTTACGCTGTACATTATTTATCTCGCATACTGTCTTGTGATCGTAACAGCACATTTTACTTACACGAGAAACAAGACTGTTCAATAAATCTTTTATTGAAACGCCCGTCTATTCTTTCTGTGTAACTTTGAGAAAAACTAAGCATGCACGATTGAGCTGAGTGAAATAGTTATCTATTGTTTCCACGACTCTGGGACACGTTCTGATTCTAAAGGGAAACAAAGTGGTCATGTTTTGCGGCTGCCAGAAACTACTCCCTACTTGTTGTCAAGGAGTTTCTAGTGGCCTCTGAGCTAGCTGGCACAAGTAATTAAGTTTAATATACTCGATAGGGACATACTGACCTTAGTCCTATGTCAAACCTATAGGGGATATTATTCCAATGCGCAGAGCCTATTAGGGAAATAGGAGCTACACTACAGTGGCTGCAACTTGTTTTACCATATGGGATCTTCTCTAATGATCCTAGGATAGAGGTGAATGATCCTATCCCACTCTCCTGGTCGGATTATTATGCCATCCCATTCCTTCTGCAAATTGCAGTATCTCACCTAGATACTAATTTTAAGAATAGGGTGGAGATGAAGAGAAACTTTAGCTGCATAAATAAAGAGGACCTTCTTAATAAACTTAGTAATTATTGCTGCCACCCTTATTCGGATGTTAACTTAATCTACGACGATTTTTCCAACTGGCTTTCGGCAGCACTGGACTCTCTTGCCCCCCTTTTAAGGAGCATTATGCGGCCAGAAAACGCCCTTCGGCCCCCTGGTTTTCTGAAAGGCTGAGAAAGCTTAGACAGGTATGCCGACACCAGGAAAGAAAATGGCGCTGGGATCTTGCCTCAGTCGAAAGGGATATGCACAAACTAAGATTGAGGGAATATAAGCTAGCCATTAACGAGGAAAAGGTCTCTTATTATTCTAAGATGACGGAATCCATAAAATCTCCAAGGGAACTTTTCACTGTGATTAATTCCCTCCTAGCCCCCACAGCCATTGCCAACATAGAGGCTTCCCAGGATTTGTGTGATAAAATTAAGGACATATACTCATCCTTGGAGAAGTCCAATGCTGGAAGCTCAAAGTCAGATCTTCCATCGGATCCTTTGGTAGTTCCTCTGAAGGATTGCCGTTTGTGCTCCTTTCCTCCTATACTTCAGGAGGAAACGGAGCAGATGTTAAATGGAATTAGGTCTGGTTCCCCCCTGGAGCCCTGTCCCCTGAAGATCCTGAGACTGGGAATGGAGGCTATTGCTCCACCTTTGACTTCAATCCTTAACACTGGCCTTACCTCGGGCCAGTATCCCACTGCGTGGAAAACTGTAGTGGTTAAACCTCTTCTAAAGAAGCCTTCTCTGGACCCTGCGGAATTAAAGAACTACCGGCCTATTTCCCTGTTGCCTGTCCCAGCAAAAATCTTGGAGAAACATCTGAACCTCCATCTTAGTACTTATTTGGAGGATCATCAGCTGCCCGATGGCTCGCAACATGGGTTCAGAAGTGAGCACAGTACCGAGACGGCGCTAACCGTTGTATTCAACAACATTCGACAACAGGTTGATGATGGTCATACCACCTTACTGATCCTTCTGGACCTGACAGCAGCCTTCGATACCATCTCTCCTCTTAGATTGGCTGGGAGGCTCCGAGAAATAGGGATTGAGGGCCTTGCCCTTAACCTGCTTACATCCTTCCTTATGGAACGGTCACAAAGAGTTAAGATGGGCCAATTCCTCTCCGCTCCCAAACAGCTGTTCTGTGGAATCCCCCAGGGATCCTCATTGAGTCCTACCCTTTTTAATATCTATGTAGCCCCGCTTGCCAATGCCGTAAGATCTTTCAGCCTAGAAGTGTTATCCTACGCTGATGACACTCAAATTATGATCACCATCACTGAGAGTGTCGAAGCGTCAGCAGCAAACTTTAAAAACTGCATGCAGGCGGTGGCGTCATGGATGGTAGAGAACTACCTAAGACTCAATGGGGATAAAACTGAGATCTTAATTTTCGGAGATAAACAGGAGATTTGGTCTGAAGCCTGGTGGCCAGAAACGCTTGGATCTTGCCCTCGCCCTGGCCTCAGTGCCAAAAATCTTGGCATCATAGTGGACACCTCCCTTTCTCTGGCCCCCAAATAAATAGAACAGTCTCTACCTGCTTCGGGATGATAAGGACTCTCAAAAAGATTTTTCAATTTCTCTCCCTCCCTGCGCGGAAACAGGCAGTGGTGGCCCTTGTGTTGTCCAGATTGGATAATTGTAATGCCCTTTATGTAGGGTTAAATAAGGGACTCCTACACCGACTTCAACTTGTGCAGAATGCCGCTGCCAGGCTGGTGATGGGCCTTCCTAAATTCCATTCTGTATCGGCTACCATCAGAAGCCTGCACTGGCTTCCACTGGGCCGGAGAATTGTGTTTAAAGCCCTGTGCCTGGTGCACAAGGCTTTTTACAATAGGGGGTCAGAAGGCATTAAAAAGCTGTTTCGCAGATATGTCCCCGGCAAGCAGCTAAGATCTGCCAGCAAGAATCTGGTGATAGTTCCCAGGTTCAGGAAATCCAGATGGGGGGGGAGGGCCTTTTCGTTGGCTGGAGCCAAATTATGGAATTCTCTTCCTCCTTCAATTTCGGCTCTGGAACTTCATTCTTCACTCCGTAAGGCCTTGAAGACTTGGCTCTTCACCAGCTTGAAACTGTAAACCCTCCACCTATGGACCACTCTGATCCTGATCCCTTTCCGCAGCGCCTTGATGCCCCTGGGCTAAGTTCGCGCTTTACAAAGCCTATATTCATTCATTCATTCATACTGAAATGGCTCAAAAAGATTATCTGGATGCTGCCCAGCTCTACCCAGAGAACCGTGGTCCAAGCTCTTGTCACCTCAAGACTGGACTATGGCAACATCCTCTATTTGGGGGAAAATAAGGAGGTAACACGCAAACTACAGGTAGTAGAGAACTCTGCCGCCAGACTGATTTGTCAGGTTCCCAGAATTGCCTCAACCTCAGGCCCTCTGCGTGACCTTCA
Source organism: Calotriton arnoldi (assembly GCA_963921515.1). Classification (NCBI taxonomy): domain Eukaryota; kingdom Metazoa; phylum Chordata; class Amphibia; order Caudata; family Salamandridae; genus Calotriton; species Calotriton arnoldi. The sequence goes on from CAWUFW010007934.1 coordinate 693,944, forward strand.
TTGGCTCAGGGTGGAGAGCAGAATTAAGTTCAAAGCCCTGAGCTACATGTTTAAAATCAAATCTGGAGCGGCCCCTCAATACCTGCAGGCTCTGGTTCACCCCTACTTGCCCTCACGTGCGCTCCGCTCTGCCACTCAGGCGAAGTTCTCTGTACCTAGAATTAGACTGTCACGTATGGGCGGTCGATCATTTGCCTACTTAGGCCCCACTTTATGGAACTCTCTCCCTGCACCGCTTCGCAATGAAACTGTATATGCAAATTTTCGTAAAAGCCTAAAAACTTGGCTGTTTAATCAATAATCGTTCCCTTCCTTTTGGTCCTTCCTAGCTGGCGCCGGGAAACCCTTTTTGGGTAGCTGTTGCGCCTTACAAATTAAAATTAACATAACATAACATAACACCAGCTCCCCTGAATTTCCTTGCTGGGAATTCTAAACTGCAAAGAGGTGCCTGCTGCTGTTTAGGACCTCTAGAGACTGTTTGTCGCTGGGAGCTGGAAGATCGATGCAACGAGGAAGAAGCGTGTCGCATCCGCTCCGATTTCCGACGCATCGCCGAGCCACGGGGAAGAAGCGTGCCGCATCCGCACTTGGTTCCGACGCCTCGCCGAGCAACCAGGAAGAAGCGCACCGCATCCACACCGGGTCCCGACACATCGCCGAGAAAACCGTCGCAGCACCTGCCGTGCGGCTGCAAAAGGTCACGCATCGTACCGGACCGTCGCATTGCATCGAGCCGCCATTTTGTCACACCGGATCGTCACCACGCATCGAGGTGCCATCTTGTCGCATCGTTACCGGAATGCAGTAAGAAACAGACGCATCCCCTCCTCTCCGTTAAGGAACCGACGCATCACCTCCCTTGCGCTGCAGTAAGGAACCAACGCATCACCTCCCCCGAAGCAAGGAACCGACGCATCACCTTCCCTGCGATCCTTTTGTTTGTTTTGTGTGACGCATCTAAGGTATTTTGTGAGAAAAGTGTTGCATTTACTACTTGCATTGAACTGAACTATTTCTACCATTTGAAAGCCTTATTTTTAATACTGTATTGTGGATTTTTATCGTTTGGTCTTGTTTTGAGTTTAGATAAAGATTACTTATTTTTCTAAACTGGTGTGGTGTCCATTTGTAGTGTTTTCACTGTGTTACTGTATGTGTTCACAAATGCTTTACACACTGCCTCTGAGATAAGCCTGTCTGCTCGTGCCAAGCTATCAAGGGGGTGAGCAGGGGTTATTTTATGAGTGTATCCCCCTTACCCTGACTAGAAGCAAGGGCCCCTATTTGGACAAAGGTACCTACCTCTGCCAACTAGAGACCCCCATTTCTAACATTGGTGGCAGCAGTGGGATTTGGACTTGCATTTGTGATTTACATACAGTGATTGGTGTACACTACTAGTGAGTGCAGACCATTACGCAACCACATACATTTTGGTAGAGTTTTTCCTTGGAACTTCTATTTTTTTTTAGAACTACCAATTTTTCACCATGAGCAAAGCAGCATCCATTGCATCTGTGGATATTGAATTTGAAGAAGAGAGGGTTGATACCTACACTGTGCCACACCTTAAAAGCTGTTTGCAAGAAATTAAAATCTCTATAAGAGGCCTCACCAGAAAGGAGGAATACCAAAAGGCGCTGAGGGCCTGGTTGGAATCTAGGAATGCCAGTGAGCATCCTGAAGAACCTAGGGAGGAGGCAGAGAATTTAGATGGGCAGCTGGAGGGGCCATTGGGCCTAACTGGGGGGAAAGTGCCTTCCAGGGTGGGCAGCAGTGTTTCTTCAAAGGGCCCGCCCCCAGAGGAGTTGGAGCACAGGGAGAAAAGCAGAGTGCATGAGATGGAGCTGGCCAAGCTCAAGGTGGGGAGTCAAAATGACATAGAAAGTAAGAAGTTGGAGCTAGAAAATAAGAGGTTAGCCATGGAAGAGAAGAAGATGCTTTTAGAGCATGAGAGAGTGGTGAGGGAGCTGGAGCTGAAAGCAAAAAGCTTAGAGATCACTCCCTCTGGAGGCAGCACACCGTCAGTGCCTGTAGAAGGAAGAGTAAATATTCCCAAGGATGTCATTAAGGAATTTATGGAGCGGGAGGGCATTGGACAGTGGTTTAAGGCCTATGAAGTAGCGATGACGTCCCGCCGGGTCCCTGAGAAAGATTGGGGAGCGGAGTTGTGGAGCCGCTTTATGGGTGAAGGAAGGGACACCTTTCTAGCATTGCCCAAGGAGGATCAGATGTCCTATGCCCCTATGAAGGAAGCCTTAATAGCCAGGTATGGATTGACCCCAGAGCTTTATAGGCAGAAATTTAGAAACTGCAAGAAGCTGGAGTCTAGCACCTGGGTGGAATATGTGTCTTTTTTTTGCAGAGCATTGGATGGTTGGATGAAGGGTAGCAAAGTAAATGATTTTCAGGCGCTCTATGATTTGATTGCATGGGAGCACTTGTCCAGTAGTTGTTTTCCAGAGCTACGCCAGCACCTGATTGATAGTAAGCTGACTGATCCCAGGAAGCTTGCTGTGGAGGCGGACCGCTGGGTCCGTACCAGGGTCCACAAGGGTCTTGTGGGAGACTCCGCCAAATGTGGGCAGGGTCCCCAGCAGAAGAGTGGTGGGGACAAGGGTAAACCAAAGGAGTTCCAGAAAGGGCCCCAAAGTAATCCCCAAGGGAACCAAGGGAAGGGTTCCCAGCCTCCCACTGAGAAGAAACCATGGGCCCGACAAATAAGCCTGTTCAGAAGGGTCCCAAGACATGTTTTGGTTGTGGTCAGGTGGGCCACTTCTACTGGGATCCTAAGTGTCCCAACAAGGTTAACGCTGCACCCACTGGTGCACCGCCCTGGCAGATGGCTAGTTTAGCCCTGGGGGAGGAGTTGGATGCCCAGGGTGGGTGGGGTCCCGCAGAGATGTCCCTAGTCTCTTTAGGAGACAGTGAGATGGTCCCTAGGACTCAGCTGCCTGATAACACTAAGAAGTGACCATCAATGACCATAGGGTGGAGGCTCTGAGAGACACGGGAGCCAGTGTGACAGCTGTCAGTTGTCGGCTGGTGTCTGAAGAGCAGGTGATCCCCAACGCATTCTACCCAGTAGTTGCCGCTGACAATTCAGAGTGCCACTGCAAGGTGGCACAGGTTCCCTTTGAGTGGGGGGGGTCTCAGGTGCCTTTCAAGTAGCTGTGAGGCCAGCCATGCCTGTTGACTGTCTGCTAGGCAATGATTTGGAGAGCAACCCTTGGGCTAAGGTGGAGAGAAGGTCTCATTTGGAGATGTTGGGTCTGCCTGAGTGGGCGTGTGTGACCACTCGGTCAATGGCAGCCGGTAAGGGTATTCAAGAGGACCTGGAGCCTGAAAGAATGGCCCAGGTGCCTGCCTTAAAGAGAAGAGGCAGGGGGCGCGGGAAACCGGCCCCCAAAGTTCCCACAGTCCAAGAGGAGGCAAACCTTGAGGGGGATGCCCTGGAACCTACAGGGGAACAAGTGGCTGAACTGGGGGATCTGCCGAAGCTGACCCATTGGCAGCAGGAAGGAGGCCCCTCCAGGGAAGAGTTCTGCGAGGAGCAGAAGAAGTGCCCTTCTCTTGTGGGTTTGCGGCAACAGGCTGAAAACCAGGCAGCAGGTGATCAGTCTGGATCACATTGGATTTACTGGGAGAATGGTCTCCTGTATAGTGAGCCTAAGGTTGCTGAGCTTGGGTCAGCCCGTGTGCTGGTGGTACCCCAGCGCTTCAGAGCCTTCCTACTGGGTCTGGCTCATGATGTGCCTTTAGCAGGACATTTGGGGCAAGACAAGACCTTTGAAAGGCTTGTCACCCACTTTTACTGGCCCCAAATGCGCAAGAGTTCAGATACTCATTGCAGGACCTGTCAGACTTGCCAGGCAAGTGGTAAGAGTGGGAGGAAGCACAAGGCTCCTCTCCAACCTTTCCCTGTGGTCAGCACCCCCTTTGAGAGGGTGGGTATTGACATTGTGGGGCCTCTGGATCCCAAGACAGCCATGGGCAACAGGTTCATCCTGGTCTTGGTGGACCATGCCACCCGGTACCCGGAAGCCATCCCTCTCCGGACTGTGATGGCCCCCGTGGTGGGTCGTGCATTGATGGGGATTTTCTCCCGTGTGGGATTCCCCAGAGAGGTGGTGTCAGACCGTGGTACCAACTTCATATCTAAGTATATGAAGTCCCTGTGGCAGGAGTGCGGTGTAACCTATAAGTTCACCACTCCTTACCACCCCCAAGGTAATGGGCTGGTTGAGAGATTCAACCGGACCCTGAAGGGCATGATTATGGGTCTCGAGGAACCCATGAGGCGTAAGTGGGACGTCCTCTTGCCATGCCTTCTGTTTGCTTAAAGAGAGGTACCATTGAAGTCCCTAGGGTTCAGTCCCTTTGAACTGCTGTACAGCCATCCTGTAAGAGGACCTCTGAGTCTGTTAAAAGAAGGCTGGGAGAAAGCTCCCAGTAAACCTCCCCAGGATGTGTATAGCTACATGCTGGCCTTCAGAAACCCGACTAGGTGCTTCAGACAACTTGCTCAGGTGAATCTGGAAGCCAGCCAGGAGGAGATGAAACGTTGGTATGATCAGAATGCCACTCTGATCGAGTTTCAGCCTGGACAAAAAGCTTGGGTCATGGCCCCAGTGGAGCCTTGTGCACTTCAGGATAAGTGGACCGGACCATTTGAGGTGGTGGAGCGCAAGAGTAACATCACCTACTTGGTGGACTTGCAGTCTCCTAGGAACCCTTTGCGGATCCTACATGTGAACCGCTTGAAGCCCCACTTGAAGAGGTCCGAAGTGGGCATGCTCTTAGCAACAGATGCTGGGATGGAAGAGGAGACTGAGCCTCTTCCTGACCTCCTGTTTGCCAAGGAGCAAGATGGGTCAGTGGACGGTGTGAACCTCTCAACCGCCCTGACCCCTGAGCAGCAGAATGACTGTCGCCAACTGTTGGGACAGTTTCCTGACCTGTTCTCCCTGACGCCCGGTGTCACTCAGTGGTGCGTCCATGATGTGGACACTGGGGACAGTCCTCCAGTAAAACATAAGATATACAGAGTGACTGACAGGGTCAGAGCTTGCATCAAGGAGGAGGTCTCCAAGATGTTAGCGCTAGGGGTGATTGAGTCCTCAAACAGCCCTTGGGCCAGCCCAGTGGTCTTGGTCCCGAAGGCTGCCGCACCTGGTGCACACCAGAACTCCGGTTCTGTGTGGACTACCGAGGGCTCAATTCAGTCACCAGGACTGACGCGCACCCCATCCCCAGAGCTGATGAGCTCATCGATCGGTTGGGGGCTGCCCGGTACCTCAGTACGTTCGACTTAACGTCTGGGTACTGGCAGATCGCCTTAACTGATGGGGCAAGAGAGAGGTCAGCATTCTCCACACCAGATGGGCACTACCAGTTCCGGGTGATGCCCTTTGGGATGAAGAATGCCCCTGCCACCTTTCAGAGGTTGGTCAACCAGGTGTTGGCTGGGCTGGAGGATTTCAGTGCCGCCTACCTGGATGACATTGCAGTGTTCAGTGCCACTTGGGAGGAACATCTGCACCACCTCTGGGAAGTGTTGAAGGCGCTGCGGAGGGCAGCCCTCACGATCAAGGCGAGTAAGTGCCAGATCGGGCAGGGTTCCGTAGTGTACTTGGGACACCAGGTTGGGAGCGGCCAGGTGGCGCCCCTACAGCCCAAGATTGATACCATTCTGGCTTGGGAACCCCCCAAGACCCAGACAGAGGTGAGAGCCTTTTTAGGACTCACAGGGTATTACAGGAGGTTTGTCAAGGGGTATGGCAGCATTGTTGCACCCTTGACAGAGCTGACTTCCAGGAAGCAGCCCAAGAAAGTGAACTGGACTGATGCCTGCCAGAAAGCTTTTGATGCCCTGAAATCTGCCATGTGCACGGTGCCCATGCTTCAGGCGCCCAACTTCTCAAAGGAATTCATTGTGTAGACAGATGCTTCAGAGCATGGTGTGGGGGCTGTGCTTTCACAGATGAATGAAGAGGGCCTAGATCAACCTGTAGCCTTCATTAGTAGGAGGTTACTTCCACGGGAACAGAGGTGGAGTGCGATTGAGTATGAGACATTTGCTGTGGTGTGGGCACTGAAGAAGTTGAGACCATACTTGTTTGGGACTCACTTCCGGGTTCAGACAGACCACAGGCCCCTCAGATGGTTGATGCAGATGAGGGGTGAGAATCCAAAACTGTTGAGGTCGTCCATTTCCCTATAGGGGATGGACTTCACGGTGGAACACCGCCCTGGTACAGAACACGCCAATGCTGATGGTCTGTCCAGATTATTCCGCCTTAGTGAAGAGAACTCCCAAGAGGGTGGGTAGTTCTCCCCACATTTCAGCTGGAGGGGACACGTGTTAGACTTGGCACCATTGGCGTGGGTCTCCCTTCCATTTTTTTTTGCTGTTGCCTCATGTGTTTTTGCTGGTCTAGATGCTTTGGCACTTTGCCACTGCTGTTCAGTGCCAAAGTGCAAGTGCTCCCTGTTGTAAATTGTTGTTATGGATTAGTGACTCCATGATTGGTTATTTGATTTACTTGTCAGACCCTAGTACAGTGCACCATGTGTGCCCAGGGCCTTTAAATCAAATGCTGCTGGTGTGCTTGCAGCACTGATTGTGCCACCCACAGAAGCAGCCTGTAAAATGTGACTCAGGCCTGGCATTGCAGAGCCTGTGTGCAGTCTGGGACTGCCATGTCGACTTGGCAAGTGCACACACTTGCCAGTCCCTAAACCTTCCCTTTTCTACATGTTAGTCACCCCTAAGGTAGGCCCAAGGTAACCCTGTGGGCAGAGTGCATTGTATGTGAAAGGTAGGACATGCCCTGATGTGTGTGGCATGTCCTGATAGTGAAATACTGCCAATTTTGTTTTTCACTATTGCAAGGCAATCTGTTCCCATAGGCCAGAATGGGGAGTTAGTTTATAACATCTTATAAACATAACTGACCCTGGGAACAAGATAGGAAAATAAAGTTTAGTATGCCTGAACTCAGAATGTTAAAGTGCATCTTTTAGTGTGATTTTTACATTCTGTGTTTGAAAATACCACTTTTAGAAAGTAGGCATTTTCTTGCCTAACCATCCAGTGTGCCTCTCCTAGGTTTGTGTATTGCATGTCTGGCTTGTGAGTGACAGGGGCTGGAAGAGGGCAGCGGCTCCAGAAGTCTGATGAGTCAGGGCTGGGCTGAATGGACCTGGGCTGAATTTAGAGTAGGGGGAGGAGATTTCCTTTCATCTGCCTGGGCCAGGTCTGCTTTCAACAATGCTGTCTCCACCTCCTGCCAGGAAGCTGCACCAGTGAGGACAGAACTGGTTTTGCCTCGGTACAGACACTCTCTGCCTTCAGAGAACAAAGGATTTGTGTGTATAAAAAGGGGGACCCAGACCCCAGAACTTTAGATCACTTCTGGGAAATCAAGAGGAACCTTTGCCAAGGAGAAGAGCCGGAGAAGCTGAGGAAGATTACTGCCCCTGTGCTGTTTGCTGTTTGGGGTTGGCCTGCAGTGGCTACTTGCTGCCAAGGAAAGGAGAAAAGGACTTTGTTGTTTGCTTTGTCATCTTGAGGAAGATCTCCAAGGGCTTGAAACTGAGCTTGCCTCCTGTTCTGAAGTCTCAGGGACACAAAGACTTCACCACCAGCTCCCCTGAATTTCCTTGCTGGGAATTCTAACCTGCAAAGAGGTGCCTGCTGCTGTTTAGGCCCTCTAGAGACTGTTTGTCGCTGGGAGCTGGAAGATCGACGCAACGAGGAAGAAGCGTGTTGCCTCCGCACCGATTCCCGACGCATCGCCGAGCCACGGAGAAGAAGCGTGCCACATCCGCACTTGGTTCCGACGCCTCGCCGAGCAACCAGGAAAAAGCGCGCCGCATCCACACTGGGTCCCGATGCATCGCCGAGAAAACCGTCGCAGCACCTGCCATGCGCCTGCAAAAGGTCACGCATCGTACCGGAACGTCGCATTGCATCAGGCCGCCATTTTGTAGCATCGCACCGGATCATCGCCACGCATTGAGGCGCCATCTTGTCGCATCGTAACCGGAACGCAGTAAGAAACAGACGCATCCTCTCCTCTCCGGTAAGGAACCGACGCATCACCTCCCCTGTGCTGCAGTAAGGAACCGACGCATCACCTCCCCCGAAGCAAGGAACCGACGCATCACCTTCCCTGCAACCCTTTTGTTTGTTTTGCTTGACGCATCTAAGGTACTTTGTGAGAAAAGTGTCGCATTTACTACTTGCATTGAACTGAACTATTTCTACCATTTGAAAGCCTTATTTTTAATACTGTATTGTGGATTTTTGTCGTTTGGTCTTGTTTTGAGTTTAGATAAAGATTACTTATTTTTCTAAACTGGTGTGGTGTCCATTTGTAGTGTTTTCACTGTGTTACTGTATGTGTTCCCAAATGCTTTACACACTGCCTTTGAGATAAGCCTGTCTGCTCATGCCAAGCTACCAAGTGGGTGAGCAGGGGTCATTTTAGGAGTGTATCCCCCTTACCCTGACTAGAAGCAAGGGCCCCTATTTGGACAAAGGTACCTACCTCTGCCAACTAGAGACCCCCATTTCTAACAGATACTTAGAAGAGAATGATTAGTCAACATAAAAGTTATTTCTGTGGCGCAATCTCCCTAGAGCAGGTCCTTTTAAAATGCATGGTATACCATTGTTTGACTGTGCTGAAGTTCTCATTAAGGCAGCTGCACAGTCAGCGTCTTGTGAAAGTTGGATTAAAGTGCCCTGGTCAGTTCGGCTGCATTACCGTCTGCTAGCTGGTTGGCTTGTCTTTTGATGCTCAGTTCGGCGGCGGATAGGAATTTTACCAGGCGGCAGCTTTATTGGACATCCTCACCGGAAAAGCTTGCTAGCACTGCTTGTCTGCAAGTCCGAATGTGTTTCTTATTGAAGAGTGGTCTAAGAAGGGTCCGACGCTCCCGTGTTAGAGTCTTGCATATGGTGAGCAGATGCACTATGTCCTCTTCTCCCTCCCTGCATAGTCGGCAGATTGCTGGCTTCGGAGGGCGTAGCCATGGCGGCATATGATATGCAGATGGTAATATGCCTAGGCGGAGTTTCAAGAACTTCTCTTTGATGGTTCTAGAGAAGCTAGTGTGGAGGTAGGCTTGGGGTGACGCCTTGCTGTAGGACTGTAAGGTAAACCAGCCGTGAGCGCGCTCTGTCAGAGCAGCTTTGTCCTGTATGAGTGATTCTTTTTTGACAGTGTTATTTACTATTTTTTTGAAGCTTGCAAAGGTCCCCGGTAGCTCCCAAAGGTTCTGCAGTCCCAGTTGGTTGAGTGAGTTGTCCAAGTAGCGTCTGGCTGGACATGCCTCCTTGGTTTGCAGTTTTTTCTACAAATAGGTATTAAGTGACTCTGGCGGCCCTCTTTTGATTTTATGCCAGCTTTTAATGAATGCTCCTTTTCGGGTGAGCTCTTGTCTTTGTATCCCGAACTCCAGCCTCAGCTGTGCGGGGGATGTGTATCCTGGTAACCCAAAAATCATTTGGATTGCTCTTGCTACTGTGCGATCCAGAGTTTCAGCGTCTCTCCCTCTCATGGCTTCGCTTCCGTAAGTGATTGATGGTATAAGTTTTGCCTGGATCACTCTGGTTAAGGGGAGGAAATTTGGGCCAGAGATGTTGTTTTTTTAGATTTCTTAATGCCACAGCAGTCATTATTCCCCTTTTTTTCATGGCCTCACGTTGAGCTATATAGTTCCCTTTGTTATCGATGATAAGTCCCAGGTACTTGTAGTTTTGTACAGCTTCCAACTTACATGACGCCAGATGGCAATGATGTTTTGACTTTTTTTGGGCGGATGTTCATGCTCAGGATTTTTATTTTTTCTTGGTTAATGCTGAGTTTGTTCTCCTCCGAGTACCGAGATGTTATATCGAGCAGGCGCTGTAAACCTACAGGTGTCCGGCTGATAAGCACCAAGTCGTCCGTGTAGACTAAGTTAGATAACTGGAGGCCACCTAGCTTGGGAGCGTGCAAGTTGCTTCCATTGAGAGAGGCCGAAAGCTCCGCCATGAAAAGGTTAAAAAGTATTGGGGCAAGAACGCAGCCTTGTTTCAGTCCAGAGGTTGTTGGAATGTTCTTTGTTAGGTGATCTCCTGCACCCAATTTTACTTGCACCCAGGTGTTGCTGTGTAAAAGGATTAGCTGATTTAGAAGTAGCGATGAAATATTCAGCCTTTTTAATTTTTGCCACAATCAGTTCCTGTTTATATGGTTGAACGCTGAGCTGTAATCGATAAAACACAGATACAGGGGCTATCAGTAGTGAGAGGATTTAGATGTTGGTAGTCGTCCCCATAGTCTTACAGAAGCCTTTTTGATTTAACGGGATTGCTGAAGTTTCTGCGGCCCAGGACGTTAGTTCTTGTAGGAGTAATCCTGCATAATATTTGCCTTCGTTGTCCAGTAAAGCTACCAGCCGGTAGCATTTTGGGTTATTCCTGTTGCCTTTTTTGTAGATGGGAGAGATAATCGAGCCCCTCCATGATGATGGTATCGTCGATGTGCGCAAAATTGTTTCGTAAGTTGGTTTTAATATTGAAGTCCAGTATTCCGGGTCTTGTTTGAACAATATAGACGGGATCCCATTTGGTCCTGGGGCTCCCTCGCGCTTGCCTTTGGGTATTCTTTTGCAAATTTGTGTGGTCGTAATTGTGAAGGGCTGTTCCAGTGTTGTATTAGAGGACATTTGAGGTATTGATACTTCCCTTTCGGGCGAGAGGTTGTCGGTGCGGAATTGAATTTCTTGGTCTTTGTTGAAGTGAGTTTGGAGAAAGATTGTCCATGCCTCTTCTGTTGCATGCGAATTGATGCCTAGATTTAGCGGGTTGGCGAGAGTGTTGATCTTTTGCCAGAATTGTGCGCTGTTATTGTTTTTGATATCATGCAAGAGTTTAGCCCAGAGTGCTTCGTCAGCATATTTTTGAGGCGCCAAATTAGTTTCCTGCGCTTGGCTTTCAATTGCCTCAGTTCTTGTAATGCCATGGGATCTAGGTCACCTTTCTTCAGTTTCCGAAGCGCGCGGTTTAACAGCGCCTTGAGCTCTTTCAGTTGTGTATTATTTCCAATGTGGGAATAGGGGCGTTTGTTTTGGGGGTATTCTGATCTCTTGTTTAGATGGAATCCCTTTTTTACCCCATATTTATTTCCTAGATTTTTTGTAAACTCCTCCCAGCTTCCCATACTATCAGGCTCTGCAGCTTGTGCTTCTTCCACAAGTTGTTTTGCGAAGAAGAGGAGGCCTTCCGGGTCATCTGTTTTGCATTTTATTCTCTTCTCGTTAGATGTATATTCCAGGGCATGTGTGTTTACTGACAGAGATTGAGGTGTGGATGATGTTTCTATTGTAATTTCCTGTGGTAAATGGTCGCTGTGATCTAAGGTTCCAATGTGGTAATCCGTTACTTTTGGGAACATGCAGCGAGAGGTGAATGTATAGTCTATTGTTGTGCTTACTACTGTATTATGAAATGTTGCTGTCTGTGGGCGGTCTACAGGAAATCTTCCGTTTAAAGCTCGAAAACCCAGCTGCTCCAGGGTCGCTAAAAGCCTCTGAGCTATTTTCGTGTGTCTTCCACCTGAGTTATTATCTTGTGTTACAGTATCCCATACAAATGGGTCCTCCTCCATATAAGTATCTTCGGATGTGTTCCTGAACATATTTAAATTGAAGTCCCCGGTTATGATCAGGCTGTTAGTCTGCTCTTCCGTTAGGATTTTCTCTAGTTCCTCCTTCAGCTGCTGGCTGCCTTTAGTTCTGTCGCGCGGGTGTAAGTAGAGGTTTATGAGGATTATCTGCTCATTTTTAACCTCTCCCTGTAAGGTGATTCTAAGCGCTTGCATGGCATTTGGAGGTGCTAAGCTGTGCGTCATTGGCTCCATTGCGTAAATGCTCTTTATAGAGCTGTAAGTAGCAAGGCACCCCTTGCTATGGCCGAATTTGGCGCTCTTTGTGGCTGGTAGGGAGTGCAGATTGAATCCCTTTAGTGCTGGTGGTGAATCACACCAAGTTTCCAGGAGTGAGACTATATCAACATTTTGGAGGTAAGATTGCAGATCCGAGTCCAGAGTCTTATCTCCCATGCCATTGATGTTCCAGGAACAAAGTTTAAGGTTTTTTTTTGTTTTGGGTGTGGGGAGCTTAGTATGTCACGGATTTTTGGTCCTGGATAACCAACTCCACTCTTGTAGGGATGTGCTTTTGGTTACATTTGTCCTGTGAGTCCACTGGTCTCTAGAGTCTGTGCTCTCGGAACTTTTGCTACGGGCTCCTCGCAACTCTGAGTATGCACGTATACTCGATTGAGCCTGCCTGGGTTCTTTTTGATTTTCTAAAGTGGTGATTAAGGGTTCCGGATACCTTGGTTTGGTGAAGGGCCGTAGCTTAATGCTCCAGGCGTTGAGTTTAGTGTGTTCTTTTAAAACTTTATCTGCTACGTCTGGTGTGGCCCAAACTGTTTTAGTTGCTTCCACTCCCGGTTGATCTGGAGACTCCACAAATTCAATTGACAATAGGTCATTGGTTCTTCAAGCTACTGATGGAGTTTAGTAGACGTAGAATGTTTCCCCTATTTAATGTGTCGACCCGTCCCTTTGACTTGTACTCGGGGTGGAACATGATTATTGTAGAGCTCGGATGTGCTGTTTGATCTGTTGGCAAATCCTGTATGACTATTTGTGTATCAGATGAATCGGGGGATTCACTTGTTATTGTTATTTCCGTACCGTACGTGTGCCTTCCACATGTTGGTACTGTCTCGGGGTAAAGGCCTGTTGTAAGTGAACCCCCTTGTGTGCATCCTCTGTTTTTCCGGGGTTCGCTCTTAGGGTCAGCTCCACCGCTTGTGGTTGTTTTAGGGGAGATGCTTCCTTTTGCTTCTGTCCCCTTTTTCCGGGTCGGGCGTTCTGATGACTCTTGGTCAGGTTCTGTCGCATCACCCGACTGCATTAAAGTGTCTCGGGGATCTTCCTTTAAGTCTTTTCCAGAACCATGATTCTTGCCCCTACAAGGTGATATAATCTGTATTAGCTTTTGGTTTCGCCCCTTCCTCTTCTGTTTCCTCCGCTGTTTGTATGTTTGCAAGCTAGTTGTTAAAACTGTCTTTCCAGGGGGGTTACTTTTGAATACTGTATTACACTTTAAGGATGTCGACGATCCTTGCCTTGTTTGATTTTTTTCCTCTGCTCTTGTCAGGTCCAAGCCCTCATCGGGCGATCTTGCTTCCGATGTCAGATCCGGAGTGCGCTGGGGCAGATCCTGGGTTGTTAAATTTATTTGTTGCTCGGCCTTCCTCGTAGTGGCTAGTTTTTTTGGGGGTTTCTGTGTCACAGCATTTCTTATGTCAGAGAGGAGGTTGGCCGTTACCATTGGGAGGGTTGCCAGCTTGTCTACGATTGTTGCGCAGGTACAGCTGGCCTGTACAATTTGTGTCTCCGATTGTGCCCTTCTGATCAGATTGTTAAGATCTGCCAATTTGTCATCAATATTTGCAACGAAGATCGAGAGGGAATTGAGGACTGACAGTTGGATGTCCATTTTGTCGGACTGGTATTGCATGGCGTTTACCGACATTTGCATTGTATGCAGCAGTGTGGTCCAAATATCTTCTTTTCCCCGCATTTTGACCTGTTTTGTGTTTAGATTTGGCGAGCTGTTTCTTCCTTGGGGTTCGACTTTAGGCACGAGAGAGTATGAGGCAACCAGTTCCTCCCATTCCTCTGGCGTGAGGTAGGATGATTCTGGTTCGGTTTCCTGAGTTGATGAAATGTATGGCCCTTGTGTTTTTGTTTTTGTTTCGACTTGCGCTGTGCCTGCTAACAGTTGGCCATGTTGGCCATGCTGTTGTTCCTGAGTTAGTTGGTCCAGCCTTTCTGGCGTTGTCTGAGAAGTGAGTTTAATCTTTCCGGCCGCCATATTGGTTGACGTGTGTATGGGGTCTTCGTTGCCCGTCGTGGCCTCCATAGACTCAAGCGCTGATGTGGGTGAGAGGCTGAGTTGCTTTTCTCGATTGGAATCTTTTTCTGGGTATTCCTTTTGTTGATGGGGGGGTTCGGGAGACCCAGATTCTTCCCTTAGGTTGGTGTTATTATTGATATTCTTATTGGTAGGATTTACACGTTCTTGTGACTTCGCCTCCTCTTTTCCCAGTTGGTGTAATGCCCATTTGGCTGGATTTTCTTCCTTGATGTAACTAGGGGGGACATGATTGTTGGTACTTTCATTCCCCTCCTCTTCCATTGCTTCTATATAACTTATGGCCTGGCCTGGGCCGTCTTTCTCCCTCCCATTGGGATTATTGATGTTTTTTAGCGCGATCAGCTCTGGTTGGTTCCGTATGACATTGCTTGTTTGTCCAAGTTCCTTGTCCCCTTGTTCCCTGTTCCCTTTGATCTTCTTATCTTCTGCACTTGTATCCCAGAGACTTGCCGCGCACAGCCTTTCCCTGGTGGCTGCAGACTCTCCGCAGTCTGCCTTCAACTGCTGCTGTACAGTCTGGTGCGTTTTAATAGGTTGGAGAGGAGTAGGAAGATTGCTTTGTTTGTCGATGGTCAGGCACAAGACCGGCCCGGAGTCTTTTATGAAGGAGAATTTGGTGTAAATTTTTGCTTGATGGCTTGATTTGGTCAGAATGGTCCGGGTGGTTGCAACGCTTACTTTGGCAATTGGTTGTGCTTGTGGGCTTGTGAAGAGTGGTGAGATCAGGGGGATCAGGGGGAATTCCTCCTCCTTCTTCATCAGGACCTCTTCGCTTTCTTTAATGAGTGCCTTCTTTGTTGTTCTACGCGTTTTCTTGTTAGGGTTTGGCACCACCTGCTGCCTTGCCTTCCCCGATCTCATTGTTGTGGTTGCTATTATTGTTGTAGATGTTATCAATGTCCCTTTTCAATTTTTCCCGCTTTTCCTTGACTGGTCCAGAAGGCCAGAGAGCTGCTGCCTTTTTGTCTTTTTCCCTTCTATTTCTTTTCTTCCCCTATATTACCTGAGTGAGCTGGCTACCACGGCAGGGGGCATCGGCAGGTTCTCTCCGTTATGCTGTCTCAGCCGTATGAGCCGCATGGACCTCAGTGGTGTCAGGTATGCAGGCTCGCTGATCCGTGCCCCCTCATAATGCCTGTGGTCAGTGTGTTGCAGCTTGGGCCACTGCACCACGTCCACCGCAGCTCCGCTCTCCCCTCAGGCACCTCCAGGCACCTCGGGCACCACGGGAAAAGCAAATGAGCAGATGACAGGTGGGTGGTTAGGCAGGCAAAAGTGGGGCGGGGGGCAAGCAAGCAGGGGGGGCAGAACAGAGCGGGCCTCCCCTGCTGCTCAGCCTCACTCTCAGCTCGTAGCAGACTGCAGACCGCAGCCTGCACCGCGCCTCACCGCCCACAACCGCAAGCCGCACCCAATGTCGCTGATGGTGGCTTACCGGGCCGGGAGCGGCGGTGCGGATGGCGCGGGTTTGGTGGCTCAAACTCAAGCTCGGGAGTGGCCGTGGCACTCCCCCTCGAAACCCTCTGGCACCCTCCGACACCCTCAGCTCCGGAGTGCCGAGCGCCGAACGCCAAACGCCGATTCTGCAGCACCGGAAGTGCGGTTGTACGTCACTGCGTCACTGCTTTACCAGCTCACAACAATGGTCCACCAGGGACTTTGAAAAATCAGTGGCAAGATCTAACTCTGACATAATTTTGGTAAAAGCTACCTCTAAATTTCACACGTCCCTTTGAGTACGAGCTAGTAAAACCACATCATTCATATATAGAAAGACAGGTATGGTTCTGCGTTAACCAAGGGGCACGTCAAAACAACTTTTGACCAAATGCAGATTAAGCCTATTTATATTAATATAAATAAATGATGGTCTAGCACACAACTTTGTCGAACACCACGCTCTAAACTAAAAAATTCAGATTTCTCCCTGTTAAGTCCATATCTGACCTTGATGTTGAGACTATGATGGAAATCAGAAAGAAAGTTCACCAGTGCTAAGTCAAGGCCCAATTCTGATACAAGAAACCATAATTTTGACTGGTTGACCCTGTAAAAATGTGCCGGCCAAGTCGATTAAAACTAGGTGCAATGGGCAGCAGTTTGAAATCGTATACTTGCTGATTATGAAATGAAGATATAGTCACTGTTCTATTGTACCCAAGCCATTCCCTAAAACTGTATTGACAAGCTCTGAAAATATTATTCTCATTTGATCAGTCAGAAATTCTGTTAAAAAGACATCTACCAATAATTTTCACCATGGAACCGATAAGAGAAATTGGTCTATAACATTTTGGTTCCAGGTTATTACCTTTCTTTAAAATGGGGACTATTATAGATGTCAACCAGGATTTGGGCAACTGAGAATTGAATGAATTATTTAAGATGTTAGTTTGCAAAGGGGCCTACAGATCCATATTGCATGTTAGTAAATCCATAGATACCCCATCAGGTCCTGGGGCTCTGCCATTTGGCCTCTGCCGTAAGGTGAGAAGGACCTTGTGATGACCGAAACTTAATTTAGGGCTTGAAGCTAAAGTGCTGTAAGTCTCTAGTTTGAGATCTTCACCAGCAGTAAGACAATATATGTCTTTAAAATGTGAAACCCATTGGTCGGCCGTGAAATGGGTACTCAGTGTAGATAAAACACCGTCACTAGCCCTAATACAGTTGACTGTTTCCCAGAAGATTTTTGTTTTTTTTTGTTTTAGAGGCCTCTGTTAAACATTCCCAATTAATGCTTCTAATCTCAGTTTTCCTCCTTTTAGGGATGCTTTATAATCAATAAGCTATGACCTCCTCTGAGATTCTAGGTTTTTTTGATACGGCGTCGCAGAAATGCTTGTTGGCTGGAGAGCAGAATGTATCAAACCAACAAGGTGAAAGTTCTTTACGTGGAGGTATGGGTTTGAGGAGGACAGTATTAATGTGATCACACAGATTAACAAAACCCACATTATATAATCGCTGTCCTCAGTGCCAGAGAGAAATGTCATAAAAAGACTGAGATTGTTTTTTACCAGGGAATCTTAAAATGAACAAAGATAAGGGAAATTCCTTGCCAGATTTAGCCCATTGTGCGTGCGAGAAGGATAGGGCCTCATTTACAGTGATTTGGCGTAGGGCAGCACCGCAAGTCTTTTTGCTGCACTGCCCTCTGCCAAATCGAAAGGGCAGGAATACACCATATTTACGAGATACAGTGCAATCCTGTCCTTTCAGTCGGCGCACAATATTGTGCCTAGCACCAGCACAGGAACACATGCACCACGGTGCAAAGGTGTCTGCCGTGTTGTAATTATTGTTTTTGGTTAGGAAGGGACACCTTCCTGCACAAAAACAATGCATGGAGGCATTTTCCTCTTTCTTTGTGTGCTGGAGAAAGAGGAAAAAACAAGGAGAAATAAACCTATTTCTCCTTGTTACGCCTGCCCTGGAGAGGCGTACAGTTTTGATGCATTCCCTGGTTTACAGATCCATGTAAATCTGGAAATGTGTCTAAACCCATTGCGTGGGAACACCCACCGCAACACCCACAGAACGCCTCCCTGACGCAGTGTAAGGCAATGCAGCAACTTGCTTTGCATTGCCTTACACCATATCTATGAGGCCATAAAAAGCCATGCAAAGTAGCTTTGCGTGGCCTCGTAGATCTGGGTCTGCACTCTGCACCGCTGGATTGTCATAAAAAGTGACGCACGGATGATGCAAGGGGCATGTAAATAAGCCCCTTAGTGTGTAATCTGAACAAGAATATGTACAATAGGCAATGGAGGCGAAAAAAGTGTCGGTTAATGGATTATGGTCTCCATAGTATGCATCCACAATATCACTTCTCAAATAGTATTTCATAAGCCCCCATGACAAAAACATTTAGTCTATTGTTAATGAACATCCCCAGCCGAAAAAGGTCGGAAAAATGTTGGTATTGTCACATTCTAGCTAGTGTCACTCTTGTGTATATTAATCAAATCAAATGCCAGAATATAGTTACCTAAAACAGTCCCCCTTTGGTCTGGTTGGTCCAGTGTTAGAACATCAGTTAATTGGTTATCAACCAGACCAGTGTCTAAAGTCCTTCCTGTACATTTGGCATCAGTTGCCACAAAGAATCACTTGTATGACTCATTGTATAAAATGTTTGTGATGTAAAGCGCTTTGACACAACATTGGGATGAGTAGCGCTATAAAATAAATATGTGAGAAAGGGGCTAAGGAGAGATGAGGGACACCATTTTAGGGTAGTAGTGAGGGAATCTGGTGGAAGTATGTCATGGGGGAGTGCCAACAAAGATTGTTGCACTGGGTGCCACCAACGCTAAAGCCGGACCATCTAGGAAAGCTGCTTATAACACTGCTGCTTTGACAATAAACAACCAGTTTATACCAAATGTGGAGTCACTTCTCTGTTGAGAACACTGGGACTACATTACAAAAGCCCCAGTAATCATGACAGGGATTACAGCAGGTGACAGTCCAGAAGAAGAAATTCAGTTCAGCAGTCTGAAATTCAGATAACCCTCTGAATAAAACTCTGCATAAACACAACTATTTTTTAGATCATTCTCATGGTGGATGGCATATCCCTCTGTGAAGTCAAGGTGTTCCCTTTGAGCAGAAAACTAGAAATTTCTTACAAGATCAACCGTAATTATATTCAGATTGGATTGCAGGACAGCATGCACATTAGCACCCACTGGCGGCTAGCCAGATGGTTTATATGGTGGCAGTTGAAGGAGCCGGGTTCCACGTTCTAGACTGCTCTGGAACCTTAGGTCGATGGTTCTTTTTATCAGCGTGAAAGCGTGGAGGGCAGAGAATTTGTTAGCCAATAAATCATTTCAGTTCCCATTTGCCATGACTCCTAAGAATCACAGACTCTCAATCTGATTTAGTTAGTTTATTACAAAGCCAAAAACAGCTTGACATACAGGCACCTCAAGGTGAGGGTGTAGAAATACATTGGAACTAATACAAAGCCAAATCTACGGATGAACTTTAGGCGGTGCAATATGCACTAATCAGTTCGAGAATCAGGATACAAAAGATGACTGAGCAGACATCAAGATTCCCCTTCATTGGAAGTTCGTGGGTATAAAGCATTAATCTGTCCCTACACTAGTGTGACATCCCGACTTAGCACTTCCCAAGGCAAGATCCATTAAGGTGTCAGCTTTTGAAACCTTCCTAAGAAGTCTGTTCACATCAGATGGGTCAAGTAGCATAAAGCTACAGAGCTCGTTCTAAGATGCTCTCTCTCTCAAGGCAAGGCAGAAGTCCCTTTCCCTAACTTCGATACATCAATATCACAGTTAGCATCCCATGGTGCTTTGCAGCATCACACCATCCAGTCTAGCCACCTCTCGTAGGTGATTTTCCATTAGGCAGCGATATTTCCAGGCCTTGACGAGATGACCTTGATTCCCAAGCTTGCTCCGATGAGAAAGTACAACAGTTCTCCATTATCAGTATCAATGCTCAATGTATCCTCTTCTCCCTAAGCCTAACTCTTGAAACAAAGACATTATTCTAGCTAACAAGGATGAATTTTTCATCCGCAACAGCAACGTGAGAAAGAACAAATTCAACATGCGTATGAAATTCAACTGCAGCAGCTGCAGGTAAGAGTGGTGGGGCCCGGTGGGGGGGATTTCGACAGACGATGACGAGGGAAAATTCATTATTTATTTAATTTTCCCTCTTCATCGTCCGTCGAAATCCCCCCCACCGGGCCCCACTGCTCTTACCTGCACCAGCCGCTGCTGTTCAACTATTAAATCTAATGCAAGAGCTCCCGGGGAAATGCATTTCAGGCCTACAGAAATCGGCCAACATAAGAAAAGACACCAAAACCTTTTAAAATATGCGTATAAAGGAACACTTTTACTGAGCACTTCAAAATTTTCACGTTACATAAGCACGTCAAATGTGTGAATAATTGTCTGCAGCAGGTACTAATTCTACACGTTCATGTTATCAACTAAGCCCATCTAGTTTCAATGTTAATTTCTTCAAGTTACATTGAAAATAGCCCTAACGTGTCACCATTCACGTTATTACAGTTCACGTTCTAATCCCACATGTTAATACAACAAAGAAATATATGTGGGTGCGGACTACTTGTGAGTATGATGCACCCCTACAAATGAAAGAGCAAAATTTGCACTACATCACAGTCTTCCATTTGCAATCCCAGGGAGGTCCTACACAAAGAAGCCCTTATAGCTGAAATGGCCAGAGAAGCCTAGAGTGTTGAGTGGAAGGTCATGATTGGACCCCTCAATCTGCTGCATCACAGAGACAGGGCAAAGATGACTTCAAGAAGAGGTACTGCTCGGAATTCTCCTATATTACCAGACCTTGAAAAAGGCATGAGATAGTTTTGAGTGCTTGCTCCACTATGTTCATTGAATAGTAACAACTGTAGGGCTTTATTTGGAGTCGGCAGACAGGGTAATCCATCACAAATGTGACAGAGTACCCTCTCAGCCAAATTGTTGGTTCATTTATTGTGTTTAGAGTCAAGCGAACCATTGTTTGTAGTGGTGAAGCTCCAGCTGGCTCTGCCTGCGGAAACCTTAGATCAATTGCCCTTCGGGCCATCAGTCTAAGTAAGGAGACTAAGGAAAAGCCTCTGGCTTTCCTGAACAATAACAACTGAAATTAACAAGCATTTGCAATGCAATAGGTCTCGCATTTACGCAAGTTTGACCTATTGGCATTGTAATGACAATGCCTTTTATTTATGTTTTCGTTTTTAAACATAAGTCAAATCTTTCGTTATTTACAATGCCAATAGCTTAAACTCGCCGTAAATGCGAGACCTATTGCATTGCAAATGCTTGTTTTAAAGAGGCAATAAAAGAGAAACTGAGCGCGGTGTCCCATATTAAAGTTTTACAAAATAAAAAAATAAACAGAGCGCGGTGGCCCTGAAGCGGGCGACACGGTCAAAGTTTTTTTTTTTTTTTATGTAAAGTGATCGCGGTGGCTCAGAGAGGAGGAAAGGCTCACACTGGGCTCCAACCCACTACGGACAGAGTCTGGGATTGATCGAGTGACCCACAAGGAGGCCTAGAACCTTCTACCTCTGCTCACAATAAAGTGCTTTTATTCTTCTTTGTATTTAAACTGCCTGGGAGAGGCGACCTCTGACCCCAGTCTGATCCTGGGCTCATCATAGACACATGGTGTGATCCTGAGCACATTTTCCATAGGAGGCACTCGAGCCTTTTGCCATCCACTTCCACCAGAATCGTGACATTAATGCTCAAATCTCGACCTTCACGTGGGACAGGAGTTGCCTGGAGTCCCAGCTACTTCCTGACGCCCAGTGTGATGCTCACAGGAGGCAGTACAGCCTCTCACCAGCGTCTGACTCTGAGGTGATTATATTAGTTCTGTCTACTTTTACTGCCCAGAGGAGGGGCGGGGGGTACCACATCCTGCTCTGGAAACATGCAGCGAAGGGGCAAAAGTGGCAATATCCCGGTGCAAGCAAGGAATGAACTCCTGACTGCTGTCTGGGTACTAAAATGCAACAGTATAGAGGGGTTCGTGAGCTCCGGTGCCACTGCACCTGATGCACCCTTGATAGCTAGGCTCTTGGCAGACTTCCTCACTCTGGAGCCCGGTGAGCACCAAAAGTCCCCCCTCGACCCTTCCCCCACGTGTAAACCTGCCATCCACCTTCAGTGGGGTGCTTCCTTCCTAGCTACACCCCTTTAAAGGCCCGGGGTGTAAACTTAGTGCAGGGGGGCTAATAAAACCGCAGGCCACAGACACCAGTATGGAGGGGGCCGAGGGCAGCAGGAGCCACCCTGAAGGGGGGCGGCCCAGCGGGGGAAGAGCTCATGCGCAGCACTCATAATAAAAGATCGTTATCAGTACTAGTAGTATGAGAGCGATCACGAGTATTAGAACACATGAATTTGCAATGCAATAGGTCTCGCATTTACGCGAGTTAGAGCTATTGGCATTGTAAATGACAATGCCTTTATTTATGTTTTGTTTTTTAAAACATAAATAAAAGGCATTGTGATTTACAATGCCAATAGCTTAAACTTGCGTAAATGCGAGACTTATTACATGGCACATGCTTGTTTAAGGCGGCAACCGAGTGTGGTGTCCCTGAAGAGTGCGCCGCGCTCAGTATTAAAGTTTTAGAAGTAATGATACCCGCATCTGGACAACTGCTTCTTACAAAGTCACGTGAACAATGCCAAGGGATTAAAAGTCAATTGATGACGCTTCCTGTGTTGTCATTTTTTGTAATGTCCAGCGTTGGATTGGGAAGGTAGGCAGTCAGCATTGGGTGATGGGCCAGTGCGGAAGGATCACCTGTGGGCCGTTGTTTTTGGGACCCCGGTCAACCGACCTACAGTCTTACTATGTGCCACGGCCCCCGCCAGGCCACTAATGTGCAATATGTTGGTCCGGCCCAGAAGCAGTGCCTTTAGCTTGACCCCTCAATCAATCAATCAATCAATCAATCAATCAATCAATCACGGCATTTATAGAGCGCGCTACTCACCCGGGAGGGTCTCAAGGCGCTGGGGGAGGGGGTAAGTTACTGCTCGAACAGCCAGGTCTTGAGCTGCTTCCTGAAGGAGAGATGGTCCTGGGTTCGCCGAAGGTGAGTGGGGAGGGAGTTCCAGGTCTTGGCTGCCAGGTAGGAGAAGGATCTTCCTCCGGCGGTGGTTCTGCGGATGCGTGGTACGGTGGCGAGGGCGTGGCTGGTTGATCGTAGCTGGCGGGTGGGCGTGTAGAAGGTCATGCGGTCGTTGAGGTACTTTGGGCCCAGGTCGTGGAGGGCCTTGTGTGCGTGGGTGAGGAGTCTGAACGTGATTCTCTTGCTGACGGGGAGCCAGTGCAGGTCTTTCAGGTGTCCGGTGATGTCGCTGTGTCGGGGGATGTCCAGGATGAGTCGTGCGGAGGCGTTCTGGATGCGCTGGAGTCTTTTTGAAGTTTGGCTGTGGTTCCGGCGTAGAGGGTGTTCCCATAGTCCAGTCGGCTGGTGACGAGTGCCTGGGTGACGGTCTTCCTGGTTTCAGTGGGGATCCATCTGAAGATCTTGCGGAGCATGCGCAGGGTGTTGAAGCACGAGGATGAGACGGCGTTGACTTGTCTGGTCATCGATAGGGAGGAGTCCAGGATGAAGCCCAGGTTGCGTGCGTGGTCCGTTGGCTTGGGCGCGGTGCCCAGGGCCGGGGGCCACCAGGAGTCGTCCCAGGCGGAGGGTGATGAGCCCAGGATGAGGACTTCCGTCTTGTCTGAGTTTAGTTTAAGGCGGCTGTTCCTCATCCAGTCGGCGGCGTCTCTCATCCCGTCGTGTAGGTTGGCTCTGGCGGTGGTGGGGTCGTTGGTGAGGGAGAGGATCAGCTGGGTGTCGTCGGCGTAGGAGATGATGTTGAGGTTGTGTTGGCGTGCGATGGCTGCGAGGGGGCTCATGTAGACGTTGAAGAGGGTTGGACTGAGTGAAGATCCTTGTGGAACGCCGCAGATGACTTCGGTGGCCTCGGATCTGAGACGGGGGAGGCGGACTCTCTGGGTTCTTCCGGCGAGGAACGAGATGATCCATTCCAGTGCTTTCTCTCGGATTCCGATGTTGCTGAGGCGCTTCACTAGGGTGCGGTGGCAGACGGTGTCGAGCGCCGCAGAGAGGTCCAAGAGGATGAGGGCTGCTGTTTCCCCGTTGTCGGTTAGGGTTCTGATGTCGTCGGTGGCTGCGATAAGGGCGGTCTCGGTGCTGTGGTTGGCCCGAAACCCGGACTGCGAGGGGTCGAGGGATCCATTCGTCTCGAGGAAGGCGGCAAGCTGTCCGTTGACGGTCTTCTCGATGACTTTGGCCGGAAACGGAAGGAGCGAGATGGGGCGGTAGTTCTTGAGGTCGGTGGGGTCCGCCGTTGGTTTCTTCAGGAGGGCGGTAAGCTCGGCGTGCTTCCAGCTCTCCGGGAAGGTGGCAGTGTGGAAGGAGGAGTTGATGATGTCCCGGAGATGGGGTGCGATGGTGGCGTCGGCTTTGTTGAAGACGTGGTGTGGGCAGGGGTCGGTTGGTGATCCGGAGGGGATGGAGTTCATCGTGCGGGTGGTGTCTTCGGTGCTGATCGGGGTCCAGTTGCAGAGGGTGGTGGTGGCGGGCGTTGGTTCGGCGGTAGGGTGCGTGGTTTGTGCGTCGAAGCTGTTATGTATGTCGGTGATCTTGCGGTGGAAGAACGTGGCGAGTGAGTTGCAGAGGTCTTGCGAGGGGGTGATGTCGTTGTTTCCGGCGCTGGGGTTGGAGAACTCTTTGACGATGCTGAAAAGTTCCTTGCTGTCGTGGGCGTTGTTGTCCAGTCGTTCTTTGAGTGCCGACTTCTTGGTGGCACGGATCAGCTGGTGGTGTTTGCGGGTGGCGTGCTTGAGGGCGGTCCTGTTGTCTGTGGTCTGGTCGAGTCGCCAGGTTCTCTCGAGAGTGCGGCAGTTCTTCTTGGATTCCTTGAGTTCGTTGGTGAACCAAGGGGTTTTCTTGCTTCCGGGTCTGCTGGGAGGGTTTTTAGTGGTGCGAGGTCGTCGGCGCAGGCGGTCAGCCACTTGGCGAGGTTGCTGGCTGCTTCGTTTGGGTCCGTTGTGTTGGTGGGTGTGTTCTGGCTGAGGGAGGCGGTGAGCTGCTCGGCGGTGATCTTGCTCCAGCTCCGGCGGGGAGCCTGTTGCGGGTGGTGGTGGGTCGCAGTCTTTCTGAAGCTGAAGTGGACGCAGCTGTGGTCGGTCCAGTGTAGTCCGGTGGTGTGGCTGAAGGAGATGTGCTTGCTGGAAGAGAAGACGGGGTCAAGCGTGTGGCCGGCGTAGTGGGTGGGCGTGTTCACCAGTTGCTTGAGTCCGAGGTTGGCGAGGTTGTCCAGCAGGGCGGTGGTGTTTCTGTCGTTGTTGTTCTCCAGGTGGAAGTTGAGGTCCCCTAGGAGGATGTAGTCGGCTGAGGGCATGGCGTGCGGGCTGATGAAGTCTGCGATGTCTTCGCTGAATAGTGTGCGTGGTCCCGGGGGTCTGTAGATGAGGGTGCCTCGGAGGGTGGTCTTGGGGTCAGTGTGTATCTGGAAGTGTAGGTGTTCGGCGGCGGTGAAGGTCTCGTCGGAGTTAGTCGAGATGCGGATGGTGTTCTTGTGTATGATGGCGATGCCTCCTCCCGTCTGGTTGACGCGGTCCCTCCGGGTGATCTTGTATCCGTCCGGGATGGCTATGGCGATGTCGGGCGCTGAGGAGGCGTTCATCCAGGTTTCGGTGAGGAAGGCGATGTCCGGTGCTGTTGCCCCTCACCCTCCTGGCCTCACATTCAGGTCATGGCGGACTGGGAAAGGCCTCGCATGGGGCCCAGGTGATTTTATGACTGTTGTGCCTACCTCAGCCCTCCACCCCCACCTTGCTAGAGCAGCAGAAGCGGCGTGCCTTTTTACCCCTCCCCTACCTGGACATTGTACTGAGGCTATGATGGGCTGGGGAGTGGGTGAATAAGAGAAAGGCCTCCCTGTAGGACAGGTGTTGCCACCTCGGCCCCAGTGTCTTGGTGGAGGGGGTGTGTGTTACCACTGGTCTCACTCTGAGGCCATCCTTTACAAAGAAAAAAATACATATCTTTCAGGATGTCAGTTAGAGATAAGCCGAGACAGAAGGAAAGCCGGCAAGTGCACTGCACACTAAAGTTTCAATAAACGTACTCCAACCTTGCAGTGCCAGCCACCGGGCGATTGAGAGTTTGTTTGCCGCCGCCTCCTGAGTCCTGCAGAGTCCTGGCCGCTGCAACTGCACACTCCGCCTCGGGGGCAATTGAATTCGTGTTGGTTGGGGGGGAGGGGTCACATTGATTGTAACACTGATTATTAACAGCTGAGCCGAACACGGCTGGCGGCCGTTGCAAGCACTCAGGCAGCGCTGCGAGCGTCGTGATTGCCACACCACAAACTAATCAGCTGCCCTCCCACAACAAGCTTCGGCACTGCAGCAGGAGAAAAGAGGAGATCAAAGAGAGAAAGATGGAGAAAGAGCGAGGCAGGAGATACTGCATGCGATATAAAGAGAGAAAGTTAGAGACCGGGGGAAGATGGGAGGGAGAGTGAGAGAATAGGAGAACAGGAAGGAGGATACAAAGAAAAACAAGGAAAAGTGAAAGAGCGCCATGCGCGCGTTGTAGGCACGCCGTGAGCGTGCACATCGGCGTGGCCTGCGGCTCGTGCCCAGTGGCGGCGCCTGCGGACTTCGCCGTACTTGAAGAAGTGCTGCGCGGCTCGTGCGGCCCAGGGACGGGGCCGCCAAAGCAAAAAAAAAAAACAGTAGAGGAAGTCCGGCGGGAGCCCACCCCGCCTGCGTGAATGCCGCATGGTGCGGCCAAAGCAGGATTTTAGGCGGGGCTCCTGGGAGCAAGACGGAGCCCCGCGTGTTGCTGCAGTGACCGGCTGAAGACGGAGACCAGCCGAGGAGCAGCGCAGAGTCCCCACAAGAGCAGGTAAGTGGGGTGAGGCATGCTGTGCATGTAAAGCGCGCCGCGCTTGGAGCTCGCGTGCGCATTTAAAAGTGATATTGCATGAGGCTTGCGAGGACGGAAGGGGGACAGGAGATGTGCACATCGCGTGTCTGTACGTGCGTGTTCACGGGCGCGTTCACATTTCCAGTCCGTCCTGCGCGTGCACAGCTCCTGTCTCCCTTCCAAAGCAAGTCAGTAACAATAGATCTCGCTAGCGACAGCGCTTTCGCGCTGCGTCGCCAGGCGAGACCTAAAAATGACCCCCCTACCCTGGAGGAGAAACCTAGCAGGGCGAAAGGGCCACTAGTCTTTTTCTTTTTCAAAATCAAACACCTGCTTTGGGTGTTTGCTCTTGAAAAACAAAAAAGTCTGCCAGTGTATTGGCTGCTCTGGAAGCATAGAGATCTCCTCCAGACAGTCAGAGATCTGTAATTATGGGTGGACTGTAGTCCATTGGGGCAGAGTAGTACATGCCTCCGCTGCCCTGTGGGAACGGAGTCCAACCCGCAATCCTTAAAAATAACTCCTAGTTCTAAATTTGCGATTGTTGGTATTAAGCACTGGCACTTATTCTCAAGGGCCGAGGCTCTTTTTGCTGGTGGAGGCACTTGCAAGGGCAACACTGAAGCAGTCAGTGATGGTTTTTGTAGAATTCTGGAAGTACTGCTGTCAGACCAGGCAGAGACCGACCCACTGCTCACTGCATCACCACACCCTACAGCTTTTCAAGACTGTTCTCGGCCCTAAGCCATCTTCCATCTTCAGATACATTCAGCTGGGGTATTTTATGCACATGCATATTAGCTTCTTTCTGCCTGCCTTATGCATTCTCAGTTGTCTTCCATACCTCTGGAGCCCGTAGCGGGTCCCTTCAGGTGCTACCAGCCTAACTGTGCCCCCTTAAAACAGCAGGAAATGTGGTGTGCATGCAGCGCAGAGGAATGCTACAGCTCCATCCTGGTCCTCTGCAACTGACAATGACATGGCGGGCCATGAATGGCCGCCACAGCATGCACAGCCCAGCACTAGCATAGGCCAGAAGTCCATCCGCAGCCACGGTTCATCTCACAGTGACCTGTTTCCCTCGCCAGCAGATGTGCAGAGGTACAGTTGTCTTTGTAATGAGGGGTAGGCTTGCTTGTTGTTGCTACCAAGTGACCTCGCCTCTGCACTATGTGGTTGAAGCAGTGCAAGCGCATGGTAATACAACCGGCAAGTGACTGCACAGTCACCCCACATACTTTGGTCTGTCGCCCTCATCCAAGACTCAACAAAGAGCGGCCTTCTTCTTTGCCTGTCTCCACTACCAGGAAGAAGACAGGAAAACAGTATTACATTGCATTAAAAGATACCCCTCCAGTTAAAATGCCTCTTCAGGCTGCCACCGCCTGTGTCTCTTCTGGTACTCAATGCCCTGGCCAGGGACACATGCCGCCAGTAGACAGTTCAAATGATCGTAAAGGAGACGCTCATATCATTGTAAATCATGATAGACCAATGACATCTAAACAAGGCCCTGTTTTGAGGCATCATGCATGAAGGTAGTTAAACTGTTTTTACTTTTCTTGGGGTGTTTCCCTCCAGTAGTTAACATGTAAAGGTATCAGAAAAAAATCCCCCAGTACGCTAGAAGTGCTAACATTGCAGTGAGATGAAGGGTAAATAGGTGAATGACTATAAGGGCATTTTTTTGATGTGAGGCCCATTATGTGCATATAATGGTAAGAAATAGCAAATCATATGACCATTTTAAAGCAGTTATTAATGCAACAAATGGATTTAGCAACACAATTAATAAAAACATTACTATGGGATAAAAGAAATAAAAAAGCTTTATTAATGATATGTGTGTTTTATGCAGCATATTTTATGTTTCTATAAACTTGGCTGACCATCCTGTTTGAATAACGCTACCATAACATGACAACCACACCTCAGTGGTCCTCAAGCACAACATGTTAACACTACATAGGATCGAAACAAAGACAACATCCATCCAACCACACATCTACACTGTGTAGCATGCTACCCATGTAGACAAGTGCTTCAGCCACCCACATAGGGGTAGTAAGCGCTATATAAATGTTGCAGGACAGTACAATGCAGTACCAACACTGCCAGTAAATGGTGCCAGTTGTGGAAATGTGGAAGTAGTGGCCATGACAATGGCCAATGGCAATGGGCGGAGACCTCCTAATGAAAATATTGGGCCTTTGCCCTTAAATTTTGTATTCCTTCTGTATCAAGCACAGGACAACTCCTGTCTATAGAGCTGACTTATTGAGATGAAGTTTTGGATCATGGTTAATGGTTGTGAGTCCTTTAGACTTTTGTCTAGCAATATTCTGGATGTGTGGGGAGTGGTCAAGTGCCCCCTGGGCCACTAGAGTGTGGCCATTTCAGTAACCCTTTACGAAACTCAGCGTTTGCCATATGTTTCACTAAATATGATAGTTGCAAATAGTTGTCCATATTGGTAGGCATGGCATGGACTTCACATGCATGGTTCAGACTGTGTGCAGACATCCCAAAATGGAAGTGTCAGAAAGGGAGACATACCTCAGTATGATATATGGACTTCCCAAATGGCAGTCTCCGGACTGATTATGGAATTCTATAAAATAATATCCTTAAGGTCTGAGTGTGGTTTCCCAAAAATGGTGGTATCCCGTGGGGTGGAAATTTGTCCAGAAGCCATGTTGACAAGGTGCAGAATGGAAGGAATCTGAAGGGGGGCATGAGAATGTAGCGCTCATACCATAAGCAGCAGGACAACGATGTGGCAACCTGTTGCTTTACAATGGTGTAAATTGATGGAAAGTATGGAATCACTCTATTAATATGTGAATGCATGTTAGTGTAAATAAATAAATGACTAAAACAAGTATCAAAAAATGTCTTCTCAAGAATAAAACATTCTTATTGAGAACCTTCTTTGGTACAAGGCACACTGGTACAGCAACACCAAGAGTGGAAAGAGTGAAAAACGTACCAGCTTTAATCTTCACACTGTTCTGAGAAACTTCAGAGACCATTAAACCAATGTTTCCGTTGATCTTAGTCTGGACTTCCATCTTATGTTTTGGGTCTTTCTAAAGTTGTACACTATCTTTAAAAGACAGGTTGTGCAATATTAACCCCTGCACCATATGCAAAACGTTATTCCCTTGCCGGCCAACAAGATAAAAAAAAAGGAGTGTCAGTATAAAGTGATCGCATTTCCTTTTATATCAGTAATCCACATAATTTGTATCTTGTCACGCTATTTGGGCCACATAACCCTGTTAAAACATTTGCAAACACAAGGAATAAACTTTGCTAAAACATGGGCCCCAGCCATGCCCAGCCACCAAAACAGCCACCATCATGTTTCAGTTCTTATGTGATCGTGAGACTCAGGAGTCAGTAGATCACCAAGGAAATGTGATCTCATTGGAAACAAATGGCCCCAGTCTAGATATGCCACATGACTAGGCTGCAAAAGGTTAATCCTCACAAACATGTCTTTGTTTACTGTTCATGCCACTGGAGTCTCATTTATATGTGTTTCTTAAAAGTGTTCCTTATTCTCCAGGCAGCACCTCTCGCATTCAACGTTAGTTCTTTCGCTGCTGCCAGCTATGAGAAGAAACTGTATGTGATCGGAGGAGGACCCAATGGAAAGCTGGCCACTGACAAGACGCAGTGCTATGATCCCTCTATCAACAAATGGACACTGCGGGCCCCTATGCCCGTTGAGGCCAAATGCATCAATGCTGTCAGTTTCCACAATCACATCTATGTTGTGGGTAAGCTACTTAAATAAATGTATTAGTGGATCTTCCTTTTGTTTGCCTTTATCGAAATTTACATGTTGCAGCTAACCTTCCGTACTCATGTGTTTTCAGGGTGACATATTCCCAGCCTCACAAACACCCAACAACTTACTGGTACCTGAGCAATTAGATAGTGTATTGAGCAATTGGATTCAGGAATATTGAGGTTTTCAGAAACTGGTTACTGACTTCCTTTAAGTTAAAGTACTTTTATAGAAGTTTGATGCATGGTTTGTGACTCATAAATGGTTTGATGCTTAGTTTGTGAAACTGATGCTTTCTTACAGAATGCTTTGTATATTAGCTGTGCATTTGATGTTCATATTGTAATTACATGTGAGACTGAGGCAAAATTACGAATTAGATCGTGAGTTTGATGCCTCTGTCAATTAGAAGCAAGCTTGATGGCTTCGTTTGAGGCTTCAAGCATGATTGATATATATATATATATATATATACACACACATACACATATCCATACATATACATATATATGAGGCGTGTTTGCAGAGTGATGGAGAAAGAGGGTGTGGCCTCTGACCACCTGTCAGCAATCCCATTGTGTGGGGCTTAGGGGAGGTAATAGGAGGTCTGGTTGTCCCCTAAGGACCATCAGCAGCCAAGGGGACTTCATCCCCCAACCAGCAGCGCACCAGGAGGCGCGTTTGCAGAGTGGTGGAGAACGAGGGCGGGGCCTCCGGCGACTTGCTGGCTTTTTTTTTATGTTCTAGGAAGGGGGCTGCATGGCCCTGCCTGCCCTGGACCATTTTGGGCCGCGGGGACCCCACCCCCGGGGCATGACCCACTTTTTAATTAAACTAAAAGGGTGGGGGGGCCACGCGGCCCCCCTCCTGGGCAGTATATATGTGTGTTGGAGTATAGAAATGGCTATAAGTGCGTGATTGTGAGAGTGGTTGTATGGATGAGTGTGTACTTGTATCAGTGATTGTATAAGAGCGTAAGAATGTCCTAGTATTTGTATCAGTAAGTTAGCTGGTGTGTGTATAACTGTATAGGTGAGTAAATGGCAGTGTGATTAATTATTTGCATGACTGACTAGGTGTGTGAGTACCTGTATGGATGAGTGCTGGTGTGTGAGTGTCTATACAGGTGTATTTGTGCATATGATAGTTCTGTACTGAGTGATCGTAAGTATCAGTGACTGTATGGATGTGTGTGTAGACCTAAGACTCAGTGAGTGGGTATGTAGTTATTGGTGTTGGAGTGTCTATGGTTTTGTGAATGGCAGTCTGTAATTTACAGTGTGTGTTTCAAAAGATATATTAGGGTGTGAGAAGATGCTTGAAATTATTACATGGATGATGTCATCAGTGATGTCATCAGTGATGTCATTTGAGATGTCATCAGTGATGTCATCAGTGATGTCACTGACCATGTCATGAGTGATGTAATATGTGACGTCATCAGCAGTGCATTGCGGGGGCGCGAGTTATAGTTAGCTGAACTAACTATAACGGGGGAATTTCTATGGTTTTGTACGAGTGAAATGTCCAACTACCTATAACGCCCCTGAAACCTATGGTTTTTTCAGTGAATTTCTAAGGTTTTTTAAATGCTAATTTCTAACTATAACGTGCCTGAAACCTATGGTTTTTTTAAGTGAATTTCAAAGGTTTTTTAAATGCTAATTTCTAACTATAACGTGCCTGAAACCTATGGTTTTTTAAGTGAATTTCAAAGGTTTTTTAAATGCTAGTTTCTAACTATGCCTACAGAGGTAGGACATGTGAAAAACGAAGAAAAAACGCACACAAAGAAGCAAAAAAAATGCAGAAACAAGCAACAGAAGTCCACAAAGACGAAGAAAAGTGCAGGAAGAAGCAAGACGTGCAGAAAGAACCAAAAGAGGAGCAGAAAGAGGCCTTGTTGCAAAATCATCCTGTGCCCACAACTTTTTCAGACGGGTACTGGTGGTAACTGACTCTGACTAACCAGGCCTAGAGCCAGTGCTATGCTAAAAGACACTTAGAATACAGTGAAAACACCTACATACACTAGGGAACACTATGCGTTGGGGTACCCCTGTGATTAGCATGACCTCCTCTGTAAGTCCCTAGTACATAATAGGGCAGGGGGATTAAAACTAACTAACTAACTTGTCACATCAGGCCCTACCCCTCTCTTCACCACTGTGCAAACACGCCCCGTGGGCGTTTTAAGTTGGGGAATTAATTCCCCTTCAATCCTGAGGGTCCCTGGGGTCCAACTAGCCCACCAGGTTCCTCCAGTAAGCACAACACACAAGATGATGGACGAAATGTTGCACATTGGCAAACATTCACCCCCAGTCACAGATCTGGGTTTAATCCATCGTTATTTTGCTTCACCACGCCACCCCAGTTCAGATAATCTCCAGTAAGCACCACAGAGCTGCGTTGCAGAGACGTGGTCCGAGGCCACGCCCCTTTTTACACCTCTCTGCAACGCAGCTCTGTGGCGCTTACTGGAGGTACCTGGTGGGCTAGTTGGACCCCAGGGACCCTCAGGATTCAAGGGGACTTAATCCCCCAACTTAAAACTGTTTTAGGATTTCCCCTTTTCATGGCCCCCGATTGAAAAATCACCCTTAAATATTTTATGAAGGAGCTGAGGTGGATTAACTTTTTGGGGGAAAGTTTCCCGAAGATTTGCCAAATGGGGTCAAAGTTCGTAGCAAAACAAAAAATGCTCTTCCAATTGAAACGCAGACTTAAGTACAACTACAAAGTGGCGACCCTCACTTTCTAATATATGCTTTCTCTCAATGCAAGCCTATGGAACCTGATCGCTGACAGAAACTTGTTAATGTTAGCAAAAACGTATCTAATGATCAGGGGTGAGCAGGGTCTTCTCGCTGGGGAAGCACAAGGCATCTTTAAGGAGGAGGTATAATTAATAAATTCATTCCTGGGCTCATTATTCTCCTAAAATCTGTCTTCCTTTTGCCAGGTTTGAAAGTGAGGTTGAGCTTCTAGGAAATGTAATAACAAGGCTTTTGGGTCTCCTAACAAGCACACTCAGAGCTCCTGGATGATTTAAACCAATGTGAAACGAAATCCGTATTGGATCATAAAATAGCAATACATTTTTGATCATATACATATAAAAACAACAATACTGCATGAAAAAATATGAGCATGACACAATTAGAAATACAAGATTAGGTTTTCACACTTGTGTAAACTGCTCCACAGGGTACATGACATTTTCTTAAGTCTCACTGGCTTATTGCTGGAAGGGAAGAGCAATAAAAAAAAAACTTTGTTCCTGTATATTTAACATGTCTGTTGATGCACACAACTTCAGGCCTGTGCATTTTTTGGGGACAGGGCCTGGGTTGGTATCTATCACATTTGGGCACTTGGGTAAATATATCAAGCAAAAGGCTGCAACGGTGACCTGCTCAGCCCCTCTTGCTGTTGACTGTCCTCAGCCAAATTGCTTCTTTGCTGCTAGTATAGAGGCAAGATGGAGGCACCTGGAGTTGCTCAAGAAATTAATCACGGGCTAAGAACTAACAATCCCCTGCAACATTAGAAGAAAGAATGGTCCAACCCCCACAAGCAGAGGAATGTAATAAATGACAACCCAGGCCCTGTCCAAAAATCATTTCTATTCTGGCGTAAACAAATACTGCCCACACTATCCAAAGAAATAGAATTCTAGTTTTCGGTCCTTCAGGGACATGAATATTTTCATTGGTTGGTGAAACAATTATATATCTAAAAATACAGTACTCAGACGTTAACATGTAAAAGACAGGACCTGGTGTAGACCTAATGTCAGTGTGTGACGTATCTCTGAGAGGACAGGGCACTCTCCTCTCAAGGTCCACGGGATATAACTGTGTACAGGGTCTTTCCTAAGCAGCCCTGTGGCTGTGAGAGAGCGTCGGTGCCCATGCACCGGTTGCACCGATGGACAGTGGAGGCGGGACCTGGTGTAGACCTAATGTCAGTGTGTGACGTATCTCTGAGAGGACAGGGCACTCTCCTCTCAAGGTCCACGGGATATAACTGTGTACAGGGTCTTTCCTAAGCAGCCCTGTGGCTGTGAGAGAGCGTCGGTGCCCATGCACCGGTTGCACCGATGGACAGTGGAGGCGGGACCTGGTGTAGACCTAATGTCAGTGTGTGACGTATCTCTGAGAGGACAGGGCACTCTCCTCTCAAGGTCCACGGGATATAACTGTGTACAGGGTCTTTCCTAAGCAGCCCTGTGGCTGTGAGAGAGCGTCGGTGCCCATGCACCGGTTGCACCGATGGACAGTGGAGGCGGGACCTGGTGTAGACCTAATGTCAGTGTGTGACGTATCTCTGAGAGGACAGGGCACTCTCCTCTCAAGGTCCACGGGATATAACTGTGTACAGGGTCTTTCCTAAGCAGCCCTGTGGCTGTGAGAGAGCGTCGGTGCCCATGCACCGGTTGCACCGATGGACAGTGGAGGCGGGACCTGGTGTAGACCTAATGTCAGTGTGTGACGTATCTCTGAGAGGACAGGGCACTCTCCTCTCAAGGTCCACGGGATATAACTGTGTACAGGGTCTTTCCTAAGCAGCCCTGTGGCTGTGAGAGAGCGTCGGTGCCCATGCACCGGTTGCACCGATGGACAGTGGAGGCGGGACCTGGTGTAGACCTAATGTCAGTGTGTGACGTATCTCTGAGAGGACAGGGCACTCTCCTCTCAAGGTCCACGGGATATAACTGTGTACAGGGTCTTTCCTAAGCAGCCCTGTGGCTGTGAGAGAGCGTCGGTGCCCATGCACCGGTTGCACCGATGGACAGTGGAGGCGGGACCTGGTGTAGGCCTAATGTCAGTGTGTGACGTATCTCTGAGAGGACAGGGCACTCTCCTCTCAAGGTCCAAGGGATATTACTGTGTTCAGGGTCTATCCTAAGCAGCCCTGTGGCTGTGAGAGAGCGTCGGTGCCCATGCACCGGTTGCACCGATGGACAGTGGAGGCGGGACCTGGTGTAGACCTAATGTCAGTGTGTGACGTATCTCTGAGAGGACAGGGCACTCTCCTCTCAAGGTCCACGGGATATAACTGTGTACAGGGTCTTTCCTAAGCAGCCCGGTGAGAGAGCGCCGGTGCCCATGCACCCGCTGCACCAATGGAGAGTGGAGACTGGACCTGGTGTAGACCTAATGTCAGTGTGTGACGTATCTCTGAGAGGACAGGGCACTCTCCTCTCAAGGTCCAAGGGATATTACTGGGTACAGGGTCTATCCTAAGCAGCCCTGTGGCTGTGAGAGAGCGCCGGTGCCCATGCACCCGCTGCACCAATGGAGAGTGGAGACTGGACCTGGTGTAGACCTAATGTCAGTGTGTGACGTATCTCTGAGAGGACCATGCACTCTCCTCTCAAGGTCCACAGGATATTACTGTGTACAGGGTCTTTCCTAAGCAGCCCTGTGGCTGTGAGAGAGCGTCGGTGCCCATGCACGCGCTGCACCGATGGAGAGTGGAGACTGGACCTGATGTAGGCCTAATGTCAGTGTGTGACGTATCTCTGAGAGGACCGTGCACTCTCCTCTCAAGGTCCACGGGATATTACTGTGTACAGGGTCTTTCCTAACCAGCTCGGTGAGAGAGCGCCGGTGCCCATGCACGCGCTGCACCGATGGAGAGTGGAGACAGGATCTGAGCCAGCAGAGGTGTTGCTGCTGAATCACAGGGGAGCGTGGAAGGCAGGAAAGAGGACACTGTCATGGTGGGGGCTAAAGAGGAATTGGTGGTACCTGATGGAAGGCTCCTGAAGCCTCCCCTACCGGCCGCATAGACTCCGCTGCAAGCTATCTGAATCGAGCAAATGGACTAAAAACCCTGTGTAAGGCCCTATTTTACCCATTATTGCGTCTGTGTAAACGCATCCTTGCTGAATTATTTTCTCATACATTAAAAAAGAAAAGGACTCTCAGTTGCACTTTCTTTTTCAAATATTGTATTCGGATATCCCAGATTGACACATGCCAGCCGGTAGGAGCAGTTCAGACCTGGGTGAACGGTGCCCGCTCACACTGGGGGCCTCGTATGTGAAGCTTCTCACGTGGAGCTGGTGGCCTTG
Organism: Calotriton arnoldi; assembly: GCA_963921515.1. Lineage (NCBI taxonomy): Eukaryota > Metazoa > Chordata > Amphibia > Caudata > Salamandridae > Calotriton > Calotriton arnoldi. The sequence goes on from CAWUFW010007934.1 coordinate 730,334, forward strand.
TGTATAGCCATGTTATGCCAACATGCTAACAACATTACTCGGCTGCACATCCTTTCAGCACCCTTCCTACCTACTTCCATGTTTATCTATTAAGTTTATTGTTTTCATTTTGCATTCTTATTTGCATTTTGCCCCGAATTTTAAATTCACAATCCTGGTTCAACCAGTCTCTCAATGGGTAATTACACAGAATAACAGGAATATAAGCACTCGTGGTTGTTGCAATAGTGAAAAGCAATGCAAATGGATGGATGGATGGAGTACGGACGGACAGACGGAAGGAAGGACGAACGAACGGGTTAATGGATGGAAGGCCAGATGGACGGATGAGAGAACAGATGAATAGGGAGGATGAAAGGATGGATGGACAGACAGGTGAATGGATGAAAGAACAGATGAATAGATGAATAGGGAGGATGGATGGATGGATGGATGGATGGATGGACGGACGGACGGACGGACGGACGGACGGACGGTTGGGTGGATGGATGGATGGACGGTTGGGTGGATGAATGAAAGAACAGATGTATAGATGAAAAGGGAGGTGGACTAGATGGATGATTGGATGGTAGATAGATAGATAGATAGATGGATGGGTGGATGAATGGGTGGATGAAAGAACAGATGAATAGATGAAAAGGGAGGTGGAATAGATGGATGATTGGATGGTAGATAGATAGATAGATGGATGGATGGATGGATGGATGAATGGGTGGATGAAAGAACAGATGAATAGATGAAAAGGGAGGACGGATAGATGGATGGTTGCTAGATAGATGGATGGATGAGCAAACAGATGAATAGAATAAAAAGGAGGATGGATGGATGAATAGATGGTTAGATGGATGATTGAAATGAGTGATGGTTGTGCGAGGGGGTGCATGGCCAGCGATGGGTGTAAGCGTATGGATGAATAGAGGGATAGACTGACAGACCTTCTTTCTGATCACCCAGCATTCATTTAGCTCTTGACTACGACGAATCTCTTGCCTTTGTGCACTCACTCACCGAGCTGAAACGGGACATCAGAGCTTGCTGCTGTAGAAGAAATTAGAAACCTGCTATTTTTTGTCAAAAGCATAACAATGAGATGAATACACAATCTAAAGAAGCCATCAGAACAAAATTGCGGAGTTCAGTTGTTTTCCTTGTGTGCAGCACAATTCCACGGGTTTCCAGCTCTGAGTGACGTCCGCAGGGGCTAGCTTGAAGGCATGGGGTGTGACCCCCCCACACACACACACACACCTCCAAATAAATACATTCTTGGCTGGAGAGTTGGGTCTAGGGGCCCTGAATCGGGTCTCCCATGTCTTTGTTGGTTTTTATCTTCTTCCTCGTTTGAAAGGCTTTAACTTGTTATTATGTTTTTTTTATTATTAGGAACTTAGACAGGGGCCCACCTCATGAAAACCAGTATTGAACCTGCTCCGCGTGGGAAGAGTGTATTCCTAACCTTGGTCGTCCCTCCATCCTTCAGCATACTGTATTTTTTGATTGGCAAATTTCTGATTCACCCCACCCCCCAATCTTGCTTTCCTCTCTCACACGCGCATCTTGAGGCTGCGCGCGCACGTTCACCTGCCAGCGGAAGGTCAGGATGGACTCTGTGCGAAATGCCTGACGTCACACGGGAAGTGCTCGACCAGCAGGAATGTGACTAGGGCAGACTAAATAATTTACAGAAAAAGAATTAAGACGTTTTCCTAAATGTAAAATTACCCTAGTTTGAACTTTGATTAGCAAACGCTACCTTCCCTACACAAACTTTTGAGTAAAGAAAAAGTTCTTCTTCTTAATTTATTTTGTCTAATACTTTTGTTGAAAATAAATAAATCTTAAGAAGTCCCTACAATTTCGTAAGAAGTATCTTAAGAAATTCTAGTTATATTCCAATGGCTTTCGTGTTCTTCGAGTTAACATACAATATTAGTGAGAGGCAGAAGGCGTAAAATGCCATCAACAGCCTAAAAGAGAAAGAGAAGGGATAACATGACAAGAGGCTCCTTTCCCCTTCAGGAACCACATCCTCCCTTCCCTCACAAGCACAATCAATGCATCGTGCACCACCTACTGGTGCATTTAATACTGTCGGATGCACACGCACAAACATAGACATGTTCTACTTAAAACATGAAAGATACAGAGATGCCTGCGCATTTAGAGGAAAGGCAGCCTGCAAGGATGGTGTCAAGCAATTAATAATCAACATATAAAGTACAAAAATATAACATGGATCGCATGGTTGCTTGCCATCTATTTTGTAATGTTCTTAAAAAATTAAGGAATTCTGACCACACACGAGCGCGCGCAGAGACACTTACGTGTGTGTGTCTCTGTGTGCGTATGTGTGTGTTCCTGTATGTATATAACAAATAAGCCTTATAGTACAAATTTGTTATCACATGTCTCCTTAAATCGAGAAAAAAGATATATGGGTAATATTTAAATATGTCATTTTAATTGCAATTTTTAAGTGTTTAAGGGGTGAAATGACGTAAAATGATCCTCGGTATAACGTCATCACATTCAGCCAGTCAACAACTGACGTTAGCTGTGGACACCAGATTTAAAAAAAATGCAGAATAGATTTTATCTGGCACCAAATGCACACGGCTTTAGCATTAGGAGAATACGATAATACCACGGGGCGCTCACGCCTCTTCACGGTTCGAACACTGCTAATAACAAGCATTGGCATAGCCAATAGGTCTCGCTTTTGGGACCTTATAAGTATTTAGTTATGCAGCACAATATCCTTGGTGCAACAACATTAACTGTTGCATGGTTAAACACTTATAAGGTCCCAAAGGTGAGACCTATTGGCTATGCCAATGCTTGTTTTAAGTTTGGGTCGTGTAAGGGTAAATATGGAGGGTGACGAAAGTTCGTGGCAGGAGGCTAGGCATATTTTGGTTTCAGGGAAGGACATGCTATGCGTGGATTCCCATCACTTATCTGCCCCTGGATGGATTTTGAAAGCAGGGGCAGGTGATCTGGAGGGCTGTGCATAATCTAAAATTAAAGGTGGCTAAACGTTAATAACAGAACTGCAGGGCAAGATGATCTGGGGGGCGGGGCTATGCAGAACATGAAATTCATAACAGAACAATTGTTCACCTTGGGGTTCTGAGTGACGACATAGACAACCTGAGCTTCGGTCTGTGTCTCTCTGACGTGTCTACCTCGCGATGCAAACCATCCCCCTTATTCTCTCTTATCCATCTAATGTGTATGTTTACAGCAGACCAACAGGAGGTTTTTTTTGTTACACCTTTATTTTTGCAAGTTTTCAGGTTGGAGGGGAAGGTAGGGAAAAATGTGCAGATGTGCAGTTCTTCAAAGTACATACTCAAAACAAGCTCAGCGTGGGCCAGCCACTGAGAGAATCGTGCTTACACCGAAGTTATCCAACAAGTGAAGAGACCGTCATGACAAAGGGAACTGATTACTGCTTACAGATCTTGAGAAACAAGCGATCACTGTCTTATCTTCTCTTGCCAGGCTCTCAACTTTCATAGTTTCTGAAAGGAATCTGCATTTTCTCATTTCGAGAGTCTGTCATGACCCACAGCTGCCAGCTTCTCTGCACACTGGTGCCCCATCCTAACCCTCCGTAATTGCAACGGAGGAAGGGCGCGAGATTAATATACATTCTTTATTTGTTCCCTACGAATGTTAACCAGATGAGGTTGAGCTCATAGCGTGGGTGTAAATTATTGCAAAGTTCTATTACGTGTTTTGGTTTGCCCTTGAGGAGCTCCCACGAACACTTGTCATTAAAATAAGCATTGCACTTGCTTTAAGAGCTTTTAAAAAGTGCAGCCTTTTGATGACCATACAGCAGAAGCGTGCTATTGGACGCAAGCAAGGTCTGCCCTGTGATTGGTCAGCAAGCACCAGTTCCGACCAGCATTGTTGCCTTTACACTGTTAGGTTAGAGTGTAATTACGTGGCATTCCTTAGTAGGCCTGAGGTGTTGTGTTTGGACTCTGAACTCTCGCTTTCAACAAGCCTTTCCCTTTTAACACACAGAGCAGGGAAAACAGCGTGACGCACATGTTATATCTTCCTCTTTCAAACTCGCTAAAAATATCTGGTCAGTGATAATGCTTGGGTTGTAAATATGTCAGTGCAGCAGCCCGCGATGTCAGGCCAAACATATGGAGCTATAATCGTGTGTCAGATGAGATTTTCCCCAAGCGCGCTCAGTCGGCTCGCGCGCCTCTGCCCAGGAGCTCCTGGCTGGTGCGCGAGTGTAAACAAACACTGCCGAGAAGAAGTTGAACCTCCCGAGCCCCGGCCCCGTTCCGGAGCCCGCACAGCGCGCATATGCCTCGAGTTTTGTTTTGAATTTTTCTTCTACTGTAAATTGAATTTGCATTAAACAAATGACACGTGTGCCAGGCTGAAATGCCTGGTAAACAAGCATTGGCCGCGCGGCCGTTAAAGTGACACGGCCGCGAAACTGAAAGTGATCGAGGAGTTGGTGGCGATGGCTCAGGCGAGACCTAAAAAAACAAGCCCGCGAGTGGTGCGCGCGCACCACAGAGGAGCGGGGGCGAGCGCGGCAGCCTGCTCAGCTGACGAGACGCTCAGCTGACCAGACGCTCGTGCGTCGTGGCTGGCCTTTGGATGAGTACGCGCGGCAGACATGTGTTTCCACTTATCGCGCCCGCGTCTGGGCACGATAATTGGAAACACATGTTTGCCGCGCGTACCCATCTCAAAAAGGCCAGCCACGACGCACGAGCGTTTGTTGGACTGCTTTTGAAACCGCTTACATTAAGTCTTCGCCTCTAAGCAGCGCTTGCGCGCTACTCGAGGCTCGACCTAAAAACTACTGTCCCGAAGAATCACAATTGCGCAGTTAATGTGTAATAGATGCGGTGTGTCCCTTTCACGATGTGATTTGATTTGGACGAGTGTCCTTTTTAGAGGATCAATGGGAGTATGGATTTTAGGGGTGCGCTGCTCCGTGCGGAGGAGGGAGGGTTGGTGTTTGCGCTGCAGCGGTGGTTGCTGCCTCTCCCTGCGCCTCGCAGTGGAAATAAAGTCTGTGGGGATCAGTGTATGGAACGGAGCAAAGGCCAACACTAGGCTGGGGGGTCAACCGACCTGCTCTGGACGGTTGGGCTCTTTGATTGGTGGTCTCGCCAGACCACCGCACCTGTCTGTGCATATGTGACGTGGCCTCAATATTAGTAGGAACACGGTCTGCGTCGAGGCGCACATAGTACCCTCTGTGCAATTTAGGCCTCAGATGAGTCGGCCCGTACCCTGGCGTCTGCTTTTCTTGTTTCTCCTCGTTGTTACCTAAGCCCTTTGTGGCCCTTCAACCTCCCTCAACACTCTAACCCCGGCAACAATTTGTATGTGAATTGTTTACCTCAAGATTAGGAAATACACAGAGATAGTAAAATGAGGCCCCAAGGGAAGCATCGGGTTCCAGAGTGCACCAAGATACACCTGAGGTCGACGGTAAAGCGGAGGGTACCCCTTGGTAAGGGCGACTCGACCCACGCGTCCTGCACACAGCATGTGCACACAGCAGAAATACTTGTTGACATTAGGTGCACTCAAATATGCCCAGCTCTGGCACAGAGGTGGCTGCAGGGATCTTGGGAGGTGCCCTGGCTGGGGAGGGGCTGTCTTTACATTGCAGCTCCCCCCGGGCGCTTTGCGGGCTCCCTCCCAGGCAGGCCCCTCTTGTGACACTCGTCATAAGAAGTAACAAGTTGACGTGAGGTAAAGTGCATTGAGGGGCCTGTGCCCCCAGTGTGTGGCGAGGCATCATTAGCCCAGCTAACAAGGCGTGCAAATGCTCTGATGGGGCCGCTTTCTTGTGCCACCGGGCCCCCTTAGCAGGAAGCCCGCTTAATGAGGGTCACTAAAAGCGGCTCATAACATATTCACATTTTCCGCCGCACTAGGAACTTTTTTTTCGCAGGGGAGAAAGTTGAACCAACTTTGTCGTTGTTTACCCTGGCTCGCTATTCGAACCCGGGCTTTGCGAGCAGTTCTCTCCGAAGCTCTTTTTTTTCCACAAACATTTTTGCGCTTGTAGTGCCTGCCTGTCCTGCCCCACAAACATCATCATTATGTTTTTACAGGTTCAATATGCTGAAAAAGAAAACTCTGTGATGTTTTTTTCTGCGCTTCTGACAGAGTTATTAAAGCAGCTGATGCCTTAATGACACGCCAGTCACCCGACTGCTGCTGGGTGTTGTCAACATGTCAGCTCGTCACTGTCGTCAATTGCGGCATTAACCTCGGAGGGACGGTCTTTATTTCTACGGCTCCTGCTTATCTGCAGGGCCAGCCCTCAATTTCCTATTAATCTGGATTATCGCTTAATATTTCATTTACATTTCTGAGGGGAGGCCGGCGTTGCTCTCACTTGTCCCCTATTTGTTTGATTTTACACAACATTTTGCTGACAACGGCACAGCAGCAAGGAGTTTAAATGTAACCTGGCAAACATGGATACCTCAGTGATTTTTGCATGTTATTGGGTGAATATTTGTAGGATATACTTGGGGGGTCACTTGTGTCCTGAACACTGTACATACGTCTGCTCCCACGCCTGGACAAGACATTGGCTTCCTACCCTGAGCGTCCGGCCTATTTATTGTAAAAGAGGGTTTCCCCACGTGGTTTTGGTTGCATAAAACATTTTTTTATTTCAGTGCCTAGTGTTTTCGCACGCGCCGGCCTCGTGGGAAACTTTACAGTGGGCCTGTGTCGGCGGTGGGGGGTGCCTCGAAGCAGTGAGAAGCACTCCAGAGCGCGCACAGACGCTGCTTCGGACTGTATGGTTTACTCAATTCGCACTCATATTTAATTTGCTTCAAGCAAGTTGACATCTCACTTGAAGCTTTTTAGGAGATAGATATTACAGATTTCAGGAGACATCTGTCCTCAATTCTTTCACCAAGCACAATCACGCGCACACAAGAATCACGCATGACTCATAGACATGCGCACATTCACCCGCTCGTACTCACGCATGCGAACACCCCTGGTCCCTAAGTACTCGTGGCAGAGAGCTCCGCTGAGCGCCCAGAGGCCTAGCTAGCAATAGTGCAGCGCGTGCAGTGGAGACGTTAAAAACGGGCACCCTCCGACTGTAGGACCCCCACCTTAAAACTGCGGAGCAATGCCTGGAGCTTGCTGCCCACTGGGGCCTTGGCTTGAAGGCCACACTTACAGGGGCGAGAAAGCATCTTTGGCGACCCGTGCGCAGAGCTTCGCCGTGCGCCTTTTGTTTCCTCCTCTGCCGGTATGATTTCTTGCCGTGCCACCGCTCTCACCCCCGGCTCTCCCTGTCGGCGAGTCCCGGTCCCTACCGGCTCCACGGCCAGCAGCTGCCGCCTCTAGAACCCATCCCCACCCAGGCGTTGGCGCACAAAGGGAGGGAGATTGTGCCTGCTAAGAGGCTCGGGAAGGGCTGCCTCTCCAGCTTCCTACAAGAACTAGCTGCAGGCTGCACCCTTCCGGCATGAAATACTGACAGCTCACACGTAAGATCTAGAAATGCACAGAAAGGTAAAGGGTTCACGTTCTTAGCCCCCGCTAATATTTTGTGGCAATGCCCCCGGGACCTGGCCCACCCGGGGGCCTCAATTAAATGAAGCGCGGGAGCCCGCGCTTCATTTAAAAAAAAAAAAAAATTTGGCGGGATTCGCGGATCCTACGCGTTTTTCGCCGATTAAAAAAAAAAAATGCTTTTTTGGGCCCTGGGGGTCCTTGTAGGACCCCCTGAGCAGGCCTAGGGGGTCAGGGTGTTTCTACCCTGCCCCCTTTTTGCGTTTTGCGCAGTTGTTTTACTGCTTTCTTGTTCCTCGGTTCTACCGAGGAACAAGATGGCTGCCAACACTTCCTGATTTGGAGTGTTGACAGCCAATTACCATACAGCTGGTCATCGGGAGGGTGCGCGGACCCTCCGTGGCCATAGATATATATGTGTTTTTACTTTTGATTTTCTCAGCAACTACTGAACGGATTTACACCATTTAACAAAAGGGTTCTTTCTGAACCAAGAACTACCTCTTTGCCAAATTTGGTGTAATTCCGTTCAGCAGTTCAGGCTGTAGCCGTGGCTAAAGTTTCCTATGGAAAAATGAATGGGGAAAACACGTTTTGGGACCCCCTTTTTTCTCAGCCCCCGCTTGCCGAATCACCCCGAAACTTTCAGGATAGGAGCGTACCGGAGCGGGCCATAAGTTTTGAAAATTTTGCGAAGATTCGGCAACCGGCGCCAAAGTTATTTCAAATAGAATGTTGTGGATTTCCTATGGAAAATAGGTCCTAACTATAACTATCTACTGGCGACCGCCAGTAGATAATATATATATATATATATATATATATATATATATATATATATATATATATATATATATATATATATATATATATATATATATATCATCCACCAATCCACCACCTGTTTTGAAGTAACAGAACAACAGCACAAAACCGACACAGCACAGGATCACTTTCTCTCTCTCTCTATATATATATATATATATATATATATATATATATATATATATATATATATATATATATATATACATATATATATATAGGCTTTCCTGTTTTCAGTTTCTATTTTTGGTAAATTCTAGTGGGGTTTTTTCAGTGTTTTTAAGTGACTTCAATACCTTAAAAAACTGTGGATATCAGTGCTTACACATTTTCGCGCCATTAAAAACAACAGAAACAGTGTTTTTCCGGTGTTTATGGAACGTTTTTCTTTAATTATTACTTGCTTTCTGCAATGATAGTGCATGGTATATAGACAGTGTACGTACAGTGTATATGAGGTCCAAATACATTTTTACAAATTAAACTTATTGTAGTACACCATACAATACTTCTTCAGTAAGTCTTTGGTCATGCGAGCTCTCTCTTTCCTTCCCATGTAAACTTTTATCTGTGAAAAAGGCCCTCTCAACATTGGCACTTGAGACGGGCAACGCCAAAACAGCCAGTACACAATTTGCTAACTCTGGCCACTGACATAGCTTTCCATGCTAATACTGGTGCACTTGAAGATAGCGATTCTCTGGGCAGGTTCTGCAACATATGCATTGAACTGGGCCGATATCCCCTCAGAGTTATTGAAGCGGCAAAAATGATCCAGCACTTTTGAAACTACGGAGAAAATTTCCCTTTACGAAAGGGATCTAGAACTTGTGAAGAGTACCACATGAGGTTTCATTGACTTCAAATGCCATGGTTGGTGAAGGAACATTTCTATGCATCATTGCAAGTTACTTCTTATACATTGAAAAAATAAAAGTTCCTGAATTGCTCCTCAACATTGCTTTGCTTACCATGTGGCAAGCACTCTAACATGGAACATGTTGCAGTGCCAAAGTCACTAAAGGTGTCACCCAGCCTGCTCTCAAGGAGATGTTTCACATATACACCAATTATGCTGAACACTTGGTAGACAAGGGTGTTTTAAGACTCTAATTTTTTTATTATGTCCACTACAGCAGTTATGTTTTCCTGTACAAATCTAAGAATGCAGTAGAGTTTACTTTTTTCACATCACTATCAATATGCGACCAAAGATCCTCACATTTCTTGCCTTTGGCATCAACACTCAGCAAACGTTCTGTAAATGGTTGCCACATGGATAATATAGCATTCACGGCCTCTAGGACTGAGAACCATCAGCTAAGTGACACCGTTGGGATGACTCTTTCTTTGATGCCACCCAAGCACAAAATGAGAAATAATTGCATTTTAGTTCCCGCGCATAACAAGACAGTGCACCAGACTGCACTAAAAAGTCAATAGCATTCTTCATTAAGTCTGATGATTGTAAAGATGCTTTCAGCATACCATCTAACAAGTGGCAAGGATCTCTTACAGGGAAGTACTTCAGCTCAGGTATCGATTTTGACAGGTCATCACACAACTTTTTAATATACATAGCTGAATCACTGCAAATACAAACAATATCACTCCAATCTTTGTTGAACTTGGAAAGAACCTTTTAACAGCAGCATTCCAAGTGACACTGTGTTCCATGTTTTCCAAAAGCCTGGTGTCAAGTTTTCACCACTATCCCAGATGCTTGGTGATAGCTCTCTTTTCACATACACCTGTCACTACACCTTGCATTGAATGTTTAAAGCCTGGGGTGTTTTGCAATTCATCTACTATCAATACTGACTCATTAGAAAAGGGGCTGATGTATCAAGGGTTTTTACCCATTCTCTGTGGGTAAATGTGATGGCACATTTCGGGAAAGATTCTTATGAATCCAGCCATTTTACCTATCAGTGAAAGAATCAAACGCAGCCAAAATATCAAATATGATTTTGATATTTCCTGATTCTCTACAGTTTATAAAATAATTAAACAAGACCTAAAACATGCATCTAAACCCTGCATCCTTAGACCAAAGACCACAAAACTGAAAAAGCAAAAGGAACAAGAAACAATATTTCAGTGACATCCCTAAACAAAAAAGCTCAAGCAGAATAATGTTAGCCCAGTCTTTCTTGTTGCTACCTTGTATAACAAAGTTACATTGTATTGACCCCTTCAGGAAGAAATAAAAATGACTCTTTCACTCTCCTTTTCCTTTCTTTGAATGGCAAATTGTTTGTGGTTGTGCAGCTGTTTTTTCAGTGTATATATGTTTACACTGGTAAGGGCTATTTCCCTTCCAGAGGGGTTTTATCAGTTATTATAGGTTTAAACATAAACCAGGACAGCATATATATATATATATATATTCACTGAAAAAAACCATAGGTTTCAGGGACGTTATAGTTAGCTGGACATTTCACTCGTACAAAACCATAGAAATTCCACCGTTATAGTTAGTTCAGTTAACTATAACTCGAGCCCCCGCAATGCACTGCTCATGACGTCACATATTACATCATTGATGGCATGGTCAATCAATCAATCATGTCACTTATAAAGCGCACTACATACCCGCGAGGGTCTCAAGGCGCTGGGGGAAGAGGGGGGTGGTGCTGCTACTGATCGAAGAGCCAGGTCTTGAGGAGTCTTCTGAAGGCCAGTAGGTCTTGGGTCTGTCGGAGGTTGGTGGGGAGGGTGTTCCAGGTCTTGGCGGCGAGGTGGGAGAAGGATCTGCCGCCGGCGGTCGTTTTCCGGATGCGGGGGACTGTGGCGAGGGCGAGGCTGGTCGAGCGGAGCTGGCGGGTGGGGGTGTAGAAGCTGAGTCGTCTGTTGAGGTAGGCTGGTCCGGAGTTGTGGAGTGCTTTGTGTGCGTGGGTGAGGAGCTTGAAGGTTATCCTCTTGTTGACAGGGAGCCAGTGCAGGTCTCTCAGGTGGGGTGTGATGTGGCTGCATCGGGGGATGTCGAGGATAAGACGTGCAGAGGCGTTCTGGATGCGTTGCAGCCGTCTCAGGAGCTTAGCCGTCGTTCCTGCGTAGAGGGCGTTTCCGTAGTCCAGCCTGCTGGTGACGAGGGCCTGGGTGACTGTTTTCCTTGTTTCGGTGGGGATCCACTTGAAGATCCTGCGGAGCATTCGGAGGATGTTGAAGCAGGATGAGGAAACGGCGTTGACCTGCTTAGTCATGGAGAGGGTGGGGTCGAGGATGACCCCTAGGTTGCGTACGTGGTCGGTGGGTGGCGGGGCTGTTCCCAGTGATGTTGACAACATAATTTAACATTTTGAAAACATATTTTCTGCTGTTATCAGATTCTACTTAACTTCACTATTCATAGTGATGTAGTGTAGTATCATCATAAACAGCTGGGGAAAAAAACAATCTACTAGATTGTTAAAAAAAACAAATGACTAATTCTAGCAAACACAATACCAAATAAACACAAATAACACATCCAATACTATTTCCAATTTTTAAATCTTACCTTTACTGTGTAGTTTCTGTTCACTTTTTTCCTCAAGGCCAAATAATGTGTGGAATTTTTTTTTTTTAAATCATCCAGTATCAATTCCTTAAAGCATCTTCCCATTTTCCCTCTAGGCTGAATAATGTATCTACAATTTTTGTTTCAGAAATATCAAGTATGAGTTGAGTAATTCATAAGGCAATCTCGGTTTAATTTCCAAGTGTGTATCGTTGCAGTGACTCCAACCATTTTTGCATTTTAAATATACAATATAATGTCCACATGTGGTAGTAGCTCCAGCATGGAAAACAATAGCCAGTGTTGTGAAAGTTCTTCCAGAAATAGATACTTGACTAGCAACAAAATTTTTAATTTTCGTTTCCACTTGTCTTCTATTTGGTCTACAGCGTTGTAGCATTAAAATTAGATATTTTCCATATCTTTCTAGGCATAATGTAGATAACATTTCTGATTGACAACGAGAACATTGCATATCATGATTTGCTTCTTTTACTAATTTCGGAAAAGGTACAGATTTGCAGTCAGGTATTGTTAAATATAGAAATCGTTCTCTGTCAACTATAGTACTTGAAGTTAATGAACACTGTTCACATTTGAGATCCCATTTGTAACTGAGTCCAAATAAACTCTCAATCTGGATTCCTTCATCTTCTAATACTCCAAGCATAACCATCAGAAACTCTTGTGCATCTTGTTGTATATTAGGACTGAACGTTAAAGATCCAGTACATGTATCCAAGAGTTGCCGAATACCAGAAGCAGTATGGATCTTACTTCTGTCAGTTCTCAATTGTTCAAATAAAGTATAAAGTGCAGAACATAATCTTTTTTCCTGACTTTCCATAATTTCACCATAAAGATCTTCTAGATAAAATATAACGTTTAGAATAACATTACCATAGCAGTTGACACCAGAAGCATTTTCTAATTGGTATCCCACAACATCATCACTTGTTTGTATTTTCTGTTTCTTTGCATCTTTTCTTTTCTCTAGAATTGTTTTCTGCTTTTCAACCACACTTGATTCATCAACATGTTTGCATTTTGAACACACAGCACGTTTTTCATAAATAGGATATTCACCTAAAGTTGGTGCATAAAGTCTTCTTAAACGATTATATTCTCTTACACAATTTACATCAGCACTAACCTTGTTTTCATCGAAATCAATTAAATACAAACCAGACAGTGTTCTAACTCGAGATAATACAATGTATGCCATTCTCTCTTTAAACACAGTTCTTCCAACATTTACTAAAGCATTATCTACACTTAAACCTTGAGATTTATGAATGGTTATTGCATATGCTAAACAGAAAGGAAACTGTTTTCTACGAACATACAAGTCTTTTACCAGCAAAAACGTACAGCACAACGCCCAATTTGTTTCACCTCTGCAATCTGATCAAATTTAATTTTCAAGAATTCAATTGCATTTCTGTTTTGATATTTTACAAATTCAACAACTTTCCCTATTGCTCCATTCACTAAACCTTGTTCTATATTCAAATTACGCCTCAAAATTACCCGACAGTTTATACATACATCTACATTTTTTTCTAAGCCAGCAGTTTTTGATACAGACTTTTCCAAAGAATCAAATTTAGTCTGTAGTTTATTTGAAAGAAGAATTGTTATTCCTTGATGCTCGATTTTATCAATAGCTTCAATGTGAACTATTTCTTGATTTTCCAATTTCAGAAGCTCTTGGTTAAATGTATAACACTCTTCCAGTGTAGGCATTAAGCAAAGTATAGACTTTTTTTCTGCAATGTTCTTGTAAAGTACTGCTGCTGGTGTGTTTTCAGTTGTAAACAAGTTCTTTAGTAGACGACTTTGTAAAGCTTGTTTACCATGTTTGCTTAGAACACCAATTCTTACATCTTTCAGAATATTTCCATAATCTTCATCACTTGCTTGTCGCATATTCTGAGTGAGTTCTTTATATTCAAAATTTAACCAGAGATTCACATTTCCAATACTTTCCAAAGATTTCCTAGTGTCTTCATGTAGAAGCGTTTTAAAGACTGGTTCTCCTTTTACAGGAGTTAGTTGTAGCAGATCTCCAAATACAATTAAATGTTTTCCTCCAAAGAGAACGTCGTAATCTGTTTTTAATACCTGTTGCATTCTTAAATGCACGAAAGCAAGCATTAAGTTTGAGACTATGCTCACCTCATCAATAATTAAAATTTTCATCTTCTTCAGCACTCTTGACACTTCATAAGAAGCTTCTCCAGACAACTTCTGATATTCTAATTTATTATCATGCTCAACTGGTAACATTAGTAATCTATGCAAAGTAATTCCTTTAACATTGTGCACAGCTAATCCAGTTGGAGCTGTTACTACACAAGATGAATGTGAACCAGTAGTTTTTTAAGATAACTGGTCAAAACTTTAATTAAAAAACTTTTACCCGTTCCAGCTTGACCACTGATGTACATCAGAATAGGTTTAAATGATGAACATACACATTCTTTTTTTTCATGCAACAAACCATGTTCTATCTGTTCTCTCACTTGTACATATATTTCTTTCTGTTCAATATTTACTTGTTCTTCTAACTTTTCCAATGTAATATTCTCCTCTTGTGCTTGTTGCATTGCAATTTCCACTTCATGCATAGCAATCGCTGCTTCATTTTCCACTATTGGTTGTCCAAGTGGATCTTGACTACATGGACCAGAACTTTGACTATCTTGAGAACTTTCATTTGCAGCTTCAGCTGTAATAGTCTTTTCCTGTTCAACTTCATCATTCAACATTTTTAAATATGTAGGGAAAATTGAACATGCAATGCTATCTTTACATGCATTAAAAGAATCTTCGTAGCAGTCGAAATCTCCAAGTAATTCACTTTTGCTACGCCATGGTTTGAACAGTTGGAGAAGTGCTAAATAGTAAAATTCTCGCTTGTCTACAGTTTCACAACTGAGTTTCCTGTGGTTGATAAGGTTACCGTTTGTGTGTTTTACTAAACATCCATGACATCCAAGTACTGCATATTTTCCTTGTTTTAAATTCTGTTTAACATTTCTTTTGAAGCTGTAATGTTCAAGTACTTCATACAGACATAGCTGTTCCAGATGTCGACTCCTTTTCGGATAGTATGTATCCAACATATTAGTTTTAAGAATTTCTGTACTGTCTGGTTCATTTGCTGCTAAGTATTCAATTTCTTCTAATGATTTCAACACTCTATTTCGTGAGCAGGCAAGACCTAAACTTACCCAAATGATCCCTCGTGATTTTGAATATAAACTTGAAGAGCACAACCGGTCTGAACATTCATACGATCCAATTTCTCTGTGGGAAAGCATTTTCAAAGTAAAGCTGTACAATTTTTTGCTAAGGCTTTTCTCTTGTGCAATTTCTTCCCACATTTGTTTCATCTCAGCAATTGAGTTGTCTGCAACATACTGGATGTCCATATTTGCATTCCACATTTTTAAAATAATCGGATTGTAGTCATTAATATACTTTGACAGTTCTGTTCTTTTCAAGTTGTAGGTATTCTTTGGAGATTTGTGAGTTATTGTGTGCCTTACAGAAAAAAAAAAAGAATTTACTCTTCCTTTAGAAATTACTGGACGTGGAAATCCAAACCAACACTTGGTATAAAATTTTCCTTTAGTCTTGTATTTTCGTCGGCAGTACTTTCCACAACGGTGACTTTGGAAACATAAAACTTGCTGTCTCAAGCTTCTATCTCCTCCTTCTCTTGGAATCTCACATGTCACATACTGTTCAATGAAAGACAATACTATTTCATCTGAATCAGTTCCAAATTTAGGTGCATCCTTGATCCACAATAGCATATGTATATGAGGAGCACCTCTCGCTTGGTACTCCTTTCTCCAAAAGAAATCGGTAACTTCTCCAAGAGGTGGATTCTTTTTATTGCAGATGAAAGACATCATAGCTTGAAACCTATGATTAAAATATCTGCACACATTTACAGGATCCAAAGAACACAGTTCTCCAGGTGTCTTCATTTCAACATTCTTTATATTGGAATTTGCTTCTCGTAGAAATTCAAGCAAATCTTCCCATGCATACTCTGCACAGCTAAGTGTCACAAACCATGTTGGTGTACCTAAGTTCCGTAACATACACTTCAGTTCTCGGTGACGACGATACCAATACTCATTTGTTCCTCGTTGACATGCCATCAAATTAATTAACTGTGCTTCTAAATTTTCATTTGTTTGTTGAACTTTCTCCACAAATTCTTTCGCTGAAAGAAGTGATTGATGAACTCCAGTTTTCAGTATGTGGTTCACTGCATAGGACAGAGAAGACAGATCACTTTCAAACAAAAGGTGAAATATATATGGTATACACTGCCGGAATCTAGGATCTTCAGAGTATAATCTTGTTGAGCGATATTCTGAAGCTGGAATATGTACAGGTCGGTCATCATATCGTCCACCTTCTCCAGTAGGAAACAGCTGTGGAAAAGTACGAGCTTCTAAGCTTTTCTCCCATACACTCATTGGAGTTCCCTTTGCTTTTTTCATTTGAAATAACTCAATACTGTTTCCTATTACTTCTTTTGAATGTAGAGGACATATTGTGTAATGTTCATAAATCTCTTCTCTATTTCACCACTTGAAATTACAGATTCATCTTCCAAACTTATTACTTGTTGTTCCACATTTACACTTTTATAATAAATATTATTCTCCACAAGATATAACGTAGCCTTTTGAAGTTTTTTAACATCCACAAATTCTTGCCATATTTTCCGACTCTTTGTTGGTACTCCATTTACTAGAATTACTACTGCTTCATTTTCATCTTTGTCTCCACCAACAATTTCAATATTTTTCTTAAAATCCAAAGGTAAGTACACTACTCTTCCTTTCAGCCCTCTTTGTAAGTCTGTTGGTGGCAGTTTACCTGTTTTAGGCTCCATGCGAATTATAGTTTGAAATAGATGAACAGATTGAATTAGAACTGACTCATATGTATTCAAATCTGACAGTTCCTCCGGAATAGCTACTAATTCTAACTTATTATGTACTGCTCTAGCGGGCATTTTGTTCTCTTCTAATTTGTTATAACAATATTTACAAATACGTTGATCACTGCCTAACTCAAATTGACCTTCCACTAACAAGTAAGTTGCAAATTCTTTCCATTTATCATTATTCTTCTTTTCAGATTTCAAATACAAATCAACATTCCTAGTTTGAGTTTTATAATTAGTACGTCGACAACAAACACAAACATAGTTTGGAATTTCAGAGCACACTATGTTAAACTTTCCAATTTCTTCTTCAAACTGATCAATCATAATCACTTTCCCATCTTCTTCAACATCTGTAATTGCAAACTTTCACTTTCTATACACTGCTCTTCTGAACCAAAATATCGGAACTGAATATCATCACACTTTTTTGTACATCTGATAAAGAACCGTGTAAAAGAGCTGTATTCAGTTCACCTAAACATAATGCAGGACTTTTACATAGTACAGTTTCCTTACAAACTTCCACATTTCTGAATGGTGTACTGCTAACATCCTTAAGTGATGAAAAACACTTTTACACACTTTTCTTGAAAGACAAGCCAGAGAATGCCCATGTTTCTCATCATATTTTCTTACATTACAAGGATCTAGTGTTTGTAACAACCTAATCTTCTGTTTTACACTTTTCTGTGTATATTCTCATAACAAATTTCGCATTATATCAATAGATTCCTCTCGAATACTACAAATACTGCTACAACCCCACTTATACACAGGAGCTTGTGTGCGTTTCCCTTGCACTTCTTCAGCTATTAACTGTTCTGCACTAATAGTAACCATTTCCTCTTTTGCAACAGGACAACCATTCTGAACTTCGTAGCAACGACCTCCAGTATCAACTGCAAATGGTAAACTATTTTCTTGGAAGTAACTCTCTTCATTAAAAAAAGGTTCACTATTAGATGTATGTTTCCATTTTCCACTGAAGATTTTACAAAAGTTGCTTCTGTTCACACGTCTTTTTTTTTACTTTTGTCTTTCAGAATCTTCATTGTTTTATCCAACACTTTCATCCTCTTCAAAATGAAAATAAATATTTTTTGTTTTAACTTAAAAGCAGTATCCACTATGCTTTCAACACGCTGTTTCTGTTTCAATTGCAGCACTTTCTTTTTATATTTGCGGCATCCTTTTATTACATTCTGAATTACTCTATTTCGAAAAACTCTTTGATCGAATTTCTTGAAATTGTTTTTGTCTACGGGTAACAAATACTCTTTCCTTATCATGTTTTTTTCTTGCAATTTGAAGTCAAAGTCTGCTTCTCCTTACTTGAAATTTTTTTATTTTTCCTTTGTGTGATGTTATTTTCATTAAATGTTCGTAGTACTTTTTTAGAAATTGTCTAGTGTTTTTACCAGAAGAAACTATTTTTGTAGTACTCTGATTGTCTTCTAATCCATATTTTGACTTTTCTTTAAGTAGATTGCCTTTTTGTTTTTCCTTTTTTTTTTCAGTTCTTTTAGGCATTTTCAATTTTTAATTCAAACAAAATAATTTTCTGCGAATGAAAAAAAAGTTTCACTTATTTGTTATATCTGTTCAATATGTCAAAATAATCACATACAATTATATAAGTTCCAGTGGTAACTTGCAGAGGAAATGCTGCTTGGTACTGGAGCGGAATAAGGGAACAGTAGGGTGGCAGGTAGTGTCATCCGACATACAGCACGTATTTATTGAATTATTTAGATTCACCTTCCCATTTTATATGTGACTCCACTACCTCCTACTTTTCCCCTCGCCCCCCGCCCCACCCCCTGTCCCAGGCACCCCACCGTCCCACGCCACTTCCTCTGCAACCCACTACAGATAACTTTGTAGATACTATTTTGTAAAATTGTTATCTGTATACTTAGAGTGATATTCTCAACTAAATGGCACATGTAAACGTTACCCTTATTAGTTTAACACTTCTATCGGCAACTTAGCAAGCATAACACTGCACCATATTAGCAAAAATATGGTACAGGCTTACATTTCATTGTGGATGTACATAAACAAGTACAGATCAACTGTTAGACAGCAACAAAAACCACCGACATGGAGATGGAGAGGGGGGAAAGATTAAGGGACATATTCACAAGGAGCCATCGTCGAATTAACTGCACTTTTCTCAGCCAAACTCGTGATAAATTTACCCCCCCATTCACAAGCCGGTGTTAACAGCCCACAGCACCAGTATACCCGCGATAGCAGCCTAAGAAAACATCGCCACAGAGGACCCTCGCAAATATCGCTAATGAGATGCAGAGTAGGCGTTCCCGTGACAAAAGCCGAGACAACAGCACACCTCAACATTCACAACGACCAGCCACATCCGCGATAAAAACACAAAACCGGCGATAAGGCGCGTTAGCACCAGGAAATTTACACCTGCTCTGACCTGGTGTAAAGTTGGACGTCAGCCAGCACCACAAAAGGGAGCACAGCCCAGGGCCACATCCGAAGGGCAACAGATGCCATGGAGCATCTCATCATGCGGCCCGGACACAAAACAGGGCCACAACATCCACCGCCAACACCCCAGGACCCCATACCACCCCCAACCACCCCCAAACCCGGACTAAGAAATTGCACACCAACATCACGAATCCCAAAACAAACATCTTGCCTTATGTCGCACGAGCAGCAAAATAAACATACATGCGTGACCAGAAAATGGAGAATCAGTCATACAGCAATGCAACCACCAACACAGAACCCCAGACAAACAAAAGCAGAAACAACCCCTAGGATGAGTCCTAGCTGCTCCCACTGGACAATCCGTAGCACACAGCCCGGTAGACCAAATCCAAGAGAAGAAGGTGTGCCATGCGTGCAACAAAGGAAAGAGAGGGAGAAAGCGAGGGAGAGAGACGGAGTGAGATAGCACAAGCAGAGCAAGGCCGCACGGGCACCTGGCTCCACATGCCAACATGTGTGTGTACATCGCCATCCGTACACCATGAGCCCAAGGCCGTGTCCCAATCTCAGCGCCAAAGCCACATCACATTCCAAAAACGAAAGTAGTAGTGAGACACACATCAGGGATGAAAGCACCATTGTCCCAATGCAGAAGCCGGGAGGACACCTGCACCTCTGACCTTTGTCCCGAACGCGCCTGGAACACCCTGATAGAGATACAATGGCAGATGAGGACGACTCCCACACCACCATTCCGCAAATAAACCATCCGACTTATCCACAGCCCACACATAGAAGCCCCTGCCTGTGGTACCCCCGCATTGGATGCCCTTGACACCCTCGGAAACAGCAACCCATGTCCCACAACGTTACACACACATTCAAATCATTGCTCAGAGCTGTGGCATATCCTCCACACAACAGCCGCAGTCCAGAAGAGTGCCTGCTCACGAGACGCACCAACGCAATGGCAGGCCATACCGGGCACATGCACAACACCCATCACATGGAACAGTACTGTGCACGTATGCTGCATTTACTGGGCGCACTGCCACTGGCAGTGCTGCGGATCAGTTATAGGCTCAGCTTCCGCATTGCCCACGTCACCTGCGTCCAGCCCTGGTTCCACTGCCGAACATGCACATTCGAGTGTCCCATGGATGTCTGCCTATCCAACACAACTGTTGATGAATTGGACTATGACTTGTGTTTGCGCCCCCTGTTGGATCACGAACAGGAGTGTAACAGAGACAGCCGTGCATGGGATGCCTTGACATACTGCGTATGTATTGGTAGTTGTGCATGGGAGATGGCACAATTTCTCGTCTGCAGTGACCACATCGAGGCGCTCCCCTAGTGGGCTGTGTTGCGGATCGGTGAGACGGAGTGGGCTGAGCACACCTGTCCGGACCACCTAATGGATTGTCTCACCCTCGTGTTCCTTGAACACGACAACAACGTACTATTGGAACACATTGCACATCAAGCTGCACGGGCATTCATGGACGAGTAACTACGTACCTGCAGCCACATCCTATTGCCACCCACAGCACATGGCCCAACAACTTGTTGCACAGTGGGGATTGCTCACACATCCCACCAAAACAGAGGACACGTCTGCCTTCGGTCGGGCTCTGGATGCATGTGCGTGGAATAACGCGTGTGCACACACACCTGTCCAAGGCGACGCAGGTTCATGGTCCGAGCAACACAGCGTCGTTTGGCAACGTTGCCAATTCGGACACACTGCTGGGTGAGAGCACACACATGGCGATGTAGCATGACATGTGAACCTGTCGGACCCTCACACCTGATCACTGTCGGCAGAGCAGACAATTGCCGCACCCCGGAGGCAGAGCACCATGCAGACCCCACGTACAGTGAGTCGTGCCCCCTCACACGGGGCACTGCGCAGACGCCAAACAACACATGACTCGTCCAGCAAGGCAAGGTGGGCTGTGAGCGTTGCTATATGTAATGAATCTTGTCCATTTCAGCCCCAACATTATCTGCCCCTCAACATGTACCCATGCTGCGTGTAAGTGTCTTAAGCATGTTCGTGCCTGTTGTGGCCGTTGCCTCGTCCATACTGACACGCACATGCCAATAAAGCCTATGCCACTCCACTGGTGTCTAACTGTGAGGTGTGTTGTAAAGATTGTCCACTCGTGTGCCACAATGAGCCCCGTCCCAACACAGGGAAGAACTGACTGTCGCATGTGCAATGGGGGTGTATCCCTTTGGCAAGCTCCGCCTCTGTGAGCCAGACATTGTTTTTGCATAGGTGCTGGACGACATCTGATGCAGCCCCATCACCTACGCAGTCCTGATGTGTCAGGGGCACACAGCCATGCAGCCATCACCCCGCCACACACACCGGACACAGAACCCGTATGAGGGGAGTTTTGTACCACATTGCCTTCATTGCTGATGTTCTGTGATTGCTATGTGTGTGGGCTGCATTGTGGGGGAGTTGCCCCTGCAGCTCTGATTTTGTGTAGCCTTCTCCCCTTGAGACGGGGTGCCTTTGTATTGTGTGCTTTTCGGGGCCTGTTTTGCTTTTGACTTGGGTGATGTGTGCTCGCGGACTGATTTTGTGGCCTGGTGCATTGTTGGTCTGCTGCGTGTATTGTAAGGCATGGGTTGTGGTTGCACGCGGACACGTCGGAATGTGACCTGCTCCTTTGAGGATGTGATCCTCACTTGGCTCCGTCCATGTTGCTTCGTGGGCCATGTCATATTGTTTGCGCAGCTGCTATGCTATCCGACATGCAGTGTTACTTGCATAGTGAGTGTGGGTCACGGATCTGCTGGTTTGCTGGATTCAGTATATGTGCAAGAGTAGGTTGTGATATTGGTGATAGGGGGGGGCACTCTGTGCACATTGTGGATGGGGGCCTACTTGGCGTTTGGATGTGTGCTGCAGTGTGCCAAGGCATTCAGGGACATGTTCCAGGGTCATTGTGGGTGTACTGTGTGCTGCACAAATCAACGCCGTATCTGATTTACAAAACTACATACTCGTTTAAACATAACAAACTATACTGCTTATTTGTTACCTCTATACCTTACTCCTAAAACCATGTAATCTTTCAAACATATTTCACGTCACTTTTGTACCATTGAAACTGATTACGACCTTCTCTTTACACTACAGACCCCATGAACATGCTAATAAAGGTATAAGTGCTATTTTCATACTAGATAAAGCTCTCTTACTTAATTTTTATAAACACTACTGTTTGGTGCACAAAATGGGGGTGACACATGAGGAGAGGAAACGAAGGTGTAATCCCTAAACTTTTATTGTACCATTCCTTTAATATACGTATAGTGAGGGTTTTAAGTGGGATGAAGAAAAATGCGGGTGTCTAAAAGGGGTAGCAGTGTTCAGCACTTCCTAGTTTCAACAGTTCGCAGCCAATGAGCCGCAAGCTCGTGCTCGTAACGCCTCAGCCAATCAGATGTCAGAATTCTTAAATATCGATATCTGGAAAATTTGATATTTCTCTAAAACTACTGAACAGATTTACCCGATTTAAACAAAAGCGTGCTTTCTGGACCAAGACCTTTCTCTCTGCCAAATTTGGCGTAATTCCGTTCAACAGTTTGACCTGTAGCCTTGTCTAAAGTTTCTTATGGAAATTGCATGGAGAAAACACGTTTTGGGACCCCCCTTTTTCTTAGCCCCCTTGACAAATCCCCCCAAACTTTTAGGATAGGAGCTGACCTGAAAAGAGGAACTTTTTGGAAAATGTCGTAAAGATTCGTCAAACGACGCCAAAGTTATAAGCACATCAAAAAATGCTTTTCCTATGGAAACGTGGTCCTAACTATAACTACCTACTGGCGACCGCCAGTAGGTAATATATATATATATATATCTCATGGACCACGGTTTTGGCGCAGATTGAAAATGTTATTGCTCGTTCACAACAGCAGCAGCCATGACGCTTTTCGACCCCGGAGGGTCTTGATCACATGATATATATATATACACATACATAGATATATCTTTACGTATAAATATATAGTATATGCCATTCCAGTGTACGCCACTCCATTATATAACATGGCACTCTACGGTATTCCACTGTACGCCACTACAGTGTGCGCCACTCCACTCTGTGCCACTTCACTGTACTCCACTCCATTCTGTGCTATTACACTGTATGCAACTCCACTCTACGCCACTCCACTGTGTGCTAATCCACTCTACCCCACTCCACTGTACACCGCTACCGTCTACGCCATTCCACTGTACGCCACTCCACTGTACGCTACTCCAGTATACGCTATTCCAGTCTACACCACTCCAATTTATGCTATTCTACTGTTTGCCACTCCACTGTACACTATTTCACTGTATGCCACTCCACTGTACGCGACTCTATTGTACACCACTGCAGTGTACACGACCACTGCAGTGTACGATTCTCCACTCTACCTCACTCCATTATACACTATTGCATTTGACTTGATTCCACTCTATGCCACTCTACCGTATGCTATTCCACTCTACCCTACTCTACTGTACGCTACTTCAGTCTATGCCAGTCCATTGTATGCCACTCCACTGTACTACACTCATCGCTATTCCACTGTACCTCTCTCCACTCTGCGCCACTCTATTCTATTACAGTGTACACAACTTCACTCTATGCCAATCCACTGTATTTTATTCCACTCTACTCCACTTCACTGTACGCCACTGCTCCACTGTATAATATTACACTGAACGCAACGCCACTGTATGCTACTCAACAGTATGATATTCCACTCTACTCCACTCCATTGTACAACATTGCAGTCTACACTACTCCACTGTACACCACTGCCGTCTACACCTCTCCATTGTACTCCACTCCACTGTACACTACTCCACTATATGCTATTCCACTCTATGCCACTGCACTGAATGCCACTCTACTCTACGCTATTCCAGCGTATGTTCCCTATTCCACTGTAGGCCACTCCACTGAACAGTACTCCACTCTACCCCACTCCATTATACACCACTCCACTGTACACTACTCCATTCTACGCTGTTCCATTGGACAACACTCCACTCAATGCCACTCCACTGTATTGTATTTCACTCTACCCCACTCCAGTGTACGCTACTACTGTACACCACTCCAATGTATGATACTGCACTATACTCTATCCCACTCTATGCCACTCGACTGTACGCCACTTCACTCTATGCTATTCCACCGTATGCCATTGCACTCTACGACAGTTCACAGTACGCTATTTCACAGTATCCCATGGGACTGTACGCTACTCCTGTATACGCCACTCCACTCTTCATCACTCAGTTCTACACTATCCCATTGGATGCCACTCCAGTCCACAGTACTCCACTGTATACTATTCCACTCTTCCCCACTACACTGTACGCTACTACAGTATCCAGCACTATACTGTAGTTCTTTGCAGTCTACGCCACTCCACTATATGCTATTCCACTCTACACCACTCCACTGTATGACACTCCACCCTCTGGTATTCCACTGTATGCCTCTCCAGTACAATCCAGGGTCCACCACTCTGCTCTACCCCACTACATTGTACAGAATTTCATTGGACGGCACTCCAGTTGCATGCTCTACCTCACTGTACTGTACGTCACTGCAGTCTGCGCCACTCCAATGTATGTCACTCCACTGTATGCTACTCTACTCTAGACGACTCCAGTATATGGCACTCCACTCTATGCCACTCAGCTCTACCCTATTCCATCGGGCGCCACTCCAATCTACGGTGCTCCACTGTATACTATTCTACTCTTCCCTACAACCTGCACGCTACACCAGTTTATCACACCACACTGTAGGTCTATGCACTCTACGCTCCTCTACTATACGCTATTCCACTCTACACCACTGCACTGTATGACACTCCACTCTATGGTATTCCACTGTATGCCACTCCAGTATACGATACTACACTGTACGCTATTCCACTGTATGCCACAATACTGTATGTTGCTCCACTCTACCCTACTCCAGTGTATGCCATTCCTCTGTATGCCTCTCTATTGTACTCTGTTCCATTGGATGCTATTGCTATGTACGTCACTCCACTGTGTGCTACTCCACTATCCGCTATTCCACTGTTCGCCACTCCACTCTATGCTGTCCAGCTGTATGCCACTCCACTGTATGACACTGCAGTGTACCCTATTCTACTCTATGCGACTCCACTCCTCTAAACTTTACTGCACGCTATTCCCCTGCACGGTATTACACTGAATGGTATTACAGTGAATGATACTCCACTGTACAGTACCCCACTGCATGCCACTATAGTGTATGCCACTCCACTCTATGACACTCCACTCTACGACATTCTCCTCCACTCTATATAACTTCGCTCTCTAAAACTCTGCTTTATTTCACTATACGGCATTCTACTCCACTCTAACCCCTTCCACTCCAATTTACAACTCTGCTCCCCACTCTGTGCTCATTCATTCCATTGTGCAACACTCTATTCCACTATACAGCACTGTTGAATACTTTATAACACAGCATTCCACTCTACTATATGATACACCACTCTAATTTATAACAGTTTGCTCGACCCAATGCTATGCGACTACTCTGTACTCCACTCCATGGCACTTTACTCTACGACACACCTATACACTCTATTATACTTTAGTCCACACTATGTTTTTTTTTTTTGTCCTCATTTCACCATGGCGTCTGCAACTCTTGGGCCATTTGGCACCCTCGATCCATCTTGCGGTCAATTGCATTCACTCGCCGCAAGCCTTCCAGGCTCTGGTCTTATCGGGGGGCAATGACCCACCTCCGGGTTCATGGCCTGGTGTAATCATAGGACTATATGTAGATGTTTTTCCAACAGCCTTACGTAGTGTCATGAGTGCTAACCTACTCACTTTATAAAATCCTCCCAGATTTCCCCCGACCGTGGTAAATTGCATTTGATATCCATATTGCTAGTCCACTTGGCCACTTTTAACCACTCCTTAGGGTGTGGGGGAGCAGGATCTAACCAATGTTTACAAATCTCCCGCCTGGCCAGAAGCAGCAGGTAGAATGCCAGGCCCCTTTGCTTACTATTCAAAGTGTTGTACGTAACATTGTCCACCCCAAGGAGTACCAAGGCCTCTGTCAAAACTACATGTACCCCTAAAATATCCCTCATAGAACTATGCAATGTTATATCGCATGCGCTACAACGCATGCGATTAAAACGCAGTCGTTACTACAACTGCGTTGTTACAATGCAAACCATTACATCGCAAGTCGTTTCTACGACTTGCTGTAGGGGGCGCGCTGGACTTAGGAATAGTATAATTTACTATTCCAACTCCGGTGTGTGCAACAGTAGGGAAGGTGTTGGAATAGTAAATTATACTATTCCTTAGTTTAGCGTGCCCCCTACAGCAAGTCGTAGAAACGTCTTGCGATGTAATGGCTTGCGTTGTAACAACGCGGTTGTTGTAACAACCGTGTTGTAATCGCATGCGTTGTAGCGCATGCGATGTAAACGATGTTTCCCCCCTCATAGTGGTTTCTACAATCTTCCAAAATTCTTTAATCTTAGGGCATAAAAAGAAAATGTGTACATCATTAGCTCTTGGGAGGTTACATCTCTTACATCCGGGTACTGGCTGTATCGCAAACTTAGCCACTTTTTGAGGGGTCCAGTACAGCCTGTTGATTACAAAAAAATGGTGACGTTTAAAGTTCGAGGGTGTGACCTTTGAATATAGTAATTTTAGAGAGTCCATCCAAAGAAATTGTATGTTTTCTTCCTGGAGTGCATCTGACCAGGTCGCATAAGGGGCCTCCAATTTCTCTTCCTCTGCCTCCAGGAAAAGCCCGTACCACTTTGCCACTTTTTACTTTTCGGGCTAACTTCTTGGAGGATGATCTCAAAGTCCCATAGCCCATGTGTCTCCCGAGAGGCTGTTGTGAACCATGATGTAAGCTGCATATATTTAAATCTAGACAGTCTATTACCCGTCTGTCGGGAGGACTCTGGGGATTCGGACTCGGGAACTCTTGATGACACTGCTATGCTGCTGGCACAGGTACGGGACGAGGTCGGTCCCTTTAATTTCCCCCGGCGGCCGCAGGGGAGGAGTCCAGTGGCATGAGTCGGCCTCAGGGAGCCTATCCGGTGAACCTGGGCTATTCAAGGAGGAAGCGTCCGGAACGGAAGGCGCGCTGGTGGAGGAGCGGAAAGACGCGCTCGGGGAGAAGGCGCTGGTGAAGAAGCAGAGCTACAACAACCCGACTTCAGGCGAATCCGACGTCCCATCCAAGGCCCTGGAAACAGACGCGATGACCGGAGGACTTCTGCACCGCGCCACGTCCCGCCACACTCCTGGAGGAGGGTGGCTAGATCAGGTACGGCAACGTATACTGAGTGTTGTCAAGCCACGGGGAGGGAACGGTTAGGCCTGTGGGAGGACACCAACTCTCTCTCTTTTCTGGTGATCACTCTTTTTATGGCCGGTGTATCCCTCACACTCCCCGCCCCCATATAGACGGTCCCTGATCGCGTTCATTGACCCGTGGTCTATTTTGTTTTCTTCTTTTCACCCTTCAACCTTCCTGAACCCGGACTTCAACTGGAGTGCCAAATCGGATCCCAGCCCTTCTGAACTACCCTGAACCCGGTGCACGAGGGAGGATTTCCTGTAACCGGACCACTTCATATCGGCTTCATATCGCCAAAGGCCTGATAATGGCCATAATAGCTCTGACAGGATGACCAACAGCATGGTGGCATGTCGGTGCCTACCTTTTCACAGGGACTCCTTGTGTTGAGAAACAGCACAGTAACACAGTGAAAGTGAACCAAAAGCAGCCATGAAGCCTTGTTGGGTGGAACAGCAGCTGATAATTTACCCCCCACCATAGGATGATTCCTAGATAGTAAGAAACAGTGTGGGGTAAGAGTGTCAAGACTCCTAGAGAAAGATCAAGCCGACACGACCATGAGCATCAGTCAGGCAGTTGCCACTGCTGAACTAAGAGGTCATGATGGCAGAGGCAACAAATGCAAACCAGACTGTACGAGCCCTATTCTCGTTCTGTAGTGTCACGTCTTGCCCTGTCCCCTACTGTCTCAGCAGGAAATAGGAGGCTATTGAGAGGTTTAGGGTTGGGTAAGCGGTCAACACTGTGACATCTTCAGAGGTCAAAAGGTGCATAATGTCATCTCAAGGCAGGTTGGCAAATGGGTGTCATGCACTCGACCCTCGTCAAGTTCCGCCATGGAAGTGTCTAGGCATGATGGCAGAGCAGTCTCTTTGAGATGAATCAAAGTGATCAGGTAAATATTGTGGGCGAGCTGCACTAGGCTCTAGCCGAATATCTGGCTCCGGCCCAGCCCTTGTCCCGTTGCTCAGTTTTCAGTTAAAGGAGTGCGCATCCGGCATCCAGACATGACACATATCCCTCTCAAATGCCCTTTTTGAAATACAAAAACTATAAAGTGTTTGACAGCTGAGGACATACATTGCATACACAGGCACAGCTAATAGGTCTGGCCTTCGCAAGTGCAGTGGTTATTTTTTACATTTTATTTACTGCAAGCAAATACCATCTAATTGGGCACCCCATGCACGGGCAAAATAAACAGCTGGTATTTAAAGTTAATATAAACAAAATAAAATACTTCAAGCCAGCTTCGTCACATAAGAGAAAGGAACTGTTTTTAGGCGAATTCAAACAATATGTTCTTTGAAACAATGTAAGCAGTGCATTTTCATATGAGCCATTAGTTGCCAGCACTTCCGTGTCATGCATCGGAGAAAGAAGCTGTGTGTCCAAAAGGCTATTTCGTATTTCCGTTTCCCCAGCCGCCTCGCTGATCGCGGCCCGGCAAGACTAGGAGAAAGAAGCTGTATGCCTGCCTTACGCTCTTCACGGTGTAAATCTTACCATCCGCAAACCGACTTCA
Organism: Calotriton arnoldi; assembly: GCA_963921515.1. Taxonomy (NCBI): domain Eukaryota; kingdom Metazoa; phylum Chordata; class Amphibia; order Caudata; family Salamandridae; genus Calotriton; species Calotriton arnoldi. The sequence continues at coordinate 759,607 of CAWUFW010007934.1, forward strand.
AGTTTATAAATATCAGCCTCTGCGAAGAAGACATCCCAGCAACATGTATGAGGAGGTAGGGCGCTAAGTGGTGCTGGGTAGCGGAGGGGCAAGGGGGAGAGAATAACAGGCAACAACCAGGCACAGTGTGCACGAGCTCGCCAGGCCCCTCTAGTGCCCATAAGCTGCAATCCAGTGTCTCCGCCGTGGTCCTCGACACTTCAGCAAGCTGTGGAACCGCAATTACCTGCAGGGAGTCGCCGATCATTGGTCTGGACAGTTGCAACTGTGGCGTCTAGGGGAGAGGTACAAATATGCCTGTTATGTGTTTTCGTGCTTTTTTAGTTTTCATTCTCTGATGCAGCAATGCTGGGTTGGAGTAAGTCCCTTATGAGCACCCATTATTTAACAGGAGGACAGACAGCTGCACTACCGGACAGGTGTCCCTGCACTTTCATCATACTGTCCTGCTAATATTAACACAGAATTGCACCAGACATGTAAAAAAATGTCACTGCAGTGTGGGAGTAGTAAGTGGTGATGGTGGTAGGGAAGTGACTTTAGCAGGAGAGATGGTTGGCCTAATGTTTTGTGGGAGGTGGACAATAGTATCAAAAGTGGGCGATAGGTTGGCCTGACGGCCGGAGTTAGTGCTTCACAAGACAGGGTGTCTGATAGCACTGGGCTTTAACTAAAAAGTGAGTGCAGGTGGTCCCACGGATAATATGGTGCATAGCTAAATACTTATGAGGTCCCAAAGGCGAGACCGTTGCATTGCAAATGCTTGTTTTCATAAGGATGGAAACGTCTGGGTCTAATAAGATGGATCTTTTCAGTGTCCATCTCGCATTGTGACCTGCTCTGATTCCCATTAGTGTAACACTAACCACAGCGTGATCAGAGATATGTCCTGGTGATATATGAACCTCTTTTAAATTCCCAGCCCAGGCACTATCCACTAGCAAATAATCCAGTCTTGAAAAATGATTATACTTTTTGCTGTGAAAGGTGTAACCTCGCTTTTGCCCCATGAAATGAAATGAAATTTGTACTTGTAAAGCGCACCCATACCCCCAAAGGGGTGTCCAGGCACTGTACGCATACCGCTGTGGAACCCTTCCTGGCTTTTCCCTGTGAAATGTCCACTCCTGGGCACCCCCAGGGTGAAGCCAGGCATCCCAGCGCTATTGGGGCCGTTGTGGAGATTAAGCAAGCTATTGCCCAGAGTTGCAGAGTGGGACCCATGATTAGAATAGGCACCGAGGCGAGAATTATCAGGTCCGAGGAAATTGAGCCCAAGACCCGCCGAGGCGGGAATTGAACCCTGGTCCCGGGCCAGATCTCTGCATCAGGGTCTGCCGCTCTAACCATTGAGCCACACTTCTCCCCATTAAATACCTCCATGTGTCAACCAGCCCCATTTCATGTAGCATATGTTTAAGGGCCTGTCTTGTCTTAGGAGCTTGGGCTTGGGATCCCCTCCTGCGAGTGGACCTATCCAGTGTAGGGTCTAATAGAGTATTAAGATCGCCCTCTATAATTATGGGGGTGGTTACCCCTACCAGGGTCAGTTGTAAATCCACAATATATTGGCGGTCATCCACGTTTGGGCCGTAAAAACTAGCATATACAAACTCTGTACCAAGACATTTGAGAGTTGCTAAGACCCACCTACCACAGCTGTCCGTTTTAGAAGAAATCAACTCAACCCCTGACCCTCTCCTAGTAAGTATCGCGACGCCCTTACAGTATTCTGATTGGTCTGATACAGCATAACTTTCTACCCAGCTTAGTTTCGCAAAAAGCCCCCTACTTTCACTTGCCGCTAGATGGGTTTCTTGTAAAAAAACAACCTGGGCTTTGGAATCATCCAGGTATTTCATCACCAGCCTCAGTCTATTTTTAGATTTGAGGCCATTTACATTCCAGGTTGAAATTTGTAGCTTATTGTCATCCCCACCCATCTACTCTAAATTGGGTGAACTTTATGTCACCTGGAGGTGCCTTGAGTTGAACAAATTTTATATCACCTGGGGGTCTTTGGTGAGCTATTTCCATTATGGACCAAAACAATATAAGAATTGAGGACTTGTTTTTTTTGGGGGGGGTTCCCACTGCTCCCCACCCAGTGCCCTACCCTCTTCCTGTACCCCCCTCTCCTACCCATGGGAACCCTCCCTTTACTATCAGGCATTATGCCTGTTGGGCCACCGAAGAAAAGGAGAAACCTCACTAAACTATAACAAATAACAGTGCCCCCCACTCCCCTCCCCTCCCCCACCCCTCAGCTGATCTCCGGTACCTGTGATTACTTAACCTCATTCCCTCAATTTCAGTTCCTATTTAGGATAATTCCTCAAGATAGTCCACCCTTTGTTTAACTCTTCCATCCTTTTACCCAGTTCCCACTGCTTCTGGTCTGTTGCGTGGCATACATCTAACCTAATAGAAAAAGAAAAGTTCTGGGCTGAATATGGACCATTCCTCAGTGCTGCTGTCAGGATGGTTTCTTTGACTGTATATGAGAGAAAATTTACAAGTATTTTCCTTGGCTTCTGTCTCTGCATGTTCCGCTTAAAGGGGTCCCGATGTACCCGCTTTATTTCATGGTCCAATTAATGTCTTGCCTGTCTTTCAGAGCAGTCTCTTTTAGTAATTTAACTATGAAGTCTTTGATGTTAGTCCCCTCCCCCGCTTCTGGAATATTTAGGACCCTCAAGTTATTCCTCCTAGAATGATTCTCAATTCTTTCGAGATCTTCCCTAAGACCAAGGTTATCTTTGGCCAATGCTCCTAGTCCTTCATTATTTTTTACAATATCCTTCCTCATCAGCCCTACTTCTTCCTCTAACACACCCGTCCATGCCGCAACATCATCCAATTTCTGTGCGAGAGCCATACAGGAGGCTTGTATGTCAGCTTGGTTCGCTTCCTATATCTTGAACCTATTTCTGAGTTCCTCCTTCAGGTCGAGAAGGATGGAGGCCAGCGGGGCCAACGGGACTTCGGGTTGCAAATTCAAGCCCCCAGTTTCTACTGTGCGACAGGCATCAAGTCGCTGCCCCTCCTCACCAACCTCCTCATCTCTAGATGCAAGAACGCTGAAACTGTTCTGCGTTGGTATCTGAAAGATGACATCATCCTCCACTCTATATCTGCTTCCTGATTCCACACCTCCTTTAGGCCCCTGGGCTACATTTACTTCTCTCAGCATAGGGTTATCTCCCTCCATCTCCGGCTCCTTCTGGGACTCAGCTATTATTCTACCACCCTCCACTCCCGATGTCATTGAGTAAGTCAAAACTTTGTCAAATGTTTTAAGGGAGGGGGTGAGATTTTTTTCCCCCTTCCTCATCGGCTCTTCCCCGGCTGTCTTACGGACTTCCCTGCCCTCGCCACCTTAGTTGGGACGGGCCCACCTACTTTGCTAGCACTTGTATCACGGGGACCACCGTGACTAGCGATGTTTTAAAATCCAAGCTTGCCCCTGTGGATTTCCCAACTTTGCCAGCACTTATAGCACTTATATCACGGGGGGCCACTGTGACTGAAGGTAATTTTATATCCAGATTTCCCAAGTGCCCGGGTGCGCAGAGTGTGCCTGGAGATCTTGTCTGGGATGGCACCTACTTTCTCTGGAGGTGATGGACTCTTCTTCTCCATAAGGGGGTGCTGTAGGGCTAGCAGATCTCTTTTCCTGCCCCTCCAGCCTTCCCTGACATGCTGGGGGCTCGTAGATTGCTGACTCTGGCTGGAATCTCCCTCACGCTGTTCCTATCATCTGCAGCTGTCTCTGAGGGACTTGTGCTGACTCAGCCACTCTGGAAGAGGGTTCGCGCTACTCACAAAGGTCGCAGCTGCAACGCGGCCCTCTCCCATTCCAAGGCTCCTCTTCCTGCTCCCAAACAGCTCCCTGAGCCAATGCCACCCGGCTTCATCGTGAAAAAAAAGCAAAGGTACCGTATCTATTCACCATGCACCCTATTTCATTATGTTTTTTGGCGGGGGAGAACAGCGGGTGAGCGCTCTCCTGTGCGACTGCTCTCCTCGCTTCTCCGGCGGTCCGCGACCGTTTACCTCACGGCCGCCATGTTCCCTCAACCCCAAATTGAACACCACTCCCCTTGACTGTACTCCACTTTACTTTACTGGATGAGACTATACCACCCTCTATGCCACTGTCGAACCATCAACTCTATGTAGCTCCACTGTACGACACTCTACTTTACTTTATGCAACTCTACTCTACAACATTCTAATACACTGAATGGAACTCTTCAACAAACTATACCTCACTGCACTATACTGTATTACTGTATGCCACTGCACAACATTCTACCCCACTCTAAGCCACTCTACGATACTCTTGTCCAGTATACCACACTGTACGCAACACTTTGTATGCCACTGCACCCCACTTTACTCCACTGTACTCCATGGTGCAGTATTCCACTGTACTCCACTCAGCTCCACTCCAGGACTCCACTGTACACCACTCCAGTCTTGCCATTCTACTATATAAGACTGTATGCCAAACCACTCTAGCACACTTACAACACTGTACTGTACTCCACTTTAGAAAACTGTACTATCCTGTATGCAATTCTACTCTCCTGTAGTCTACAACACTTTCCAATACTGTACGACATGCTACTGCACTGTACTGTACAACACCATACTCCAAATTACAACATTTTACTCAACGGTATACTATGCCACACCACTCTACTGCACTCTATGGCATGCCACTCAATTACACTTTGCTCTACTCTACGCTACCCCACTCCAGTGTTCTCCACTCCACTATAGTTCACTCAACTACACTTTATCCTATTCTTCGTCACTGTATCATACTCCGCTCTACGCTGCTTCAGTGTCTGACACTCTACTCCACTGCAGGCAACTCCACTCTACAATACTGTACTACACTATATGCCACTCTGTAACACTCTACTCCACTATATGCCCATCCACTATACCCCACTGTAGTACACTGTATGACATACAACAGGACGCCACTCCACTCCTCTCTACGACACACCACTCCACTGTATGACTGCGGCTAAGTCCTGCAGCCAACCCCCTGCAGGCACCCACGCCTCGCACGACCATTGGCCGTGCTCAGTGTGGGGTTGGCTGCAGGGCCTAGCAGCAGGCAAGGCCATGTGGCCATCCCCTATATGCACGAAACCCAGGAGGGGAGTACACAGCCCCCCTCCCTGGGCCAGTCACGGGCCTGTGGATCCCATGCCCCGGGGCCCACCGATTTACTAAGAGGGGAGGGGCAAATTTTGGCCCTAGGACCCCATCCCCCAGGGCCTGACCACTTCATTCTGAGTGCCCTGGCTTCACCCAGGACACCCAGTGTGCAATGTTGGGGGCCACGGGGGACACTGAATACTCCTGCGGTCCCTCGCAGCTCCCCGCCTCCTGTGTGAGCCAACATTGCTCCCGTAGCTGCTCCCTGCGGGTGTGAGCAATTTTTTAATCTGTTTTTCTGCCCGCTTGACAGCAGGCAAGAAAACAGATGAAAAGTCCGCTCTCAGTGGGCAGGAGCAGTTTTCCTGCTCCGGACCTGCTATGGTCACCCTAAGTGGAATGGCATGGTGAGCAAAAAGATGATGGATTTAAGCCCAGATCTCCGTACTGGGGGTGAATGTTTGACAATGTTCAGCATTCCGTCCATCATCTTTTTGTGTTACTATAGTCGCCCACGTGGGAAGGGTATGGCAAGACATGGGTCCCGTGCTCACTACGCCATTGGATTCAAGTTAGCTTGGCTGATGAGGAGTGATACCCTGAAGCCGGTCCCAGGATGCATGCTTCTGGTCCAGGGAGGACGTCGCCTGGAAGTTCGGGCTGGACTGTTCCCATGGGGAGCAGGGTGAAATAATGATTTGCATATGGCTGGGCCCAAACTGGAATGGCATGGTGAGCAAAAAAAACAATGGATTTAGGCCGAGATTTCTGTACAGAGGGTGAATGTTTGACAATGTTCAGCAATCCTTCCATCATCATTTTGTGTTGCTGTAGTCCCCCTAAGTGGGAAGGGGTATGCCCAGACGTGGGTCCCATGCTCACTCTGCCATTACATTCAAGCTAGACGGGCTGATGAGGGGTAATAACATGAAACAGGTCTCAGGATGCTTGTTTCTGGTCCACGGAAGACCTGGCCTGTAAGTCCGGGCTGGACTGTTCCCATGGGGAACAGGGTCAAGGCTGATTTGCATATGGCTGGTTCGAAACTGGAATGGCATGGTGAGCAAAAAAACGATAGATTTAGGCTCAGATCTCTGTATTGGGGATGAATGTTTGACAATGTTCAGCATTCCGTCCATCAACGTTTTGTGTTGCTATAGTAGCCCTAAGTGGGAAGAGTATGTCCAGACATGGGTCCCGTGCTCACTATGCCATTGGATTCAAGCTAGCCTGGCTGATGTGGGGTGATACTCCAAAACCTGTCCCAGGATGCATGTTTCCTGTCTAGGGAGGGCCTGGCCTGGAAGTTCGGGCTGGACTGTTCCCATGTGGGAGCAGGGTCTAGACTGATTTGCATATGGCTGCATCCAAACTGGAATGACGAGCGAAAATAACGATGGATTTAGGCTCAGATTTCATTATTGGGGGTGATTGTCTGACAATGTTCAGCATTCCCTCAATCATCATTTTGTGATACTGTAGTCCCCCTAAGTGGGAAGGATATGCCCAGACGTGGGTCCCATGCTCCCTATGACTTTACATTCAAGCTAGCCTGGCTGATGAGGGGTGATACCCCGAAACCAGTCCCAGGATGTGTGCTTCCGGTCCAGGGAGGCCCTGGCCGGGCAGTTTGGGCTGGACTATTCCCATGGGGAGCAGGGTGAAATATTGATTTGCATATGGATGAGTCCAAACTGGAATGGCATGGTGAGTAAAAAAACAATGGATTTAGGTCCTGATCTCTGTACTGGGGGTGAATGTTTGACAATGTTCAGCATTCCCTCCATCATCATTTTGTATTGCTTTAGTCACCCTAAGTGGGAAGAGTATGCCCAGACATGGGTCCCGTGCTCACTATGCCGTTGGATTCAAGCTAGCCTGGCTGATGAGGGGTGATACCCCGAAACCGGTCCCAGAATGCTTGTTTCTGGTCTAGGGAGGACCTGGCCTGTAAGTTCGGACTGGACTGTTCCCATGGGGAGCAGGGTCAAGATTGATTTGCATATGGCTGCGTCCAAACTGGAATGGCATAGTCAGAAAAAAAAACGATGGATTTAGGCCCAGATTTCATTACTGGGGTGATTGTTTGACAGTGTTCAGCATTCCCTCAATCATCATTTTGTGTTGCTGTAGTCCCCCTAAGTGGGAAGGGTATGCCCAGACGTGGGTCCCATGCTCCCTATGCCATTACATTCAAGCTAGCCTGGGTGATGAGGGGTGATACCCCAAAACCAGTCCCAGGATGTGTGCTTCCGGTCCAGGGAGGACCTGGCCCAGCAGTTCGGGCTGGACTGTTTCCATGGGGAGCAAGGTGAAATAATGATTAGAATATGGCTGGGTCCAAACTGGAATGGCATGATGAGTTAAAAAACAATGGATTTAGGTCCTGATCTCTGTACTGGGGTGAATGTTTGACAATGTTCAGCATTCTGCCCATCAACATTTTGTTTTGCTGTAGTCACTCTAAATGGGAAGAGTATGCCATGGGGAGCAGGGTCAAGACTGATTTGCATATGGCTGCATCCAAACTGGAATAGCATGGTGAACAAACAAAACAATGGTTTTAGGCTCAGATTTCATTACTGGGGTGATTGTCTGACAATGTTCAGCATTCCCTCAATCATCATTTTGTGTTAATCTAGTCCCCCTAAGTGGGAAGGGTATGCCCAGACCTGGTTCCCATGCTCCCTATGCCATTACATTCAAGCTAGCCTGGGTGATGAGGGGGATACCCCGAAACCAGTCCCAGGATGTGTGCTTCCGGTCCAGGGAGGACGTGGCTGGGCAGTTCAGGCTGGACTGTTCCCATGGGGAGCAGGGTGAAATAATGATTTGCATATAGCTGGGTGTTAGAAATAGGGGTCTCTAGTTGGCAATGGTTTGCACCTTGTCCAAGCAGGGACCCTTCCTTCTAGTAAGGATAATAAGGGAGTTACACTCCTAAAATAACCCCTGCTCACCCCCTTGGTAGCTTGGCACGAGCAGTCAGGCTTATCTTAGAGGTAGTGTGTAAAGCATTTGCACATAACCAACAGTAACACAGTGTAAGCACTACAAAAGGACACCACACCAGTTTAGAAAAATATCAAATATTTTTATATACTAAAGACAAGACCAAAAATGATAACAATCCACAATACAGTACTTAGAAATCTTCAGTTATCAAAATAACCTTAAAATACAGTTCCTTGAAGTCGATAGCTCCATCCGGGGCTATCACGCGTTGTGAACAAACAAATCCAAACAGTTCTGGCTGACTGTTTCGTCGCGGGCCAACTACGGTGTCAGGGAGACCCGCAAAACAGTACCTTTAGAAATGCAGGGTGTTGGCGACCTCTCGTACAGCTTCCAAAAGCATGGCGTCCGCAGGCGTCGGTTCCGGACGTCGGTGCAGGAGTCGTCGGGCCCTCGAAGTCACATGCGTTGCAGATCGAACTCCTCGCGGTTGAAGTCAGGAGCGCTGGCGGCGGCGGGCATCGGGTGCGGCGTGCGCTGACCTCAGATCGCGGTGCGAGCAGCGGCCCGATGGCGGCATCAGATGGCGTCGTCGGTGAGACCAGGGTCGCGGTGTGAAGTGATGCGGTGCTCGTCATGGTGCTGGCAGGTCAAGGTGCAAGCAGCTGCGTCGTAGTTTCTGAAGCACTGTCGGCGGCTGACGAACTGGAGTCGATGGCGCCGGCGTCGGCAGGCCAAGGCTGTGGTGTGGGATGAGGGCGGTGCGTCGTGTAACCTTGCGAGCTGTGCCCTCGAACCACGGTGCAAGCAGCGGCGTCAATTTCGGCGTGGAGCGGCATCGTCGGGGATACCAAGGAAGCGTCGTGAAGCGAGGCGATGCAGAGTGGGGTACCCACAGGTTGCCGTGCGAGCAGCGGCTCGGTGGCGGCATCAGCAGGCAGCGTTGGTGAGATCAGGGTCGCGGTGCGGCGTTGCAGCGGTGCCTTCAGGACACAGAGTCGGCAGGGGTGTCGTAGATGGCGTCAGGTTGCTTTTTCTTCTGTTGCAGCACAAAACACACAGTCCCCAGTGCTGAGGGCAGAAGACCTTGAAGTCTTTGCTGTTCCTGAGACTTCTTGAACGGGGGCAAGCTCTACCGCAAGCCCTTGGAGATATTCAAAGAAAGAAGTTGTAAAAAGTTCAGTCCAGTCCCTTCACTGCCCAAGACAGAAGCAGCCACTGCAGGCCAACACAGCAAAGCTTCAGCAAAGTGGTAGTTCCTCCTCACAGCTTCTCCAGCTCTTCTTCTTCTTGGCAGTCTTCTTGGTCCAAAAGAGTTCTAAAGTTCAGGGCTTTGGGCCCCACTTTATATAGGCCAAACTCCTTTGTCCTCTCAGGCAGAGAGTGTCTGTGCCCAGGCAGAACCGGTTCTGTCCTCTCTGGTGTAGCTTCCTGGCAGGAGGTAAAGACGGCATTGTCAGAGGCAGACCAGGCCCATTCAGGGGAAAGGAAATCTCCTCCCCCTACTCTAAATGCAGCCCAGGTCTATTCAGCCCTTTCCTGACCCACCTAGACTCTCTGGAGCCACTGCTCCTCCCCAGCCCCTGTCATCCAAAACCCAGACAGTCAATCCACAAACCCAGCAGAGGCCTACTGGATGGCTGAGCAAGAAAATACCTATTTTCTAAAAGTGGTATTTTCAAACACAGAATGTAAAAAACACCTTCACTAAAAGATGCATCTTTAGATTCTGAGTTCAGGCATACTAAACTTCATTTTTCTACCTTGTTCCTAGGGCCAGTTATGTTTATAAGATGTTATAAACAAACTCCCCATTCTGTCCTATGGGAACATGTAGCCTTACAATAGTGAAAAACGAAATTGGTAGTAATTCACTATCAGGACATGCCACACACACACCAGGGCATGTCCTACCTTTCTCATACACTGCACCCTGCCCACAGGGGTACCTTGGGCCTACCTTAGGGGTGACTGACAAGTAAGAAAAGGGAAGGTTAGGGTCTGGCAAGTGGGTACACTTGAACACAAGGGAATCTTGTCTGCTCCCCATACAAGCTGCACAGCCTCGTCCATCACAAATTAATCCAATAAATCGAATTTGTGTTTTAAATCTACAATAATTCCACATTTTACTCCATCATTTTTCTCCTTTTTTCTTTTTCTTTCACCAATTCATTTTACTCATTCCCGTACTTTTTCACAGTGATTCATGAAAACACAGGAGTATTAAATGTTTCCACATGTCACGATTTTATTTAAAATCACCCAATGCATTTCGGGATATTCCCTTCGTCAGGGGTATCTAGGACACAAAAAATTAAAAAAGAGTAATCAGCTTAATAATTACCTGTATAATGCAATAGACAAACTGTAAACAACAGTTTCACTCAAATTCATTAAACTATCAAGCGTTGCGAAATCATACCTAGACTGCTGCTCTGTTTTAACAGTGATGACCTTGAACAGCACCCCTTGTTCACCACCACCACTCTTCAAACCACCACATATCTCCCATCCCAGAATCCAATGATTCTACAATACTTTCAACCCCATAGACACCCATAGAGCCATTATTTTGCAACTGTTATGGCGATGGTCATAAACACGCTTACCGTGACATGAGTTCATCTATATTAAAAACGAGGGAACATTATTTCATTTCTGCACGCCTCAGCAGCGCTATTCCGTTACACCCCGCGAATTTCACATAATGTGCCCCCGCACGTCATCCCTTTATCAGCGGTAACTACATGAACTATTTCAAGCCTTCTCTAATGTTTCTCACCATTTCAAATCTCTCCAGGTGATTAGTCACGTGCCTATGTGCACTCGCTGAACTCAGTAATGGACTTTATGGGTTGCGAACTGGCCCTGGGTTCTAAAGATTAACTGTAGATACTTCATTTCCCAGAATGCCTTAGAGCTTGTATCACAAAATCTTTCACTCCCCATTGTTATGGCTACACATTAACAATGCTCTGACTGAAAGACATGCAGAACATTTGAAAAATCAAAAAACGAAGGTTAAACATTTCCGCAACGATTGTTCACACAAACAATGTTTGCCTCGAACATTACAACATCGCAATCAATTAAAGTCCTCATTCTATTTCATGATGCTGATAGTCGTACATGCCCGGAAATATAACTCCTGTGTTGTCCATAATTCGCACAATGTTTATGTCCCTATATTAGTATCAGTTTCACTTAATTCAACACTCCACTTTAATCCTGGGTCAATCTCGCCGTTTTTGGACGGAAAATCATACAATGTACATCAATAGTGATGAGATGCACACCGGTGTACTCCATATTTTGCTGTGCTCTATTGCTTCAAGACTATAAGGGCGTGCTTGCTTGCTCCGCGCTCCGCCCAATTGCACTGCAATGTAGAATGAACACGAGGGAATCTTGTCTGATCCCCATTCAAGCTGCACAGCCTCGTCCATCACGAATGAATCCAATAAATCGAATTTGAGTTTTAAATCTACAATAATTCCACATTTTACTCCATCATTTTTCGCCTTTTTTCTTTCTTTTTCATCAATTCATTTGACTCATTCCCGTACTTTTTCACAGTGATGCATGAAAACACAGGAGAATTAAATGTTTCCACATGTCACGATTTTATTTAAAATCACCCAATGCATTTCGGGATATTCCCTTCGTCAGGGGTATCTAGGATACAAAAAATTAATAAACAATAATCAGCTTAATAATTACCTGTACAATGCAATAGACAAACTGTAAACAACCGTTTCACTCAAATTCATTAAACTATCAAGCGTTGCGAAATCATACCTACACTGCTGGTCTGTTTTAACAGTGATGACCTTGAACAGCACCCCTTGTTCACCAGCCCCACTCTTCAAACCACCACATATCTCCCATCCCAGAATCCAATGATTCTACAATACTTTCAACCCCATAATCACCCATAGAGCCATTATTTTGCAACTGTTATGGCGATGGTCATAAATACGCTTACCGTGACATGAGTTCATCTATATTAAAAACGAGGGAACATTATTTCATTTCTGCACGCCTAAGCAGCGCTATTCCGTTACACCCCGCGAATTTCACATAATTTGCCCCCGCACGTCATCCCTTTATCAGCGGTAACTACATGAACTATTTCAAACCTTCTCTAACGTTTCTCACCATTTCAAATCTCCCTAGGTGATTAGTCACGTGCCTATGTGCACTCGCTGAACTCAGTAATGGACTTTATGGGTTGCGAACTGGCTCTGGGTTCTATAGATTAACTGTAGATACTTCATTTCCCACAATGCCTTAGAGCTTGTATCACAGGGGTACCTTGGGCCTACCTTAGAGGTTACTGACATGTAAGAAAAGGGAAGGTTAGGGCCTGGCAAGTGGGTACACTTGCCAAGTTGACATGGCCGTCCCGGACTGCACACAGGCTCTGCAATGGCAGGCCAGAGTTACATGTTTGTGTGGGTCGCACAATCCAGTGCTGCAGCCCACTAACAGAATTTGATTTACAGGCCCTGGCACACTCAGTGCACTTTACTAGGGACTGACAAGTAAATCAAACATGCCAATCATGTAAACACCAATCCATAATACTATTTACAACAGGAGCACTTGCACTTTAACACTGATCAGCAGTGAGAAAGTGCGCAGAGGTACTAAACCAGCAAAAACAGAGTCAAAACCGGGAGGTCAGAAAGCAAAAACTCAGGGAAACACGCCAAAAGATGCCAAGTCTAACACATGTCCCCTCCAGCTGAAAGTAGGGAGAACTACCCAACCTCCTGGGAGTTCTCTTCACTAAGGCGGAAGAACCTGGACAGACCATCTGCGTTGGCGTGTTCTGTGCCAGGGCGGTGTTCCACCGTAAAGTCCATTCCCTGTAGGGAGATGGACCACCTCAACAGTTTTGGATTCTCACCCCTCATTTGCATCAACCATCTGAGAGGCCTGTTGTCCGTCTGAACCCGGAAGTGAGTCCCAAACAGGTAGGGTCTCAGCTTCTTCAGTGCCCAGACCACAGCAAAAGCTTCCCTTTCTATGGCACTCCACCTCTGTTCCGTGGGGAGTTGTCTCCTGCTAAGGAAGACTACAAGCTGGTCTAGCCCTCTTCGTTCAGTTGTGAGAGCACCGCTGCCACACCATGCTCTGAAGCGTCGGTCTGCACAACGAATTCCTTGGAAAAGTCGGGTGCCTTGAGCACAGGCGTCGTGCACATGGAGGCCTTCAGGGCATGAAAAGCCTTCTGGCAGGACTCAGTCCAGATCACCTTCTTGGGCTGCTTCCTGGAAGTCAGCTCTGTTAAGGGGGCAACAATGGTGCCATAGCCCTTAACAAACCTCCTGTAGTAACCAGTGAGACCTAAAAAGGCTCTCACCTCTGTCTGGGTCTTGGGGGGTTCCCAAGCCAGAATGGTGTCAATCTTGGGCTGTAGGAACGACACCTGGCCGCTTCCTACCTGGTGTCCCAAGTACACCACAGAACCCTGCCCGATCTGGCACTTACTGGCCTTGATCATGAGGCCTGACCTCTGCAGAGCCCTCAATACTTCCCTGAGGTGCAGCAAGTGTTCTTCCCAGCTGGAACTAAACACTGCATCTAGGTATGTGGCACTGAAATCCTCCAGTCCAGCCAACACCTGGTTGACCAACCTCTGAAAGGTGGCAGGGGCATTCTTCAACCCAAAGGGCATCACCCGGAACTGGTAATGTCCTTCTGGGGTTGAGAATGCTGACCTCTCCTTGGACCCATCGGTTAAGGCAATCTGCCAGTACCCAGACGTTAAATCAAACATGCTGAGGAACGTGGCAGCTCCCAACCGACCAATGAGCTCATCAGCTCTGGGGATGGGGTGCGCGTCAGTCCTGGTGATGGCATTGAGCACACGGTAGTCCACACAAAACTGCAATTCTGGAGTGGCACCGGGTGCAGCAGCCTTTGGGACCAAGACCACTGGGATGGCCCAAGGACTGTTGGAGGGCTCGATCACCCCTAACGCCAACATCTTAGAGACCTCCTCTTTGATGCTGGCCCTGACCCGGTCAGTCAACCTATAAATCTTGTGTTTTACAGGAGGGCTGTCACCAGTGTCCACGTCATGGGTACACCAGTGAGTAACACCTGGGGTCAGAGAGAACAGTGGGGCAAACTGTCCCAACAACTGGTGACAGTCACTCTGCTGCTCTGGGGTCAGTATAGGGGAGAGGATCACACCTTCCACTGACCCATCGTGCTCCTTGGTGGACAGGAGGTCAGGGAGAGGTTCAATCTCCTCTTCCACCCCATCATCTGTCGCCAAGAGCATGCTCACTTCGGACCTCTCGAAGTGGGGCTTGAGGTGGTTCACGTGCAGGACCCTCGAAGGGTTCCTTGGAGTCCGCAAATCCACCAGGTAGGTGACATCACTTTTGCGCTCCACCACCTCAAACGGCCCAGTCCATTTGTCCTGCAAGGCACAAGGTTCCACTGGGGCCATGACCCACACTTTGTGCCCAGGTTGAAAATCGACCAGAGTGGCATTCTGGTCATACCACTTCTTCATTTCTTCCTGGCTTGCTTCTAGGTTCGCCTGAGCAAGTTTCCTGAAGCGGGCAGTTTGGTTTCTGAAGGCCAGCATGTAACTAAACACATCCTGGGGAGTTTTCCTGGGAGCTGCCTCCCAGCCTTCCTTCACCAAACTCAGAGGTCCTCTCACAGGGTGACCATACAGAAGCTCAAAGGAACTGAACCCAAGAGACTTCTGTGGCACCTCCCAGTATGCAAAGAGAAGGCATGGCAAGAGGACGTCCCACTTATGCCTCATGGGTTCTTGTAGACCCTTAATCATGCCCTTCAAGGTCTGGTAGACTCTCTCCACCAGACCGTTACCTTGTGGGTGGTAAGGAGTGGTGAACTTGTAGGTTACACCACACTCCTTCCACAGGGATGTCATATACTTGGATATGAAATTGGTCCCCCTGTCAGAAACCACATCTCTGGGGAACCCCACACGGGAAATTATCCCCATTAGCGCCCGGCCCACCACTGGCGCCGTCGTTGTCCTGAGAGGGATTGCCTCCGGGTACCGGGTGGCATGGTCCACCAAGACCAGGATGTACCTGTTGCCCATGGCTGTCTTGGGATCCAGTGGCCCGCGAAGCGTCCGCCTCGCCCCCTTCCGATCCAAGGCCACCAAGATCATCTGCGGCGTACCCCAAGGCTCCTCCCTCAGCCCAACGCTGTTCAACATCTACATGGCACCCCTCGCCCACGTCGCCCGACAGCACAACCTCAACATCATCTCCTACGCCGACGACACCCAGCTGATCCTCTCCCTCACCAAAGACCCTCACACCGCCAAAGCCCACCTCCACGAAGGAATGAAGGCCGTCGCCGAATGGATGAGGACCAGCCGCCTGAAGCTGAACTCGGACAAGACGGAGGTCCTCATCCTTGGTTCCAACCCTTCAGCCTGGGACGACTCCTGGTGGCCAACATCACTGGGAACAGCCCCGCCACCCACCGACCACGTACGCAACCTAGGGGTCATCCTCGACCCCACCCTCTCCATGACTAAGCAGGTCAACGCCGTTTCCTCATCCTGCTTCAACATCCTCCGAATGCTCCGCAGGATCTTCAAGTGGATCCCCACCGAAACAAGAAAAACAGTCACCCAGGCCCTCGTCACCAGCAGGCTGGACTACGGAAACGCCCTCTACGCAGGAACGACGGCTAAGCTCCTGAGACGTCTGCAACGCATCCAGAACGCCTCTGCACGTCTTATCCTCGACATCCCCCGACGCAGCCACATCACACCCCACCTGAGAGACCTGCACTGGCTCCCTGTCAACAAGAGGATAACCTTCAAGCTCCTCACCCACGCACACAAAGCACTCCACAACTCCGGACCAGCCTACCTCAACAGACGACTCAGCTTCTACACCCCCACCCGCCAGCTCCGCTCGACCAGCCTCGCCCTCGCCACAGTCCCCCGCATCCGGAAAACGACCGCCGGCGGCAGATCCTTCTCCCACCTCGCCGCCAAGACCTGGAACACCCTCCCCACCAACCTCCGACAGACCCAAGACCTACTGGCCTTCAGAAGACTCCTCAAGACCTGGCTCTTCGATCAGTAGCAGCACCACCCCCCTCTTCCCCCAGCGCCTTGAGACCCTCGCGGGTATGTAGTGCGCTTTATAAGTGACATGATTGATTGATTGATTGGCCCCACAATGTCCATCCCTACCCTTTCAAAAGGGGTTCCAACAACTGGAAAAGGTTGGAGAGGAGCTTTGACCTTCCTCCCACTCTTACCACTTGCCTGGCAAGTTGGGCAAGACCTGCAATGTCCATCTGACTGCCTTTGCATTTGGGGCCAGAAGAAGTGTGTGAAAAGCCTGCCAAAGGTCTTGTCCCGCCCCAAATGTCCTGCCAAGGGCACGTTGTAGGAAGGTGGAATCTGACTACATTGTTGCCCCCACTTTTTTTCTGGTGTTTTGATGGTTTTTGATTTAGTTTGGCTGGGAACCTGCTATTCAGGTCTTACCGCGACTTTCCCATAGACTTTAACGGAGCTCGCAGCTGTGTTCACACACTGCACACAGCCCCCGTGGGTCCCCTGTGTCACTACCTTGGGTGGTTCCTTGGGGTCCCAGCGATTCTACAGGCTCTAGGCCTTGTGTCTACTTAAGTAGTGGTTCTTATACCACTTTCTTAATATACGGTTTGGTACGCCCCTAGGGCTAATCGTATATTGTGCTATTTTACTGTGATATTTGACTTGTAACTTGTGTACTTTGACCTCTAGCCTCATAAAGAGACTATTGGGTAGTGTTTAGTAATAAATACATATATTTTATATATATACCTGGTGTGGTTCTCCTTTCATTTGGTCATTCATGAGGTTATAACTGGTAAAACAACAGCTTAACACTCCTTCAAGACTTAGCCTGAAGGCTGCTCTCCATAGCTACCACTAGGATAGCTTTCAATAAAGGTTGTCTTTAAACCTATCATCAATAAAGGTCATTTGGACTGGTGCAAGGTGCCCACTATAACTAGTGGACAGCATATACCAGGCCAACTTCTCACACACGTCATGAGCCAGACCCAGTAGGAAGGTCCTGAAGCGCTGGGGTACCACCAGCACATGGGCTAACCCAGGCTAAGCGACCTTAGGCTCGCTATACAGGAGACCATTCTCCCAGTAGATCCAATGTGATCCAGACTGATCACCAGCTGCCTGGTCTGCAGCCTGCCGTCGCAGACCCTCCAGAGAAGGGCACTCCTTCTGCTCCCTGCAGAAGTCTTCCCTGGTGGGACCACCTTCTTGCTGCCAATGGGTCAGCTCGGAGATGTCCCCCAGTTCAGCTACCTGCTCCCCTGTAGGTACCGGGGCGTCCCCCTCAAGGACAGCCTCCTCCCGGTCCGTGGGAACTTCAGGGGCCGGTTTCCCACGCCCCCTGCCCTTTCTCTTGGCAGGGACCTGGGCCACTGTTTCAGGCTCCAGGTCCTTCTGATCACCCTTTCTGGCGCCATTGACTGAGTAGACACGCATGCCCACTCTGGCAACCCAAGCATCTCCAAGTGAGACCTGAGCTCAACATCCTTCCATAAGGACTGCTCCAGGTCTTTACCTAGCAGACAATCTACAGGCATTGTAGGGCTCACAACCACCCTCAAGGGACCTGAGACCCCCCATTCAAAGGGAACCTGCGCCACCATACACTGGCGCTCTGAGTTATCCACCGCAACTACTTGGTGGAATGCCCCTGGGACTACCTGCTCTTCAGAGACCAGGTGACACCGGATTGAGGTCACACTGGCTCCAGTATCTCTGAGAGCCTCTACCCTTTTCCCATTGATGGTCACCCAGGTGCTATATTTCTTTGTGTTAGGGGCACCTGGTTTCCTGGGACCATCTCACTGTCCCCTAGTGAGACAAGGGTCATTTCTGTGGGATCCCCACCCTCCTGTGGGCACCCCTCCTCCCCAAGCGCTACACTAGCCAACACCTTGGACTGCCCACTGGTGGGTGGCTGTGCCCTCTTGGGACACTTGAGATCCCCATCAAGTGACCCACCTGGTCACATGCAAAACACTTGCGGGGGCGGTCTCAGCAGGCTTTCCTGAAGAGACCCCATGTTTCTTATCTCCTGGGGGATGGGAACCTTTGGCCTGGGTGTTAGTTTGGGGCCCTTTAGAGAACTCCTGTGCTTTACCCTTGTCCCCCCCACTTCTCTGCTGGGGACCCTGCCCACCTTTGGCTGAGTCTCCCCCAAACGCTTTCTTGTGGACCCTGGTACTCACCCAGCGGTCCGCCTCCATAGCAAGCTTCCTGGGGGTCAGTCAGCTTACTATCTACCAAGTGCTGGCGCAGCTCTGCAAAACATAGACTAGACAAGTGCTCCCCTGCAATCAAATTGTAGAGTCCCTGAAAATCTGTTACATTACTGCCCTTCACCCAGCCATCCAGAGACCTGCAGAAAGAATCTACACATTCCAACCAAATGTTGGCATCAGTTTTCTTGCTAGACCTAAACTGATCCCTATACTTCTCAGGTGTGAGACCATACCTGGTGAGGAGAGCATCCTTCATATCAGCATAGGCGAGGTTCTGCCCCTTACCCAAAGCTATCAGAGTATCCCTAGCTTCTTCTGGAAAGAGAGGCCACAACCCTGCCCCCCAATTCCTTTCAGGGACCCCATTCATATGAATAGACGCCGCATACCCCTGGAACCACCTTTGTATGTTATCCCCCTTCTTGAATTCTTTGCCTACATTCTTGGGGATGTGCACAATTCTGTCTGACTGCCCTGACAAATTGCTGCCACCATTTGAGCTGGGTCTAATCTTTAGCTCCAGCTCCTTAAGACTTCGGTCATGATCTAAGATCATCTTCCTTTCCTCTATGGCTATTCGTTTGTCTTCCCTTTCAGTTTCAATCCTGAGTTTTTCCAACTCGATCTTCCTTGCTTCCCGCCTGTCCTCCAGCTCCTCTGGGGGCAGGCCACTGCTGCCTGGCCAGGAGGGTTCCCCCCCTCCCAAAAGCACATCCACTGTAGGAATAGGCTCCTCCGCCTCTCCACTGAGATCTCCAGACTGCCCACTGACATGTCTGGCTGCTACCCAGGCCCTCCGTGCCTTTTGTAGCTCCTCCTTCCTGGTGAGGCCTCTGACTTGGACCTTTAGGTTTTTGCAAATAGCCTTCAATTCTTTCACATTGTAGGATTCCAACCTATCCTCCTCAAAGGCCACTTCCAAAGATGCAGCAGATGATGCTCTTGATTCAGGCATGATGAAGTAGCAAGTTCAAGTTCTCAGAAAAAACTGGCAAGATCAAAAAATAGGCCAAAAAGAAAGAGAACCTGTATGTGGTACGTAATGGTCTGCGATTTGGTAGTAGTGCACAGCAATCACTGTAAGTCAAGTGCAAATGCAAGTCCTATCCTCACTGCTGACAACCAATGTTAGAAATGGGGGTCTCTAGTTGGCAATGGTTTGCACCTTGTCCAAGTAGGGACCCTTCCTTCTAGTCAGGATAAGGGAGTTACACTCCTAAAATAGCCCCTGCTCACCCCCTTGGTAGCTTGGCACGAGCAGTCAGGCTTATCTTAGAGGCAGTGTGTAAAGCATTTGCACATAACCAACAGTAACACAGTGTAAGCACTACAAAAGGACACCACACCAGTTTAGAAAAATATCCAATATTTTTATATACTTAAGACAAGACCAAGAACGAAAAAAATCCACAATACAGTACTTAGAAATCTTCAGTTATCAAAATGACCTTAAAATACAGTTCCTTGAAGTTGATAGCTCCGTCCGGGGCTATCACGGCATCGTGAACAAACAAATCCAAACAGTTCTGGCTGACCGAGGCTTCGCGGGCCAACTACGGTGTCGGGGAGACCCACAAAACAGTACCTTTAGAAATGCAGGGCGTCGGCGACCTCTCGTTGAGCTTCCGAAAGCACGGCGTCTGCAGGCGTCAGTTCCGGAGGTCAGTGCAGGAGTCGTCGGGCCCTCGACGTCACACGCGTTGCAGATCGAACTCCTCGCGGTTGAAGTAAGGAGCGCTGGCGTCGGCGGGCGTCGGGTGCTGTGGTGAGAAGTGCAGCGGTGCGACGTGCGATGCCCTCAGGTTGCGGTGGGAGCAGCGGCTTGATGGCGGCGTCAGATGGCGGCGTCGGTGAGACCAGGGTCGGGGTGCGAAGTAATGCGGTGCTCGTCGCGGTGCTGGCAGGTCACGGTGCAAGCAGCGGCGTCGTCGTTACTGAAGCGCTGTCGTCGGCTGACGAACTGGAGTCGTTGGTGCCGGCGTCGGTAGGCCAAGGCTGCGGTGTAGGATGAGGGCGGTGCGTCGTGTAACCTTACGAGCGGTGCCCTCGAACCATGGTGCAAGCAGCGGCGTTGATTTCGGCGTGGAGCGTTGTCGTAGGGGATACCAAGGCGGCGTCGTGAAGCGAGGCGATGCGGAGTGCGGTGCCCACAGGTCGCGATTCCAGCAGCGGCTCGGTGGCGGCGTTAGCAGGCGTCATCGGTGAGACCAGGGTTGGGGTGCGGCGGTGCCCTCTGCAATGCCTTCAGGACACGGAGTCGGCAGCGGCGTCGTAGACGGTATCGGGTTGCTTTTTCTTCTGTTGCAGCACAAAACACACAATCCCCAGTGCTGAGGGCAGAAGAACTTGAAGTCTTTGCTGTTCCTGAGACTTCTTGAACAGGGAACAAGCTCTACCTCAAGCCCTTGGAGATACTCAAAGAAAGAAGTTGTAGAAAGTTCAGTCCAGTCCTTTCACTGCCCAAGACAGAAGCAGCCACTGCAGGCCAGCACAGCAAAGCACTCAGCAAAGTGGTAGTTCCTCCTCACAGCTTCTCCAGCTCTTCTTCTTGGCAGTCTTCTTGGTCCAAAAGAGTTCTAAAGTTCAGGGCTTTGGGCCCCACTTTTTATAGGCCAAAACCCTTTGTCTTCTCAGGCAGAGAGTGTCTGTGCCCAGCCAGAACCAGTTCTGTCCTCTCTAGTGTAGCGTCCTGGCAGGAGGTAGAGACGGCATTGTCAGAGGCAGACCAGGCCCATTCAGATGAAAGGAAATCTCCTCCCCCTACTCTAAATGCAGCCCAGGTTTATTCAGCCCTTTCCTGATCCACCTAGACTCTCCGGAGCCACTGCTCCTCCCCAGCCCCTGTCATCCAAAACCCAGACAGTCAATCCACAAACCTAGCAGAGGCCTACTGGATGGCTGAGCAAGTAAATACATACTTTCTAAAAGTGGTATTTTCAAACACAGAATGTAAAAATCACCTTCACTAAAAGATGCATCTTTAGATTCTGAGTTCAGGCATACTAAACTTCATTTTTCTACCATGTTCCTAGGGCCAGTTATGTTTATAAGATGTTATAAACAAACTCCCCATTCTGTCCTATGGGAACAGGTAGCCTTGCAATAGTGAAACACGAAATTGGTAGTAATTCACTATCAGGACATGCCACACACACCAGGGCATGTCCTACCTTTCTCATACACTGCACCCTGCCCACAGGGGTACCTTGGGCCTACCTTAGGGGTGACTGACATGTAAGAAAAGGGAAGGTTAGGGCCTGGCAAGTGGGTACACTTGCCAAGTCGACATGGCAGTCCCAGACTGCACACAGGCTCTGCAATGGCAGGCCAGAGTTACATTTACAGGCTGTTTGTGTGGGTGGCACAATCCAGTGCTGCAGCCCACTAACAGCATTTGATCTACAGGCCCTGGCACACTCAGTGCACTTTACTAGAGGCTGACAAGTAAATCAAACACGCCAATTATGGAAACACCAATCCATAATACAATTTACAACAGGAGCACTTGCACTTTAACACTGATCAGCAGTGAGAAAGTGCGCAGAGGCACTAAACCAGCAAAAGCAGAGTCAAACCCGGGAGGTCAGAAAGCAAGAACTCAGGGAAACACGCCAAAAGATGCCAAGTCTAACACTAGGTCCAAGCTGGAATGGCATGGTGAGTAAAAAAACAATGGATTTAGTTTCAGATCTCTGTACTGGGGGTGAATGTTTGACTATATTCAGCATTCCCTCCATCATCATTTTGTGTTGATATAGTCGCCCTAAGTGGGAAGATTATGCCAAGACATGGGTCCCGTGCTCTTTATGCCATTGGATTCAAGCTAGCCTAGCTGATGATGGGTGATACCCCAAAACTAGGCCCAGAATGCTTGTTTCCGGTCTAGGGAGGACCTGGCCTGGAAGTTCGGGCTGGACTGTTCCCATGGGGAGCAGGGTCAAGACTGATTTGCAATTGGCTGCGTCCAAACTGGAATGGCATCATCAGCAAAAAGATTGATGGATTTAGGCCCAGATTTCATTACTGGGGGTGATTGTTTGACAATGTTCAGCATTCCCTCAATCATCATTTTGTGCTGCTGTAGTCCCCCTAAGTGTGAAGGGTATGCCCAGACTTGGGTCCCATGCTCCCTATGCCATTACATTCAAGCTAGCCTGGGTGATGAGGGGTGATACCCCGAAACCAGTCCCAGGATGTGTGCTTCCAGTCCAGGGTGAACGTGGCTGGGCAGTTCGGGCTGGACTTTTCCCAAGGGGAACATGGTGAAATAATGATGTACATACCATATAACTTCATAAGTTCACCACAACTTCCCCCTAGACACCCAAACATACAAAGCTCATGAAGAAAAGACCTAACGGATGATGCTTTTATTTTATTTGTTAGAGCATTCTGCCATCTAGTGGTAGAATGTTCTAATAGCCTTCTAGCCCTCCGTAGCTAGGCTATACCAGCATAAAAGTCCTGCTCCCTTGTTAAAGGCCCAAGCTGAGCCTTTAATGGCCGGTATGGCCCGCTACGGTGGGCTAAAAAGGCTATAGTATATATCAAGTGTGGGCACTAGACCCTGCTTCCTTGAATCCTTGTAGATTGAACAATTTAGATTCAACAATGTCAAAAAATATTTTTTATATTAAAGAGAATGAAAAAAAAAGGAAAAGAGAAAGGGAACAAATATGTTAAAATAAGTAAAGTCATTCACTTTGCACTAGTCTGAAGTGTAGTATAAAATTCTCTATCCAGATTGAGACCAAAATCAACAGTGCGTAGTATCTCAATCCACCAAATTTCTTTTAGGCATAGCCATTGTGTCCTGTTACCACGTCTATGGTGTACTTTGATGTGGTCAATACCAATGACTGTGATTCTAGACATGTCACTCTCAACGTAAAATTCTTCAAAGTGTTTCCCAAGAGGGGACCTTTTATCACAATTCTTGATTGCATTAATGTGTTCTTTTATCCATTCCTTTAATGTCATAAAAATAGTAAATTAGAGTGTGAAGAAAGAGGGATATAATTAAAGCGAATCATAGCAAGAATTGTGTCAGATCAATGTTATTGGCTGTGAAGAAGCGGCATGTATCACTGCGAAACATGTGTCGGCTGAAAATATTGTGTTTTAGGAATAAGTCAATTGTTATCAAAACTATTTGTGAAAACTCTTTGAAATGATTTAGAATAATATTTTCTGTTATTTTCTATGGCAATGTGCCTGGAATAAATTTGACTGAAAATGTAAGAATTGGATGTTTAATTGTGAATTTGTAAATATGGCATGTTACTGTCAATATTAGCGCCCTACAATACTCTAAGTGTGTATTTTATGTATCGACTTGGCTGGGCACCGGTCTAGTGGGTTGAGCCTGCTCTGGGCCATTATTGTCTTGGTCCCTTATTTGATATATTTATATTCCAATAAGTTATTGTATGTTGGAAGGTTGTTTTTTTTAACATATTTCCTGACTTGCGTTGACGTCGTGGCGTCACTGTGACGTGACTGCGAATCTCATGTGACACAGAAAAAAGGCATTTTGATTGGTTGAAACAACTTTCATGCATCTATAGAGGAAGTCCCCTCCAAGTTTTTTTCTATTTTGGGTGTGGTTCTAAGAAATACTATCTTAGAGACACTGAAGCTCCAGTTGTGTTTTTCAAATTGGTGTTTTTTCTTTTTGGGGGATTGAAATTGCATCTTCTAATAATTCAGAACAGCAGCAGCAGGAGAGAGACAGCATCTCTTCTGAAGAGGAACTGGCACCTAAAATACAGTCTATTACCTGGAAATTTTTCACAATTCCATCAGAAGAAAAAAGGTAGTTGCGAAAAAGGTGAAGTGCATGCTATGTGTGAAGGAGCTCTTGAGGGGTACTTCAAATAAGTACTCCCATCAAACAAGTAGCATCCTTAAGCATCTGAAGACCATTCATCCAAGACACCTTGCAAGGGTGGAGAGATAACACAATCTGTCAGACACATCAACTTCTCGTACGGTGCAACAAGCACCGGGCGATAATCTTCCAGTAGAAGTGCAACAACATCTGCCTGAAAGAGCTCCAGAACTTGCTTATATCAGGACATTTTGCACACTTTGCAAAAAAGTACTAACTGTTGGGAGCCTTTCATCCCTGCTGTTTGTCATACAATGTTAACTTTTTTTTTAAAGACAATTGTTTTAAAAATGGATTTTTTTCTAGTTGCCATATTTTAACAAAAAAAAGAAACCCAAAACCCCAAAATGTAAAAGTTAAAAAAACAACAAAAACCAAATGTTTGAATACCTGTTGCTATGTGTATGGGTGTGTGAGTGTGTGTGTGAGTACCTGTATGAGAGGGGGGTGGGTGTCTGAGTGTCTGTACGGCTCTGTTAATGGGTGTGTTAGTGGCTCTATGGGTGTGTGAGTTGGTGTGTGGGTGGCTTTATATGTCTGTGAGTGGGCGTGCCAATAGTTGCATGGGTATATGAGTGGCTGTATGCATGGGATAGTAGGTGTCTTTGTGGTTGTAAGGGAGAGTGAGTGTCTGTGTGAGTAACTGTATGGGTGAGTGAGTGGCTGTGTCAGTGTCTGTATGGGTGAGTGAGTGGGATTGTGAGTGGCTGTATGGGTCAGTGAGTGGCTGTATCAGTGGCTGCATGAGCGAGTGAGTGGGTGTGTGAGCGGCTATATCAGTAAGTGAGTAGGTATGTGACTGGCTGTATCAGTGAGTGATTGTTTGGGTGAGTGAGTGGCTGTGTAAGTGGCTGTATGGGTGTGTGAGTGGCTGTGTCAGTGCTTGTATGGGGGAGTGAGTGGCTGTGCAAGTGACTGTATGGGTGAGTGAGTGAGCGGGTGTGTCACTGGCTATATGGGTGAGTGAAGGGGTGTGTCTGTGTGCATAGTTAAGTGAGTGGCTGTGTGAGTGATGGTAGGGTAAGTGAGTGGGTGTGTGAGTGGCTATATAGGTGAGTGAGTGGGTAAGTGGCTGTATAAGTGAGCCAGTGGGTGTGTGAGTGGCTGTATAGGTGAGTGGCTTGCTGTGAAAGTGGCTGTATTAGTGTATAATTGGGTGTGAGAGTGGCTGTATGAGTGAGTGAGTATATGGGTGGCTGTATGGATGAGTGAGTGGTATGTCAGTGGCTGTATAAGTGAGTGAGTAGGTGTGTGAGTGGTTGTATGGGTGAGTGAGTGGGTATGTGAGTGCTTGCATGGGTGAGTGAGTAGCTGTGTCAGTAGCTGTATGGGTGAGTGAGTTGCTGTGAGTGGCTGTATGAGTAAGTGAGTGTATATGTGAGTCTCCGTATCGGTGAGTGAGTGGCTGTATGAGTGAGTGGGCGTGTGATGGCTGTATGGGTGAGTGTGTGGGTATGTAAATGGCTGTATGGGTGAGTGAGTTAGTGGGTGTGTGAGCGGCTATATCAGTGAATCAGTGGGTGTGTGAATGGCTATATGGGTGAGTGAGTGGCTGTTTCAGTGCTTATATGGGTATGTGAGTGTCTGCACAAGTGACTGTATGAGTAAGTGAGTGGGTGTGTCTCTGGCTGTATGGGCGAGTGAGTGAATGTGTGAGTGGCTGAGGGGTGGGTGGGTATGTCAGTGGTCGTATGAGTGAGTGAATGGGTATGTGAGTGCATGTATAGGTGAGTGAGTGGTTGTGTGAGTGACTGTATGGATGAGTGAGTGGGTATGTGAGTGGCTGTATGGGTGAGTGAGTGGGTGTGTGAGTGTCTACAGGTGAGTGAGCAGGTATGTGAGTGGCTGTATAGGTGAGTGACTGGCTGTGTGAGTAGCTATATGAGTGAATTAGTGGCTGTATCAGTGTAAGTGGGTGCATGAGCGGCTGTATGAGTGAGTGGGTATGTGAGTCTCTGGATGAGTGAATGAGTGTGTGAGTGGCTATATGGGTGAATGAGTGGGTATGTGAGTAGCTGTATGGGTGGGTGAGTGAGTGGATGTGAGAGTGGCTGTGAGTTTGCATTGTTCAGCATTCCGCCTTTCATTTGTTCCTTTTGATTTTGTCAGAACAGTATGCCTAGACATGGGTCCTGTTCTCACTATGTCACTGGATTCAAGCTAGCCTGGCTGATGAGGGATGATATCCTGAAACCTGTCCCAGGATGCTTGTTTCCGTGCCAGGGAGGACCTGGCTTGGCAGTTCAGGCTGGACTGTTCCCATGAGGAACAGGGTCAAGACAGATTTGCATATGGCTGGGTCCAAACTAGGGTGGCATGGTGAGCAAATGAATGATGGATTAATTCCAAATCTTTGTGACTGGGGTGAGTGTTTGCATTGTTCAGCATTCCGTCCATCATTTGTCCCTTTTGCTTTTGTCACCCTAAGTGGGGAGGGTATGCCCAGACATGGGCCCCGTGCTCACTGCACAAGTGGATTCAAGCTAGCCTGTCTGATGAGGGATGATGCCCCAAAACCGGTCCCAGGATGCTGGTTTCTGGTCCAGAGAGGACTTGGCTTGGCAGTTCGGGTTGGACTGTTCACATGAGGAACACGGTCAAGACTGATTTGCATATGGATAGGTCCAAAACGGGGTGGCGTGGTGAGCAAACGAACAATGGATTAAACCCAGATCTTTGTGACTGGGGTTGAATGTTTGCATTGTTCAGCATTCCATCTATCATTTGTTCCTTTTGTCACCCTAAATGGGGAAGGGTATGCCCAGACGTGGGTCCCGTGCTCACTGCGCCCCTGGATTCAAGCTAGCCTGGCTGATGAGTGGTGATGCCCTGAAACTGGTCCCAGGATGCTTGTTTCCGGTCCAGGGAGGACCTGGCTTGGCAGTTTGGGCTGGACTGTTCCCATGAGGAACAGGGTCAAGACTGATTTGCATATGGCTTGGTCCAAACTGGGGTGGTGTGGTGAGGAAAAGAACGATGGATTAAACCCAGATCTTTGTGACTGGGGCTGAATGTTTGCAAATTTCAGCATTCCGTCCATCATTTGCTCCTTTTGCTTTTGTCGCCCTAAGTGGGACGGGTATGCCCAGACCTGGGTCCCATGCTCACTGCGCCACTGGATTTAAGCAAACCTGGCTGATGAGGGGTGATGCCCCAAAACCGGTCCTGGGATGCTTGTTTCCAGTCCAGGGAGGACCTAGCTTGGCAGTTCAGGCTGGAGTGTTCCCATGAGGAACAGGGTCAAGACTGATTTGCATATGGCTTGGTCTAAACTAGGGTGGCGTGGTGAGGAAAAGAAAGATGGATTAAAAACAGATCTTTGTGACTGGGGGTGAATGTTTGCATTCTTCAGCATTCCGTCCATCATTTGTTCCCGAATCAAAGAAGCGCTTGATTATGGGATTGTCTTGAAGACTCCATTTGGACACTTCAAATGCACTCATGCTGTTCAGGCATTGGAATGCTCCTGATGTAATCCAGATATTGACTGACTTAATGTTTGATGTGTATGGAACCATGTTGCAATTAGATGACATTGATATTCTATCCAAATCTGCAGACTCGTTACCGACATGTAACTGAGGTGCTCCAACACCTTGGATTTCTTTGTTTCTCAATTATGAGAAAAGAGTGAATGTGAAAATATTGGCACTGGACACCTCGATTTTCTATTACTGCATCTCTGCAATATTTGAACAAGCAGGTCCCAGGTCAGTTAAGAAGGCTTTATTGACTTCTCTGATTCTATCAACAGTTTATTCCCTGTTCTCTAGAGTCAAATCACCAACTTTTTCAATCAAGAGAATTATATTCATATGTACAAGTGGAAACAAGTGTATAACTGAACTTCTCGTAAACTACTGCAGAGGCACCAAGTTTTCACCAGGAAATTCTTTAGGAAAATGACGCTTCAGAAAGAAGTCTTAAAGCAATATTGCTCCAAAAGCAAAAAGCATGTAGATTATCAATTAGATTCGGAGGGGTCTTCAACCTTTTCTGTACTAAGAGCTACTTATGATGAAAGAAAATCATCCAGAGCTACTAATAGTAATAGTGTTGTAATTGTGACTAAATCAGGCTAGATTACATTAGTAGCCACACCATTCAAGATTCCTAGCCATGATCACCTCAGTACATCAGGCAGGGTAGCCAGTAGTAATGTAAACAAGCATTGAAATGCAATAGGTCTCACATTTGCTTGAGTTAGAGCTATTGGTATTGTATATGGCAATGTTTTTTACCCATGTGTTATTAAGTGTATGTATGTGGTGTGTAGTGGAATTATGTGGGTTGGATAGGAATTGTTAGTTGTGGGATTGTGTGGCATGGAATTGTGTAGAGTGAGCAGTGGAAATATGCGGATAGTAATTACGTGGTATTAAGTGTACTGGAATTATGTGGGGTGGGATTGTGTGTTATGGAGTGTAATTATGTGGAATGGTATTTTGTGTTGTGGAGTGGTATGTAGTTGAGTTTAATTATGTGGTGTGCTGTTGAATTTTGTGGCATGATGTGGAATTCTGTGGTGCAAATTGAATGTATGTGGTGTGTTGTGTAATTGTAATGTTGAGTTGAATTATGTTGTTTGGTGTTGAATTATGTTGTGTGGGTTGGAAATGTGTGGGGTTGAATTGTGTGGCATAGAACTGTATGGATAGCTTTGCCTTTTTGGTTTCGATAAAATACAAATAGGTAGAAGCTAAGCTCCAGATCTGTGTCTTTGGGTATTAAAAAAAAAAGGCAAGTGAGTGGGAAAAAGGATACCAAACACTGACCAAAAGGAATCACTGTATATTATAACTGGCACACCTTGCAACTCTGCCGAAAGTGTAGAATAGCTATGTCCCAGCCCCGTCCCACGTCTTGCCAGAATTTCACTTGCAATGACAGATCATCATGCTCT
Source organism: Calotriton arnoldi (assembly GCA_963921515.1). NCBI lineage: Eukaryota > Metazoa > Chordata > Amphibia > Caudata > Salamandridae > Calotriton > Calotriton arnoldi. The sequence continues at coordinate 788,847 of CAWUFW010007934.1, forward strand.
CCTTTGTGTTCATTTGCCTTTTACAGCTGAATGCTTACATATCTCTTTTAGAGCAGCGCATGTGTTTGTGTCTCTTAAAGAGAAAGAAAATAGAGGGGGCTCAAAAGAGGGAGGCAGACAGCAGGGTGTCTATCAATAACGCAGCAGGTGCAGTGGCACCTGGACCCAGAGGTATGAGGGGCTCTATACTCCCCAATTATGGCAGTTTTTTTTTTTGTTGCTTCTCAATCATGGTTCTGGGGGACCATTTTTCCTTGCCTATTTCATGACCTATGGCACCCTTGCTTCGCCACTGGAGAGAGACAAAGATAGAGGTGACAGTGAAAGACAGGCATCGAGAGACGGAGAGAGCGACAAAGACTCCATCTTCATAAGTCCTGTTTGTAGACTTTTGAGCTTTATGTTACAGCAGGATCAAATTGAAAAGCTTGCAGTTTCAACTAGAAACCATGTTCAATTTCTTTGAAAGGATTATTGTAATGAAGTATGAGAAAATGTTAAACGGCCACTCTTTGGATGAAATCCATCCTCAGCCCGGTGCTCTTTAATGCATACATGGCCCCATTGATCAGCTTGATATCGTCCTTTAACATCGAGACTATCTCATATGCGGACGATACGCAGTTGATCCTGGTCCTAGATAAAAACACCACAGAGGCGGAAGAAAATTTCGGCTTATGTCTCGCTGCAACCTTCCAATGGATGAAAACTAACCATTTAAAGTGCAACTCAGAAAAGACAGAAATCCTACCATTGGGGCAAGGGAACGCCTTCTCTCCCAATTTATGGTGGCCATCTAATACTCCCACTCCCCCAAATACAGTAAAAGTACCCAGAAATCTGGGAATTAAATTTGATGCTGCACTATCCTTCAACCAGCAATCACTAGCAGTAGCTGGGACCTGCTTTCATATAATAAAATCACTCAAAACGTTTTTTGATTTGCTCCCCATTACGGCAGACAGGCAGTTGCCTTGGGCCTAATCACGTTAAGATTGGACTACTGCAACAGCCTTTATGCAGGTGCCAACAAGTCGGTCCTACATAAGCTCCAAATGGTTCAACACGCAGCAGCCGGTTTAGTGCTAAAATGGCCCAGGAGATCATCTGCATCGGCGGCCCTGGAAGCACTACACTGGATACCTATCCATAAAAGAGTTTTGTTTAAGATTCTGATAATCACCTTCAGAATCTTTCACTCCTCAGGTCCTCACTAACTCCGTTCCAGAATTGCGCGTTATGTACCTCTTCGGAGCCTTAGATCATCTAAAGCCAATCTGTTAAAACCACCAGCATTTAGATATGTCTCAAAAGGAGGAAAATCGCTTGCAGTGATCGGTTCCAAAGCGTAGAACCAGCTCCCCAACCACCTCCGTCATATCCAATCAGAAACGCTTTTCAGGAAGGCCCTAAAAACTTGGATCTTTTCAGCCTCTGACACTCTATGCAGAGCACTTATCTAACTATTCTTTTCACCCTCAGCCACCCAGTTTTGTTCCAACCCAGCAATCCGCTTAGCGCCATGATGCTCCCCGGAGTGATAGTTGCGCTCTACAAGTGTCCGCTAACATAACATAACATAACATAACATAAATGTCCAAAATTCCTGGAGACAAAAACATAAGTTGTTCATGAAAAGTTTGGGGGTGTATATGTGAATAAAGGAGTTTTATTGCTGCATAAATATGTTTATGTTTAAATTCCAGTGAAGATATGAAAACTCTGCGAGTCTGATGTGTTGTAGTTGATAAAAAATTGCATTAAATTATCTATCGAATAAAGGATGAATAATTTAACTTGAAATACTTTCTTAGGATCAACAGTTTATGCCCTGTAAATATGAATTCTTTTGTAAAGTTGTCCCAGGAGTAAGGATAGTCTGATATTGTAGCATAAATATTACATACTGTATACATGTAGACATAAATAGTGCCCACAATGTTTACCTCGCAAAGTAAGTTTCCGCCATTGTAATCAAAATTTCAGTATTTATAGTTTGACTTAAGAGAATGGCCTAGGAAGCAAGTATTTTTCAACCAGCAATAATACTACCATGGCACTGTTCCCTGTAAGGTGTGCGCGCGCACCTATTTGAATCTGAGCGCGCAGTGTCTTCTTTGAAGCGCGCACACAACACGAGAGGCAAGTATTCATGTTAATCGCAGCGCCGTGTAGAAGCATGATGGGTGCTGCAATTAACATGAATACTTAATGAAAAGCTAACAATCTGCCCCCCTCCGCGCCCTATTAAGAAAAGTCATGCAGCAAGCCTAAAAGCACAACGTGTGCTTTCACAATCATTAACATATATTTTCTTAACAGAGCACAGCAGTTTATGTGCCTTTTTGAAAGTTTTCATGTTAAATGCAGCCCCGAGTGTAAGCATGTCGGGCCCTGCAATTAACATGAAAACTTTCAAAAAGGCACGCAATTTGCCGGGCTCTATTAACAAAAGGCATGCAGCAACCCTAACAGCACGACGTGTACTTTCACAATCCCTAATATATATTAAATACCCATTTCAGGATGGGAGTTGTGCAGAAACAACCATTACAAGATGGCCAATCTGCAAGGACACGCATACTGTTCAAACTATTATGAACCAGATTGTATACTAGTTCATGCTAAGAAATGCAATACTCAGCAAACGCATGTTTGGGGTCAGAAGAAAAATGCTTTATTGTATTAGTGGAAATTAAAAATTGTACACAGAATACCCATATACAGTGGCAAGACTGAGGACACCCCCAGCGGTGCAAAACATGTCAATATCTTGAGTGAAAAAGCAAAGGAATTAATCAAAAGTACATAACATTTTTGGGAGAATCTGTAATCCTTTTTGGCGATTGAGGAGGCAGGCACAAATGAGGATACTGGCTGATGCATTTTGTCAACCACCGCAAGAATGCCTTCGTTATTGGTGACAAAGCGCAGCATAGAATTAAAGTATTAATTTCCAATCTTCAGCTTGCTAAATGATGTTCACTCTATGTAACATGTTTTCATGCTGTGTGACAAAGTAGAGAGGATCCCTGAATTTATCAAGCCTAGTGGCAGTAATCACTGCCATCTTGAAGGAATAAATACAATGAGGATACTGGCTGATGCATAACAGCACGACGTGTGGCCTGTTAGGCTTGCTGCGTGCCTTTTGTTGATAGATAGGGTGACCAGAATTTTAAAGCCAAAAACCAGGACATTTCACGCGAACAGAAAAGGGATAACACATAGCTGCCAAGATTTCATATTGCTATGTGTGACATTTTCAAAATTTCAGTGCAATTATGAGTGACATTTCAACGACTATGAGTGACACTTTCTTGAGAGCAAAATCAGCCTGGCTCTACCCAGTACACTAGAACCCCATTCCCAATATGAACCAACCTGCCCCACCCACTGCATTCAAACACCACACAGCCATTAGAACTAACTCCATTCATATCCACAAGAACCAACCTGCTCCTTCGCAGTCCATCTTAACCCCATTCACATCCGCAGTGTTCATCTCACCTGTGCCAAGCAAGACACGCGCCAGGTTGAGATGGGGCTAGGGGTCGTTGGCGTTGCTTTGCTGATTATTGCAGGAGAGAGGCCGGGCTTGGCCTCAGATTGTACTGTTCTCCGTTATGGGTATTACATGCAGCCTTTGGTCTGTGTCAGCAGAGAGGGGCTGCTGCCTGTGTGTCCTAGGGGCTGCACTGAGTCTGAGTCCTAATGTAAACTGCACTGGGTAGCTCGCTGTCTCCTGGGCAGTGATGTTGACCCTGTAGGCAGTACACTGTAACTGTGTCACGCGATTGAAAAAGGGCATGTGGCGAACAGTTGTTCAGTCAACAACTGAACAACATTCGGCAAAATTAACCTGTCTGTAAGGCTGCAGGGGACTGAGGAAATGAGCAAGTAAGATTTTAATTAAATTATTTCATATAGCCATCCTGGGCTGCGCCACACTTTCTCAGTTTCCAGCACAGTCTACCAAGGGCCTGCAAGTGACGGGCATGGCAGGCTGTACAGGAAAAAGCATTCATAAGTGTGCTTTGTTTATTTAAATGCCACAGTGCCAGGATAGTTTTAGCACGGTCCTTGGTGTGCACAGTCTGCATTACGGCCGACATCCTTAGGCCGCTTCAACACCATGTCTGGTATGTGTATGGGTGGGCAGGGTTTACTATCAACATACCGGACTCAAGGCTAGTTGCACCCCGGGGTCTCACCTGTGACGTTTGAAGACGCCAGCAGCCCACCGCGATGACTCCCCCTGAACAGGCCAGGCTGCTGGCAGATGCCATGGTCTAGGACGCAACGACTCATGCAGGCTGTCTGCTAAACATGAAGTAGCACCACTCCTGCAGCGGCCGCAGTCTGGGTCGGGTCACGGGTGGCCAAAGGCACATTAGGGCCGCGCGGGTCGGCACAACAATGCGCGGTGGCCACTGCCAAATGTAAACTGCCTGTCGTGCCACACGCTCGTACTGCAGGTGGCAGGGCGCCTATAGCTAGGTGCGTAGTCGGTCTCAGTCTATCGGACATTGGACACAGGGTAAATCATGCAGACACTGAATCTCTCGCATTGTCGCGTGAGGTCAGTGAAGCTGAATGCAGCGCCAGCCTACTACGGGTGAAGTTGTTACATTGTAGCCCCTAAAGCCAGCCCAAAGCTAGCTGAGCCAACACCCAAGTCTGCGCAAGCAGAACTGACTGCGTGCTGCCACCTTTCTGTAAGTGGTGGTAATTACCAGCTGGCACTGGGCTTGACATCGGAGGAGGATTTATAAATGCGTGACTTCGCATTTCAGTGCGGTGATACGGACCACCACACTGAAATGCGTTAGTCTAACGCCTGCTGCGTGGCACTTGGCAGGGCTGACTACAATTTTTACTTCAATGGAGTACACAGAATAACAGTGCTCATCAGCATAGAATTACAGAAGAGGCAGTAAAAACATTGATAAAATAAAGATTTTAAAGCCAGTATCATGCCAGTTAATTAAATTGATTTTTTATAATAGCTGCTAACTATCCCTGCTTTAGAAAACGTAAAAAGGTACCTCCCACCGTTTTCAGTCGACCCGCTCTAAAAACCATGACATGAGCCAAATTTACCAAAATCTACCAGGACAGTTGGTGAAAAACCGGGACTGTCCCGGCAAATCTGTGACGTATGGTCAACCTATTGATAGAGCGGTGTAGATTAGGTGCCTTTTTGAAAGTATTCAAGTTAATTGCAGCGCTGTGTATAGGCAAGACGGGCGCTGAAATTAACATGAAAACTTTAAAAAAGGCACACAATCTGCCCCGCTTCATTAACAAATGCATAGCTACCAAGGTTTCAGATTGCTACGTGTAACATTTTCTTAATTTCAGTGTATTATGAGTGCTATTTCAATGACTATGAGTGACACTTTTTCCCGAGCAAAATCAAGGTATGAGGTAGTTGGACCGGCACCACTGCGGTGTGCTTGATCTATTGATAAAATTTAAAAGCACATTTTGAAACAGAGTCACCGAGGCACTACCTTCTCGACTCCGTGTTGCCCTTTCCCTTGTATGCTTCCCTGTTCCATGTTGCTTTCCTCTCTGTATGTTTCTCCATCTGCAAAACACTAGTACTCTCTGTGATGCTCTCTGTCCCTCTTGTGCTTTTCTCTGCACTCCCAACTGCTCCATGCTGCTTTCTCCCTCTTGTGTTTCTCCTACCTTTAAACGCTCCCTCCCCCATGCTCCTCTTGCTCTCTTCCTTTTGTGCTTTTCTTCCTCCTGTGGAAAAATAGTCCTGCGCTCCTTGTTGTTCTCTCACTAAGAGGCTATTAGGCAATCGCTCACTCCAAAGACTGCCAGTTCCCCAGGTGGTCCAGACAATGGGCAACTCAAATTGTCCCCAAACAAAGTGGAGCTCCGCAGTTGAGTGTTCCCGGCAACAGCGCTGCTGGAAATGAGCAGACAGCTAAGCTGCTTTTGGGTACTGCGCCCAGGAGGTGAGTGGAATGTTTGATGGGTCCTTCCATTCTAACTCACACCAAGTGCGGGGTCGGGGGGAGGCCCCAGTGGACCCGGGCTGCTTCACTCACTGAGCACCCCCAAGCGACAGGCCACCCTCTCCTGCAGTGTTACCTGTCATGTATTTGCTGCATGATGCCTCCAGTGGTGCATCACTACCAGGGCACTAACTACCCTTTCAGACAGGCGCAATTGTCCTCCAGGCCTGCAGCCAGGCCCCGGCCTCCCACACGTCCAGAACAGAAGAGATTAGGGTCTCAACCTCCCAGTCGTATAGCAGCCATCTTACTTTCTCTACAGCAATACTCCCTTTGTTTGCGAATGTCACCCCAGCGCTTAATTTAAGTGGCATTTTCTGCAGTCCAGTATGTTCTCTGTGTGATTTAGAAAAAAGACGGAAGTATGCTGGTGGTTAGATGCGGCTACCATTTGTTTCATTGTTCCTGATTATGCCTACTGGTCTAGTAGTGTCGGTAGCAGAAGAATATCCGGATGATCAAAAGTATGTTGCACAATGAGACCACAAACTGGCAGCTTGAATATAGCATGTTTATCTACTGCAATAGTGCACAGGACGTGCACTTTGCAGCTGCAGTTCCAGCTTTTCCCTCACAGTACGCAGGTGTTGTCAAGGTGCTACAAATGTGTGATTAATGCATTTTAGTGCAGTGATGCAGACCACCACACTAAAATGCGTTAGTCTAAGCCTGATGCGTGGTACTTGGCAGGGCTGCGAAAGGCATGCAAGAAATGCAGCAGGAGATAAAACGCATAGAAGGAATGTTCTGTGGTTGGCTAAGGATAGGACACAACAATGCATTTTCAGAGATTCCATTGTGGTGCAATCTTGAATAACACAGACACCTCTCAGGGATTTAGTATTCACATTTGACAAGTGATAGTAAGGGACACATTGTTACATTAAAGAACTTTTAATGGAGAATATGCTTTTGAATACTGTATCCTTTTTATGTTTGCTGTTTGTTGCAAACCTGCCTTAAGACCCTTTATGTAGTGCTGTATGTGTAGAAATACAGTCTTTTCACTTTATTAAGCAAATGTTTGAGTGATATTTGCACTGATATTTGTCGCTGCACACGCGGTTGGGTTCTTGGTGCACATAGCCTTGGCTGCAGCGCACAGAGCCCTTAAACTGCCGCACACAAAGGGAAAAAATTAGAGGGAACATTGACCATGAGCCCTTTTTCATTTACACAAGAGACCTGAATTTAGGAAATATTACATCATTGTCCTCAGATATGATCTTCCCTGTTTTACTATTTAATACAAAGGAAGGTTCGATAAACATCCAAATGCACATGGTTAGTAAACAAAGGACTGAGAAGAATTAGGTGTGTCCTCCCTTCCAAATAAATCAAAATGCAATCCTTTTATTGATTTGCTTGTGTTACTTTATTGAAGGACAAGTGGTTCAGTATTCTGACAGCAATAAAATGTAACACTTGAAAACCATCCATGTACAGAACAGCCGACACGTGTTTCACCTTGTGTAGCTCTTGAGCCTGCGGTTTTTCCAGGCTGGGAGAAACAAAAGGGAAAGCAAATGATAGTCGGAGTTAAAATACTGTGCTGCAAAAGAAACATCACCACAGGGTGAAGTGAGGGGACACCCGTATCACCATGTGCAAAAGTTTCTTGGGCCCGATTTACAAAAGTAATCTGCGACAAAATCCTAACTTTACGACTTTGGGTATTCACAGAAGGCATTTAGGAGTACTAAAGTTAGGATTTTGTCTCAGTCAATCTTAAGTTTTGGTCTTAAGTTAAACTTAAGACAAACTTAAGTTTAACTGAGAAAAAATCCTAGTAGTAAAATAAGGACTTTGTCTCAGTTAAAGTTAAGTTTGTCTTAAGTTTAACTTAAGACCAAAACTTAAGATTGAGACAAAAACCTAACTTTAGTACTCCTAAATGCCTTCTGTGAATACAGAAAGTCGCAAAGTTAGGATTTTGTCTCAGATTACTTTTGTGAACCGGGCCCCTTGTCTTTCAAAATCCCAGGATTTATCCCTTGGCCAATCCATCATGTGATGTTACAGCAAGCTGAAGTTCATGCATTAGTGAAACCGGGGAGGGGGGGTGGGAGGAGGGAGGCAGGGAGAGAGGGAGGGAGGGGATAAAAAGGGGGAAAGAGAAACCTATGTTTATAGGTGCTGGCAGAGTAATGTAAATAGGTGTTCCAAAACGGTTCTGATCATTAACGTGAATGGTGAAAAGAGAACTGGAAAATAGTGAGGATAGTAAAACCGAAAAGACCAAAAAGGCAAAAATGAGTGCGCAAATGAAATAAGTGAAAATAGGGAACTATTGGCAGTAATGGACCATTAGCTTGATGGTGTGTGTCAGTATTTAAAGCAGAGTATTTATGGTTAGTACTAGGAATGTGCTCATATTGTGAGAATTTTTAATAAGGACATAGGGCCAGATGTACAAAGGTTTTTGCGTGTGCAAATGGGTTTTAGACCCGTTTGTGCCAACAAAAAACCTGTGGCCCATGTACTAATCATATTTTGCGAGTCGCAAATCAATTTGCGACTCGCAAAATAGGATTAGCGACTCGCTATTAGGAAGGGGCGTTCCAAGGGCGTCCCTTCCTAATAGTGACTTCCTAAGCTATGTAAGAATGTTTTGCAACCGCAATTGTGGTCGCAAAACACTCGCAGTTTACCACCCTTCTCAGAAGGGTGGTAAAGCACTTGCAAACGGGAAGGGGTCCCCAGGGGACCCCTTCCCATTTGTGAATGCATGCGCAAATATTTTTTAAGGACAGGCAGTGGTCCCTGGGACCACTGCCTGCCCTTAAAAAGTGAAACTGAAAAGTTTCATTTTTTTTTAAAAATGCATCCCGTTTTCCTTTAAGGAGGACGGGCTGCATTTAAAAAATAAAAAAACTGCTTTATTTAAAGGCAGTTCCAGACATGGTGGTCTGCTGCCCCCAGCAGGCCACCATCCCTGGGAGTGCCAGCCTTTCCCAATGGGGTCGCAAATTGCGACAGCCTCATTAATATGCATGAGGCATGCAATTTGCGACACCATTGGGAATCGTAAACAGTGTCCCAGACTGTTGTGCATCCCAATTAGCGAGTCGCAAATTGCGACGCAATTTGCGACTCGATAATTAGCGGGTCGTACATCTGACCCATAGTTACTTGGCATACCATTCACATGGTAACATACCTCAGAGGCAAACATTATCATAGATCCAATCTCTTCTGCAAAATTATATTTAAACAGAAAACAATTATTTGCAAATATCAGATCACAGAAACATGAGACTCACGGTATTAAGACGCCATGTTAAGGCCACTCTATACATCGAGGTCAAGAACAACTAACTGGCTAACTAAAAGGCCATGTAGACAATTCATTTGGACATATCAAAGTTATTGCTCAGAGAAATTGACTTATGAGGTATGGGACATCCTACTCTCGTACACAATGTGTATTTGTGAAACTTCAACATGAAAAAAGCGAATAGATGGATCCATATTGGACTTGTAAATATTATAATGTAAATGAAAGGGGAAACAACATAACGTTCATATTTACAAAATAGCATGTACGTTCTAAACAACCTGAATGAGTGCTTCCACCCTAACCTGTTGTGGTGCCATGACAGTATAGCATGCATAATCCCCGGATTCAAAACAGAGTGCTCTACATTAGGAGTAACTGTGAGAGCAATCCTGCGTGCAGTCGGGTTAGCAACCTCCAGCTAGTATTGCAGTAGGCTCGAAGCGTGTGCCAAGTTGTCAACCGGTTGAAACATATTTAATATCAAGAAAGGGGCGCTGGAGCAGCGAAAAGCAAAGCGCTCCGTATTGCTGGAAATGCACCCGAGCGAAATGAGGCGATTTCGGTAGGATGAGACATCCCACACAGTGCACACCAGTGAAACCATCCGCATCGGAAAACCATGCATCGTTCCATATTGCATCAATAAACATCTTTATACTGTTTAAGAAAGGAATGACGAATAAATCTTGTTTCCGGGATACTATATATGTGCTGATCACATTGTGCGAGCCCATATATCGAGCCCTGGAGTAGCAGCCAAAACTATTGACGTTCATTTTTTGTGGTTTCAAACAGAATTCTCTACATTAAAAGATGTTATTGAAGCAATTTATGTGCAAAAAGGATCAACCACCTGCAAAGGGTATTGTGAAGAGCCAAAACGAATTCAGCCAGTTCAGGAATATTATTACTGGGGAGAAACGACAGGATAAAGTAAACAAGGGACAGCGGAGAGTGGAGTGGGAGAGACAGGGATGAAGTAGGAGGGGTTGGGAAGGACAGGGTCAGTGAAGAAGTGCTTGAGTGCAAGGGACGACGCAGAAGGGGTGCGTTGGAGGAGGGAAGACAGTCTGCAAACACATGCACTCTTAAATCTTAATGCAGTCTAAAAAATTCCACACTCTCCTCTGCTACTTTTACTCAGTGGTCGAAGTGGGGGGAAAAAAGTAGGGGAACTGTGGGCAGAGAATCAGAGGGCGGGAATAACCCGTGGATTGGATCAGTGGGCGGAGTCAGAGGAGTGGCAGAAAGAGCAAAATATCCCAATTTTTAATATTTGTTTCCCATTTCACTAACCGGTTACAGCTTATTACGTTATTTAATTTAACCAATGGATACACATGTTTATTTAAGGTTTAATGAGTTATTGACATTAAAATGCATTCACAAAGTGGGATACGTTTCCAATCACAGAATGTCCCAAATATCTTTGAAAGTGGAATCGCAAGCCATTTGTCTCCCAGCCATGGAGTTTCTGCCATCAGCACTTCTCCTCCCTTTTTCCACAAGAGCAGCTCAAACACGAATGGCAAAATATCTTAGTTTGCAAATGTTTTCCACATAATTATGGCTCTGCCATATTTGCCACATAATACATCATCTGCTGCATAATCTGACGATTTTAACTAGTAAATTGTTTATAGCTCAAACGGATCAAAAGTTCCTAAAACATTTGACTTGTGCTGCTGTGAAGTGGAGGGCCCTTTGCAAAGGTTGACTGGTCACCTTTCTCACTGCTGCAGTTGTATGTTCCACTGGTACTAATAAGGAAACATCTTTGCAGAGACTGTTAGCATGTGTAAAAATGTCAAAATAATAAAGTATCAGAAAATTTACAGCACCACTAATTCCAGTGTAGGGTGCCAGAGCACTTTACATCACACATATTACACAGAGACAATCAATAATATGTGTGTAAATCACTGTGTAGGAAATGTTACATAAGACAAAGGACTACAAGGTGTATGAGTCACATGACTACCATACTAGTAAGCAGCATAGTTTAATAGTGATTGGTCTGGAGAAACACAAACTCAGAATTTAAAACGTAATATCATGGTTGGTGGTTCTCTTTAATAATCAGAATTGACGGGGGGGAAAACTATAACGCTCTAATTTATACCTTGCAGTTTGCATGCAGCTCTTACATGAAAGTTAAAAGCTCACTGTTCTATGTTAGGATTTTAACTTATTAACTGCAAGTAACAATAGGGTCTCTCTGACAAAAGCAGTAACCCACTGACCTATTTACATTATGTGCACTTTGTGATCTGCATGGTACATGTTCTTAGAAGCAGGCACATTAACCCTCTGCACTTCCTTTCCATGAGTCAAAACGTCCACTAGACAAAACACCATCTCTCTCTACTAAGAACATTAATCACTGGAGTTATCATGACATTTTTATTGTTGCCGAAAATTGTTGGAGGCCAGGAAGGAGGCAGCAAGTGCTTTTAAAACCATATTATACCTGCAAACACGATGACCCCACCTGAAGTCAGCGCCAGCTGCGGTCCATGCAGGTAACAGCGGTGGGGCGGTGGGGCCGGGTAAGGGGGGATTTCGAGGGACGATGCAGAGGGAAAATTAATTATTTATTTAATTTTCCCTCTGCATCGTCCCTCGAAATCCCCCCTTACCCGGCCCCTCTGCCCCACCGCTGTTAGCTGCACGGACCGCGGCTGGTCAACGCCTGGTGCGGTCGCACTGCCCTAGAGCCACCCTGCTCAAGGGTCCTGTGACCTCAGTGACAGTCACTGTCACTCTATGGTGTGCTGCTTCATAGGCCTGCCTGCAAGACTGGAGGTGAACTTCAGAATGAATTGTGGCGGACAGGCCTTCAAGGTTAACCCACACTTGCCACTGCTAGGGTCCACTTGCTGGTGCTAAGACACCAGGGCTTTTAAGATCTTCGGGCCTTCTAAGGTCTAGCATGGGATTGTGCTCCCTCAGGGGGAGTGGTCTGGTGGACTGGTCATGAAGGCTGAACCTGCTTCCCCAGTTCCAAATTCAGCAGCTCTGACCATAGTGCCACATCCTCTCCCCCACTAAATGTAAAAAAACACCATACTGCCCCACTGAGAGAAACTTGCACTGCACTGACCCACTATAAACACCTGGATGTGACTCAATTCAAATTACGCACTAGACAAGAGCAATATGCTGCCTAAAAAAAAATTAACAACATCCTAGAAAAAGCAAACACTCATAGGGAATGCAAGATTAAGTAAGACATGTGAAATGTAAGAAGGAACAAATTGGTTACCTTAACACTTATGCACTTATTATTATGAAATCAATGAGTGCTTTTGCCTGAAAAGTTAAGTCCATGACTACAGGGCCCAGAAGGGACCTGCTTCAATGCCCATTGCTTATATCCTTACAAAACGTAAGCTGTATGGTTTAAAAAGACCACATTTGTGAATACAGAGCAGCGGTATGCATTTTGTTTTCCAATTCACCCATCAAGCAGGTATTTCAGTACCTCCAGGAATAGTGCATTTTCCCACCCAGGGAAAACAATGTTGTTCAAAGAGCGACGAGAAAACGAAAGTAGTGCTTCACTGGCAAACACTGTAAAGTGGCGCTAATGTGTTTAGGTGTGAATAAATCAATCTGGCCACCTTGCAACCACTCTGTCTTGCTTCAGTTAGTTAGTTATTTTTCATATTTTGAATGTTTTATTTCTGGGCACCCTGAGGCTGCACTTAGAAACTGAAAAATGTCAGAAAAAGACGACGTTTCCAGCAAAAGTGTTTTTCTTTTTTGGATCCATTTCACAGGAGAGCAAATATACAAAAGGAGGAAAGAGAAGGTAATACCTGTTTCTTGAAGTCTCGTTTTTCACTAAATGAGGAGCGAGACAGAACGAGAGGGAAGAGGGGGAACAAAGAGGGGGGGCAGCTGCCAGCAGCAGGGAGAACTGGACACTGTCCTTGTCTTCTCTGGGCACAAAGGAAAAGACAGAGTCCTTTTCCTTCTCTGCCCGTTCTGCCCGTCCCCAAAAGCCTAGCCTTAACTATCGGCCTTGGCGATTTCTGCCGTCCGGGAGGCATGTTTAAAATAAGAAAGTAGGGGAACGGACTCTATGAAATTAAAGAAGTAGGGGCACGCCGTACCCTGCCGATCCCGCCCACTTCGGCCACTGCTTTTACTGAGGTGGGACCTGTACAGCCTCCCTCTTCGAAACAAGTACCGCGTGAGCAAGAAGAGAAACGGAAACCGGAGGAGCAAGAAGGGGGAAGGAAAGATGCTGAATCTGGGAGCGGCAATAATAACAATGGGGTATACCCTGGTGAATATAGATTGGAGGCCAATGATGGGCATTCCTAGGTGCAGACATATTGGTGAGTGACGTAGTAGGAAACAATCTTCCTTCCTCCCAATCTGGAAATTTCAAGAGTCAAATGGAGGTAAAAAGAAGCCACACACAGCTTTCTTAAAGTGAAGGTGTATTCAATGTCTCGATTTGGTGTACAAGGAGCAACCCGTGCTTCCTTGAATCCTCCAGCGTCTCGTGCTCGGGGATAAATGGCAGAACGTCCTCAAATCTGGGAACGGCAACAGCAGGGAAGGCAGGAAAAAAAGAAGCAGGCGGGAAACTGGTATCACACGGAATTTCGTGCATCGGCTTCCCATCGGTTTCCTTCAGGGCACCTTACTCTTCATGCAGAATTGCCTCATCAAGGAGAGCTCTCTCTTACAGACATGCCAACCCTCCCGATTCAGGCGGGAGACTACCGATTTCAAGGCTAGTCTCCCGCCTCCCGATTCCTTCAAGCAAAAGCCCGATTACTCGGGGGTTTCAGCTGACAGGGCTTGGTATTGTGTAACGTGGTGTATGCACTGCCAGCAACCTGCTCCTGCAGGCCAGTGCACAACACTTGCATCACCCTCTTTCTGCCTGCCATTGCACTCCATGCTTCTGAAAGGTAAGAAAAAAACGTGCATTTGCGTTTCAAATGTCCGATCCTGCAGCAGCACACTTGCTAAGCCCATACATGGCAGTAACCCGATTCAAGGCCCCATTCTCCCGATTTTTTTTCTTTAATCTCCCACTTTGCTCTTCTAAAATGTTGGCATGTATGCTCTTAGCCCTGCCCCATCTCGGAGAGCAGCTTCTCAGGCAGACAGAAATATTTGCATGCCGAGCTGAGCTTAGGTTGTGACATGCAACATTGCAGCTCAGCGCGCACCAGCTTCTAAAAGGGAAGTGAATTGATTCCGAAACCCGTACTCTTATGTTTCTTTTGGGAGGTACCAACCTATCACTGTGGTAAAAAAAACAAGCATTTGCCATGCAATAGGTCTCGCATTTGCGAGACTTTCAGCTATTGACATTGTAAATGACAATGCATTTATTTATCTGTTTAAAAACAACACATAAATAAACGCCATTATCATTTACAATGCCAATAGCTCAAAGTCTCATAAATGCGAGATCTATTGCATTGCAAATGTTTGTTTACCCTCTTGCTCTGCACTACGGAATGACGACATAGGGCTTTGAGAAGGCAGTAAGGCCACATGGTATCACTTAGCCAAGCACCTTCATAAATAACAGGCATAATGTGAAAACAAACTGTTATTAGCATTATGATTATTTTAATATTTATGAGTTGTGCTCTCTCGACACACCTAGCATCCTTGTTGATTGGATTTATGCTGCAAAAGCATGTCTCAGAAAAACAAAAAACGGTGAAAGTGCACGTAGCATTAATTTAACTAAATGTTGTTATATATGGTGCTGTGGTGTTACTTTCGGCTGGGCTAGCAATGACTAGGTCCGATATGGCGAATATAAGTATTAGAAAATAAAATGAGTACTGTTCTGGGCGTTAATGTGTACAGGGAGTTTGTGCTGTGAGCAAGGTGCCCCGGTGACAATGGTCATTTTCTTTCACTGATTCATTCTTATTGTTGCGTGACTTGGCATTTATAGTGTGCACTATTTCCCCCTCTGGGCCTCTGTGAACTGATTAGAGAGAGAAGACACTAAAACGAAGTCAGGGCCAACTCAGCCGTACATCTTACTGAAGTCGATAGTCAGTGTAACATTAAATTGGATAAGAGCAACGTGTTAGTTGCAGCGCATTGAAACAGCAAATCTGTGGCAATCAGCGTTATAAACAAATGTTTTGTACTTGCTACTACTGTTACTATTAATGGTTTTCAGTTTTTATTATCACAACAATGTTACTTCAGAAACGTCCAAGGTCTTCAAGGCTTTGTATAAATTTGAATCAATACTATATATAACTACCACTCCACTCCCAAAGCTTACTTTGGATGTGCAGACTGCGATCCATCAATGCTAAAGCGCATCAGCCTCTTCTCTTTCTGACAGTGGAGGAGGTATAAGGCTCTGATCCCTGGTAACGACAACCACTATATTTAATGACGGCGATGGGTTTGTCTGCTGCTGTGCAAAACCCTACACAAGCAGTGAGAGAGAGGATGGAGTGGGTGCTGTTAACCCCGTGTCGCTATGAGGGGGCGGGTTGAGGGGGCCACTACTTCTATTTGGATGGATGAGATCCTATTCCCTCTATTCCATACCTTAAGGTGTCAACGCAAGGACTATGTAAAGCAATCCCCAATGGCCTCCAAATCTCCATGCCAACTTGCTAAAGTAAAACATTGGCTGCATATAACAGTGGGAGGTGCCAGCTGCTCTATACCGGCTCTGCGGTCGGCCAACGTCCGCCAACGCATACCTCGCATGGGGAAAACGGCAATCCTGCTCCCAACCCATCGTACCCAGAATTGTAGTTTACAGGGGAGCTTTTGAGTCAACCACCCCTCCCCCAAGCTATACCTGCCCTACACTTACCTGTAACTCTGCCCGTTCCGTCTCCTAACAGCATTTCTCAGCCTCAAAGCGCGCCCATTCGGCTGGATGTAGTGCAGGATGCCAGGCATGCTAAATTCCTGCCGTCCTCCAGGCTCTGGAGCTGCTGTTCCCCGGTTAGGCACGGCCCGGAAAGCGGCTCTCTCCTCCATCATGGAAGCCGTGGCCTTCTGCCTGTGTATGCTACAAAGGGATCCATCCACGGAAAGAGAAGGCGCAAGCATAGATTGAGCCAACACCACTTCCTGCCAGAAAGAGAGCCGAAGACGAGCAGCGGAACAGGGAGAGGCAGAGAAAAGCCTATGGACCGAAAAGACGGACAACAACAACAAGGAGAGGAGACATGCAATCAAAATGGAAAACAGACAACACTGTGAGAGAATGCGTGAGGCAGGCAGACAGAGAAAGATCAAAGGCTAGTTAATGAGGTCTGATAGAGTTAACAAGCAGTGGCAAATCCAACAAGTATTTGCAATGCAATAGGACTCGCATTTACGCGAGACCTATTGCATTGCATCACGGACAACGGGAGAGGGGGGGGAAGGCACTGACAACCGGAGCGCGGGCGGGTGGAGGGGGTGAGAAGGCACGAACAAGGGGAGGGATGGGGGAGTAGGAGAACCTCATTAAAGAAAATAGTGCTCACATTCTAAATAACACGGACTGCGTAACACTCGAAGTAAAGGGGCCAGTAGCCATGGTAGGGTACAAATGACGACATGGCCAAAATAAGGAGGGACTAACAAGCCTCATAATCAATCAGACGGCAGCATTTGCATTTACGAAAGACAATGACACGAGGCAATTAAAAACATGGGCGGAGCTTCCACTGAGCTTCCACTACATACTGGATTACTGCATGCCTCGCAAAGCGAGCAGCGCATGCGCGCTGCCGCTATAGGCTCAACCTAAAAACACTGTGTTGGGGCTTGGATTCGTATTATAGGACATTCCCTTGAGTGGACACAAATGCCATAATTTACTCGAGGGTTCACAGCATTGCAAAGAATATTTTAAAACGCAAACGGCAATGCGGGAATAGGTAGGGGTGGGCATAATGCAGAGCTGCTGACTTTGGAACTGGGGAACTGGTTCTAGTCTTGGTATCAGCAGCATTTCAAAACAGACGAGCCAAGACACCCACGATAAAACAATAAAACAAGTAGTCCCTAAAAGAACACATAACCTACAGCGTAGGTAAACTGTAGTTGGCCGGTGCTCCTCGACATAAAACAGAAACGATGTATCAGGAGCACCAAATAATAAGGAGCCAGGAAAAAAAAGCAACACAGGAGTGAACCAATGGCAAGCAGCAGGCAGGATTTCACTCCGTACAGTGATTACAGCAGATCGTCCACAGGGACGTGCTGCCTAGGCTCGACCTAAAAAGGCTTTGTCAGTTTGGAATGCCTTTACATATGTAATACATAATAGCCATAGCTTGAATAGCCCTGGCACCAAGGTAATACTGTTACTAAGCTTTAAATATATTTTTGGAATCCAACCATTTTTCTCCAAACATCAACTTATGAGTTCTGAAAATACACTCATTTTCGACTTGAATACACAATTAAACTTTTGGCATCCATATATTAATTCAGCCAAGCAAACTTTTCTAATTTATTAGGCTGGCCTGGACACAGCAGAGTTACTTAAAGGTAGCAGGAGAGCTACTAGTAGCTTGCGAGCTACTCCTTGGAGATGCCTGAATTAAAGCATCCTGTATTCTATCATTTCCATACTCAAACTATCAAGGATAGACAATAGTCAGTGATAGAAAGGAAATGGTTGACAATGAAGAGCTGGTATAGTGTGAAGACATTTGTTGCTAGGACAAAATTACTATGTAAATGAAGTATGAATATGGTGAAACTATAGAAACTAGGTCAGTGCTGTAAATGTGAAAAAAAAACTGAAACCCCACACATTTTTGGGACGTAGTGGGAGAAACGAGATGGAGCCACGGGGGGGGGGGGTCAAAGTAATGTAGGTGATGTTATGAATAGGAGCACAGTCTTTGAGAATCAAGCTGTGGTCTACCAGTACATATTCATTATTTTTAGTAACTATGCCACAGAAGCTGTTCTGGCTTATTTCAGTTTTCACTAACAGATTGAATTTTTAAGTGCTCTAGAATGTCAATTCACCTGCCATTTTTTTTTTTTTAGTCCTCATTTGTCAATTTCTATTTGGATGTCAGCAAGATCTAACCAACTGGACTCTCCACAAAGGAGGGATGATTAGACATCCCAGGCTTGAAAATGCACAGTCCAAAAGGAACTGACTCCTCTATACAGGTGCAATAGATGACCACAGCCGAGGTAGATGGAAGCAAATTTCCCCCAACCGTGCAACCTGTATATCATACCACTAATCATTGGACCAATAATTTTGCACCAAAAACAAAACAGAGAAAACAAAAAGGGGGGGAGGGAGAGGTAAAATAAGGGGGAGTTGAGAAAATACAGGGGATTAGGTCTATAGCATACAACTTTAACTCCAGTTGTCCCAAAGTTCCCAGAACTTTGTTCTCCTAGCTTGGAAGGTGGCCCGGTCAAGGTTCGATATTTTTTGTATTGATCTTATCCATTCTGCCTCTGTGGGGGAACAGGAAAGTATCCACTTAATACACAGCTCCCTACGTGCCAGAAGAATCAATGTAAAAATGAGGGCTTTATGAGTTTTAAAAAGAGCCCTGTTGCCCTCCCCTCCCGGCACCACCCCAAAGCCAGGCTCACCTTGATTTCTTGACTCAGGATTCCGGAGAGAGTCTTACCCACTTTCTGCCAGAAGGTCTGGATTGAAGGGCACTGCCAGAACATGTGGACATCATTCGCATTGACTTCTCCATACTTAGGACACTTCTTCACCGCCCGACTTCCCAACTTAGAGAGTTTCAGTGGCGTCCAATAAGCCTTGTGAATGGTAAAAAGATGGTTCTTCCTGAGTGATGCAGTCTTCACATATGACCACATGTAAGACATAAATACTTGCCATAACAATACGGGATCTTGATCTGGCAGTTCCCTCCTCCAGGTCTCCATCAGCAAAACTTGCACCTCTTCCGCGGCCTGGATCAACATCCAGTACCATTCTGCAACTTCTTTCCGCAGAGGACGCCGTGAGCATATCCTGGTCTCCCAGTAGCGGTTCCCCTTTCCGTCCCTTTCCAAGGTTTTTGGCCAGCTTGCTAGTTGACAATATTTAAATTTGGAAACCGAGCCCTCAGAGATCTCCAGGAGTCGCTGCCACAAGATTAGTTGGGTGTCCTCTATAAGTTGTCCCCAGCTATGAATGCCACACTCCCGCAGGAGAATTGCAAGCGAGTCAAGGAGGCAAGCTGGGATACCAGGAGAATCCCAGATTGGGGCTAATTCGCCAAAGTAAGGTATTTGTAGAGATAGTCTTACTTGGTGCCAGATCTTACATGCACCCACTGAAATCTTTAGCCTGACTTTAAAAAAATATTTAGGATAGCCGAATTTGAAGAGGAAAAAATCTGCTTGGTCTGGGTTGCCTGCAGTGAGAGCTCTGAAGAGCGGGGACAAAGAAGAACTACCCATCAGAAGCTATCGAAAAATCTTCAAATGAAAGGCGCAGTAATATTGGTAGAGATCCGGGCTGGCAATACCACTGTGTTCCTTCTTCTCTCAAAGCTTCTTCCAGGAGATTCTAGACCTTTTATTTCCCAAAATAAAACTGGTAAACTCCCCTTGTACTTTCTTAAACCACTCCTTCTTAAATTCTATGGGGATGGCGTTAAACAAAAAAGTAAATTTGGGGAGAATAGACATTTTCAGAAGATTGGATCTACCTAGGAAGGACAATGGGAGGGCTTCCCAGGCCTGTAATTGTTTTCTGGTACTGGTGGCTAATTTTTCAAAATTTACTTGCGCTAGTTTCTCCAGGTTGTGCACTACTTGGATATCCAAATATCTAATTTCTTGTCTTGTTGGGTCACTCGTATAGTGGGTATTCCATGGCATTAACTCCATTGTTTGCTGGTTAATAGAGTAGCATGATAACCTACCAAAGCCTTTGAGAATCTCCCAGATTGCAGGGAGAGACTTGGGCAGATCTCCTGTAAAGATCATCATCGTACAACCCAATTGTTTTCTTCCAACCGTTACAGGTGAAGGGGAAGATGCTGGCATGCCCTTAATTTACACGCCAATGGTTCAATATAAAGGTTAAAGAGAAGAGGGGAAAGGGGACATCCCTGTCTAGTCCCTCTACTGATGTTTATTATTTTAGTAAGGTTCCCGTTAACCCACAATCAGATCTTCTGTAAAGAGATCTTGAAAAAACTGTACAAAGGCATTTTCAATCTCGACGTCATCTGAGATTATAATGCCTGAGTTTTGACATCTAAGGTCCTTAATCAAATTGCTTGTCTGATTGGCTTTAGTCTTCCAGGCAAGCAGTTGCTGCATCCCTCCCCATACTCTTGATGCGACAACCTACTAGCTTCCCATTTCCTCCTAACTATTGCCTCCAAATAGTCGGCAAGCTCAGATCTAGAACGTTGTAACTCCTGCTCAGTTCGTACTGCACTTGGACCATTGGGGTCCTGTTCCAAGACTCACTGAAGGGTGTATACTGAGGCTTCCAGATTGTTAATACCCTCTCTGACCTTCCTGCTTTGTGCAGCACTTAGACTGGTTAGAATACCTCTTAGAAAAGCCTTATAGGTGTCCCATACAATATTCAAAGGAGCTGAATCTAAATCAGAGAGGAAAAACTCATTAGTTGCGGCTTTCACTTTCTCCACAACTTGTGGGCCTGAAAGTAAAGTGCGATTTAGTGCCCATCTCCGCGGAGAGGGCCTATTCCTAAGAGTGATCTCTAGGATAACTGCAGAGTGATCAGATAAATGTTCCGGGACATGAGTGACTCTGATGGTATTCTTGCTCATAACTGAGTCTACGAGAAAGAAATCTATCCTAGATCGATGGCCGTGTTTTTTGTTGTGGAAAGTAAACTTTCCCCCTACCGTCCCCTCCCTACCTCCCATAAGTTTCCAAATATCAATGAGGCCCATATCCACCATCAACTGTTTCAGGGCCATTCTCATATTGGGAGTCGCAGTGGCTGCCCTCTTGGATGTTGAATCTTGGGCTGGGTCTATAACTACATTGAAATCACCTCCCAGTATGATAGGTTCATTTGTATCAACTAACTGGAGAAGTAGGGCACGAAGAGGGGCAGGGTCATTTAAGTTGGGGCCATAGCATCCCACAAAAGTCAGCCAGGCACCGCAAACTCTGATCTTAGCTATTGCCCATCTACCAAGAGGGTCAACCACACATTCCCCTAACGTAGCTTGAATAGATTTTTTAAAAAGGAGCGCAACCCCTTCACAGAACATGACTGAGTAGTACAAACACAATGATCAATCCACTTTTTCCCTTTGAGTATCTCAGCCCATTCCTCTTTAAGCAAGTGAGACTTCTTTATGAAAAGGACGTCAATATCTGAGAGTCTCAGGTACTCAAAATGTTCTTTCTTCTCGGAACAACCCTAAGGCCGTTAACGTTCCAAAATAAGATTTTCAGGTGTCTAAGCTTATCTGAACTTGCCATAAATAGAGTAAACAGTAACCGCAATAACCTGAACTTACTAAACATGCCTGGGAGCCTGAAATATCTAAAGGAACCACTTGGCCCAAATTAACTAATGAGGACATTTTTTTATTTCTTACCCACATGCTCCCCCACCCAGTGAAAAACAAGTTGTGGTTTTTTAAGTATTTTCTTTTTGCGAGTGAACCCCGGGGAACCCTCCCAAATAACTTGAGGTATTCTGGTGACTACCTCAATTGAGCTCTCTCACCACGTTACAGCAATGTCCGAAAAATTATTTTTGATGTGCTTTAATCTGTTCTATCAGCGTGCTGACTGCATTGTTGTCTCTAAAGTTATGCATTTTATTATTCCACATTTCCTTCAGGGAGGTGGGAAAACGGAGGTTGGCAGTGGCCCCCAGCGCTCTCAACTCTTGAATAAACTTCCCTAGCTCCCATTGTCTGTTTTGCGTGGTGCGTGAAATGTCTGATCTGATACGGAAAGACCAATCTCCTTTTTTGTATATTCCTGCTTTGAGGGCCCCTGCAAGAATTTTCTCCTTTAGAGAGTACGACTTAAAATTCACCAAGATCCTTCTCAGGTTTTTCTTCCCTGGTCTTCTTAAAAATGGGTCGCGGTGAACTCTTTGAATGTCGTCTTCTAAACTGCGTTCTTCCACGCCCATATTAAATTCTTTTAAGAGGCTGATCGTAAAGCCCCTATTGTCTTCCCCCTCAAGACCCTCTGGAACATTCAGGATCCTAATGTTATTCCTCCTAGCGCTGTTTTCAAGAGCTTCTAGTTTGTCCCAGAGGTTTTTGTCACCATTCTTCAGCTTCTGAACCTCCTCTTTGTTGGTGTCAACCTTTTTGGAGAGATCATCCAGAGAGACCTCCATTGCCCCAACTCTTTCCATCAGATTGCTAATCTTATCTTCCAATCCCTCGCACGTACCCTGGATCTTTTGCTGATTTAACTGCGAACTTTTCCCTAACCTCAGTTAGCAGGGTAAATGGAAGCCTCTCCGTGTCAGTTTGCTCGACCCGACTTATAGCTGCAGTAGGTGGTACTCCTTGACCCTGAGATTGGTTTGCGGTGGTCGTGAGGCTGGGGATATTCTGATCCGACATCATATGATCCTCTGCTACTAAGAGGATAAACCTGTTTTCTAAACGCAGTGTATCTCTCCCACCTTTAATGGTGGCAGTATCCTCCATGTCTTTAGAAAACCCACTAGTTTCAGGAACCGGGGGCATAATTGAGGGAGAGGGGGAGACCAGGGCTCCTTGGGATTGAACCTTGAAGTAGGAGCAAAGCGAAGGCATAATTTTCACAGATCTCCGCCAAAGTGCCCCTCATTGGGAGCCCGTCAGGCATTGCAGCACCGGCCAGACGAGGAGCAGCCCGATGATGAAGCATGACACCCAACTGGGTGTGTGAGGGCATTATATTCCAAAGAAATGGATTCCCATCTCTTTGACTATGTAGCCTACTGTCTTTTGTATATTGCTACACTCTAGATTATTTAGGAACAGCACAACTCTAATTTTCATAATTTTCACACTGTCAGATTTTTTTCTAGTTTGCCTACTACCTACCCTCAATAGAGGTTTATCCGAGAGTGGTTTTTTTAGCCGCAGAAGTTGGGGGGGCCTGTTGGGGAGCGTGAGAAGCTCTGCTGTTTAAAACTGTCTGTGGGGCCGGTGGGGGGTTCTTTTTTATAGTGGAAGCCCCTAAAGAGATTTCCCTCTTTCCCCAGATGTCCCTGCTTCTCAAAGTATACCTGTTTATGGAACAGGTAGAAACCTCACTGAATTCCTCGCTCTCCACGGGAGATAGCTCAATGAGCTTAGGGCCCCACGTACACCAACATGGACTCGGTCCCCTTTACTTACCGGGATCATCGAAGATTCCTGGGAGACATATCCTGCCTCCACCTCGCTGTAGTTGCTGTTACCATGCAGGGGTATACACTGTCCGAAGGAGCGACCTCAGGCATATGCTGCAGACCTGCCGCTCCCGGTCCCCCGGAAGCTGATCCTGGCAGCAGCGCGCCAGGCCCTACTGAGCCACGCTGCAGCCTCCGCCCACACACCTCCTCACGGCTGCACCGGCGTTGCAGGACAGGGATGAGCTGGTGAACCGATCTGCGGCTGATCCACGGCCCCCAGCAAACCTTCTCAGGGGCCACTCAATTCCCCAGCATCACCTCCACCAAGCACCCCCTCGCAGACCCCCACAGCGAAAAGCACAGGTGAGTTATTCCAGATTGCCGAACGGGCAAGAGAGCTCGCGACCGGCACTACCTGTCAGCCGCCATGTTCCCCCATGCTAGAGAGTGTCATTTAGATTTATGTATATCCATCAACTGACTCAGTTGGTATACACATTCGCTGGAGAGATCTGTGTGTATTTTCTGTTCATAGTTTCTGTTTTGTTCCTGGTTCTAACTCAAGAATAGATGCTGGATCCTGAATCTGGCTAGTTTCCACTATATTACAGCACTGTACCATACAATATAATGTTTTAGGAAAAGCGGGCAGGCAAGATAGGCCTACTATTGTGCAAGTATCATTTCAAGATCATTGATGTAGTCAATGATAAATTTGTAGTAGATGCACTCTCCTGCAGACATCGTGAAATCACAGATACTCTAGGAAAAATGTGAACCCTTCCTGGAAGGTTAGCATAAATAGCTAGGGGTCCAGTCAAAGTTACCTATCATCTACTCTTCAGGTTACACGGTTTGCCAAATACCATACTGTCTCATGCCTTTGACCAGCTCTAGGAGTCGACCATGCTGTTTTCTCTGGTTACCATCCTGAGACTACTGACCAAATTGAGAGAGCTAATTAAAGCTTTGAAACAGTATTTACTGGGCATTGTCACGTGAGCTGTGGGATAGCAACTCCTGCCTAAGCTTTCTGCCACTTACGCCTATGCACTGGAACTTGTAAATTCTGATAGGAACAAAGGAGAGAGAGTGGTTGTTGGAACTCTCATGCACATGCTTGCAACAATTTCTAGCCATTCAAACCTCCTCTGGTAAAAATCTGTCAAAAGCGCCTCTTCCATTAGCCTGTAGCAAGAACACAATGGTGTCAACTATCGCTACTGCTGCCTTAGTTGAGTAACAGGAAAAGTGAGTGGTCCCCTTGGGTGGGTGGATATCTGTAAGAACATTGCAGAGATGTCTGTTTTAGCAGCTGTTGGAGACTAATCTTCGTCCAGGAGTGAGCCAGAGGGCTGAAACTGAACCAGATGGGAGACAGGGGCTCTCCAGCGTGACCCACACACACACACAGAAAGAGTGCGTTCTCTTCACTTGGTGTTCCAAGTAGCAAACCATTAGCTGGTACCCACATTAAGAAGACAAGCGTTCTTGGTCCCTGAGGACTAAACTGCTTGCCAAGGAGATGTCTTGGGGATAATACTCCTCCCTATACCCTGCATTAACAGACATCTAGTCAAGAGAAAAGACATGGAGAAGCCCGAAAGGGAACAGAGATTTATGTCAAAAGATACTCCCGGAAGGAAAAAGCAAAAATGAGGTTTCACTTGAAAACTACTTGCAGCCCTGCTTGCAACACTAAGATGGCACATGAGGTGGGAACAGCAACCATCCAGAGGTCACCGACTTCATTTACGGCTTATCATAGGAAGAGAGAGCCCTGATGATTTCCTTAAAGAGGCTTCCTCTGAAAATGGATGGGATCTAAATTACCAGCATTGGAATTGAGGTTGGTGTCTGTGGTGGGAAGGTTACCCATGGATGACGTGGTGTTGCAAAACGTGGTTGCTTGAATGAATGCAGAGGAAGATAGCAGAAAAAAAAGTGTAATGATATCTCTGATTTCCAACAGAGTGCTATAATGTCAATGCTGTATATGGAAGACAAACTGGAAAGCCATGCACTTGATATTGATTGGATCGCAGAGTGCGGCAGGCTGTAATATTATGAAAAGTGCAGGGGAAATATTTCTCACTAGAGTCTTCCCTGGGTAGCAGCAGTTTTGCGACCACGGGGCAACATTCTATTGTTTTTGGATTAGCAAGTGGAGCAGCCAGGGCAAGAGCGAGAGCCTAGGGAGGCCTAGGGAGGCTTTCGTGGCGTTCCCTGCTCACTCCCGACACAATTACTAGACTTCACGACAGGCGACCCTTGTCAGCACCCTGGCCCAGCTGCCCCCTACTCTACTGTGGCCCCTCCTTCCTCCTTCGAGCCACCATGGAAAGCCATGGCTGGGGTGGAACACCAGCTGGACAGCAGGGTACAGGGTTCACTGGGACTCCCCTGACTCGTGCTTGTTTCTGGAGTTGCACCACTTGGTCCTCTCACAGGAGTTTCCCATATCCGCAGATCTGAACTAGTGCTTGCCATGGGTATTGACTGTATAGACTGAAGCCAATACGTACTCCAGAAGGGTCAGCAGTAGCCGCTAAAGGAGTACTAGATTCCATAGGCACCAAAGAAGTACAATTCCCATTCATGCTCCATGTTCTTGCCAATCCAGTTCCTTCAGCCTGTATGGGTTGTCTCTGACTAAGGGTTCCCACTAAACTTGGGTCGTAAATAGGAAGAACAGGACCAATGGTGACCGGTACTGTAAGAGCTTCCAGCAACCGTGAAGCAGCATTAACTCCATTCTGTTCCATACCTCCCAAGGTGGACACTCCTGTCCTCCATACTCCTGCTGATATCTTTCCCACAACTCCTGGACCAGGAGCTGCTTGAGCTACTATGCTTCCCACCCTCTCTACACTTCCTGTCTCTTGCCCCCCTTCACTCAGGACACTCAGCTAACAACCCATCCAGCAAGCTGTCTTCGTTGTCACTACTGTCACTTCCATTCGTCCTTTTACTCCTGTCTGGTGACTCCCCATCTCCTACCAATACTGGGTACAACCTCTCTCCCTCAATTCTGCACCCCTCTTCCCTCTTTCTGTACCTCTCTTGCCTCTTTCTGCACCTCTCTTGCCTCTTTCTGCAGTTCTCTTGCTGCTTTTTGCACCTCTGTTGCTTCTTTCTGTACTTCTCGTGCCTCTTTCTGCACCCCTTTTGCCTCTTTCTGTACCTCTGTTGGTTCTTTCTGCACTTCTCTTGCTTCTTTCTGCACCTCTCTTGCTTCTTTCTGCACCCCTCTTACCTCTTTCTGCACCCCTCTTCCCTCTTTCTGTACCTCTCTTGCCTCTTTCTGCACCCGTTCCCTCTTTCTGCACCTCTCTTGCCTCTTTCTGCACTTCTCTTGCCTCTTTCTGCATCTCGTTGCTTCTTTCTGCTCTTCTCTTGCCTCTTTCTGCACCCCTGTTGCTTCTTTCTGCACTTCTCTTGCCTCTTTCTGCACCCCTCTTGCCTCTTTCTGCACCTCTGTTGGTTCTTTCTGCACTTCTCTTGCTTCCTTCTGCACCTCTCTTGTATCTTTCTGCACCTCTCTTTCCTCTTTCTGCACCCCTCTTCCCTCTTTCTGCACCTCTCTTGCCTCTTTCTGCACCCACTCCCTCATTCTGTACCTCATCTCTTAAGTTGTGCATCCCAGTGTGCGTCCAGTTTTCTTCATCCTCCTTTGGTATTTCTACCTCTGCTTAGCATGAGCTGCATGCATCCATGCATCATACTGTGTTGGTCTAGGCAAAGGTTGCAGCGCAAACATTACTCCTCTGAGCTGATTCAATACATCCAACCGAAATTAACCAAAACACAGAAATGACAATTCACCCTTCTTTTCCGTTATCTTATGCCAACTTTGAAGCCAAATTATATGGTGTGGAGCCCACCTTTTGTTGCCATATAATGTGCTGGAGTATCCTCGGGTGGCACCTCTTCACCCACTTGAGTAACAAACCCTTTATCACCCCTGAAGAGATCTCGCAATACCCTAAAACACCGCATAATTTCAAAAATGAAATTTTTCGTTAAATTGATTATGACGGACAAATCTTTCTCAGCCACAATTTTCCAATGATTACCAACCAATCACAGTGCGGCGTCATACCAACCGACCTATTGCAGCATGGCACACTCTGACGTCACTCTCACTCCTCGCAGCAGCTCACCCTCCTTCACAATCTCTCCGTGTACATTCACTCACACAGTCATCTTAAATCCGTAATTGTCTGCCATCTAAAAAGATTGATAGAATTCAACCACTCAAGAACATTCACATACGGTGAACCTCGACCAGCGCGTATCAGCCGAATCAGTATAGGTTGGCCCTATAGACAAGGTCCAGTAGACAATTCTCATGCGTCTCATTCACACAAAGTTCCCTGTCCTAGGTGGAATTGCTGATGACGTCTCACGACAACGCCTCAGTTCTTCGGTCAGACCATCACAATCTTGGTGTCTTCTACACCTTTTAATATATCCCGGGATCTTAGGTTACTTTGGGACCTGCAACTCAAATCTCAATCCTTGGACCACGTCCGGCCCGAAACCACATTCACTCAACTCTCATAACAACTCCGCAAGACCTCACACAACCATTCCCACAATCTAACACACCACATACACCCTGGTAATACTCACTCCTCCTTCCGCCGCTGATTTCGCCGCACCATTAAACTACGCCGGTCCTCGCCAGATTCTGTTGCTTTCCGTTCTCGATCATTGGGCTCTATTTCGGGGCTTAGGGGTTTTAAGTTCTCCTTACTCTAGACTACTAATGGATTCTCCCCTTACTTCATGTGCAAACCATCCTACACTGCTCCCAACTGAAAGGACCAGGTCCATAGGTTCTAGACCAGTCTTAGAATTACAATTCGATGGTTCTTTTTCGCAGCTTGAAAGTGTAACTGGGAGAAAATTTGTTAAGGAAACAATCAATTAGCTAACAATTCCTTTTGATACATAATAATTCATGGACAACTACTTATGTTTAGTTAATTTATTACAATGCAAAAAACAACTGAACGTAAAGACCCCTCAACACGAGAGTATAGAAGTACAAGGGAACCAACATGACACCAAATCTGTGCATCCAGTTTAGATGGTGCAGCATAAACAATATGATTAGTTCAAGAAGTAAAATACAGAAAATAGGACACATGAATCCAAATTTCCCTGCATCTAAGGTTGGTGAGTAAAAAGCAATAAATCTATCCCTACTCTAGTGCTAAGGTGACATCTCTAAATAACCATTTTCAGGAAGAAGGATCAAAGGTGTAAGTACGTGGAGTCTCCCTAAGAAGCCTCTCCATGATCAATGGGTCAAGCAGCATAAAGCTACCAAAGACAGAGCTCGTTCTAAGATGTTCTCTCTCTGAAGGCAAAGAAGAAGTGGCACGCTATCCCTAATTCCAACATACAATTGTTCTCAGAAGGCACTCCCATGGAGCACCTCAGATCACTCCATCCACCCAGGGCACACTCCTGAAGGAAATTTTCTATGGGACAACCGTGTGTTTTCCTGGATCCAAATTGTATTTGGTTCCCAGGCCTTCTCCGTGTGAAGCACAGTGACCTTCCTTTATCGGCTCACGCCACACGATTGTAACTTCTTCTCTCCTGGCCTAACTATTAAAACAAAGACATTATTCTATCTAGTGAGAGCGCTTCTTTCACCTGCGACACAAAGCTTAAGAAAAACAAATTCCACAGCAATCATGATATCCAAATTGTTAAGTCTAAGGCGAGAGTTTCAGGGACTAGCAATTCAGGCCTACGAGATTCAGCTAACATAATAAAGCATCATATAACTTTACGAATTCACATAACATTAATAAAATTTCAACTAATATATTTACCTATGTTTGAAATAGCATGATTAATAAGCACATCTAGTACGTGTATATTGTCAGTTGCACAACACAGGTTCTTCACGCTAATGTTACATTCATCTTCTACGTTGATTCTCCATGTTACTTTTCAATTACCTAAAACACATCACGTTCCCATGTTAATAGATTTCACAATTCTAACACTTCATGTTAATACAACAAGTGAATATATGTGGGTGCACTCAACATGAGGTTATGATGCACCTCTCGAATGAGATAAGATCTCTGCGCTATCACAAGATTAAAAACTTTTTTCACCCCATAGCGAATGAGGCCCATGCGGAAACTACCTCACCTGCAAATTCGTTGAGTAGGGACAATGGAATATCTAATCAACTCTTAGGCAACTCAACAACACTTCAGGAAGCAGTTGAAGCTCGTCACTCTGCTGTGCCAGAGGCCAATATATTAGCTCACCTGGTCCAAGATTTCT
The DNA here is from genome assembly GCA_963921515.1 of Calotriton arnoldi. Taxonomy (NCBI): domain Eukaryota; kingdom Metazoa; phylum Chordata; class Amphibia; order Caudata; family Salamandridae; genus Calotriton; species Calotriton arnoldi. The sequence goes on from CAWUFW010007934.1 coordinate 818,785, forward strand.
GGCATGGATGTGCTCTTCCATCAAGTGAGGCAGTTGTAGAGCCACCTGCCCTACCTCCCCACCCTCCCCAACCATTAAAGGAGGGCGACCATTCCATCAGTGCTATCAGCTATGCCTTAATTTGCCACCTCAGAGGCAATGCCACCAATGAGCAATGGCTTGTCCCATCAGAGCCTTTGATCAATCCAGGCTGTGCTTTAGCTTTAGCTCAAAACCATTTATCCCAAGAACCCAGAGCACTAATAACAATCTTATACCCGGAATATACCTCTCAAAGTTTCAACGATATACTGAACCAGGGCAACATTGTCAAACTTCTGGCCTCTCATCCAAATCTCTGCCACCTAAACTCCAGCAACATAGAGAGCGTACAGTTTATCCCTTCAACCATATTACCTCAGAAGGAAGCAACTACTTTCACTTAGACCACTCACTCAGCAGTCAGCACAATATGTGAAAATCGAAGTCTTCTAGAAGAATGGGGATTATCATAACATTACCTGAAAGCCCTGGTATCCTCACGCCCTTATTCAACAAGACCCTGAGCGCGTCCTCTGTAAGCCCTCCTTTGACTGACAAATCCAAAAGCCCCTGCAGGCAACGCACATCATCAAGAACCTCATACATGCTCAAAAATGCAATTGGTCTGCTGTACTTTCGTGCCACCAGCAACAGGCAAGCATTAACCATCTCTACCCACAATCAAACAGGTAGAATCTGTAAACTTTACTTTATAAACTTTATTTCAGCTGTGAGCCATAAAAGCACAAAAGATAAAACATACATTAAAACAATTGAGTTAAGCATTATTAAATGTACAAAATTCTGTGCAATAGTATAGTCAATTAAGCAACCTATGTCTCTATGCTATTAGGCAGACTCCTACATGTAAAATGTATACAATATGTCAGGAAGTTCGTGATACTTCCCTGACTGGAGGTAATCGTTGTCATGACTGTGTATCCAGCTATCCTGTAACTAGATGTATGTAATGATCTGCACATTGAATAGGTTAATCATCTGCTAAAAGTTAAGAAATTTAACTGTAAAAGTTATCCTCTATTATAAAATAAGTAATAGTCATCCAATTTTCCAACGATTGTGCCAGTTGACGTATTACTGTTCACTACTAGAGCAATTTGCATAAGAGATACTCAGCTTGTACCTTAATTTTCACACACTCATCAGAAAACGAGAGAGAGCAAAGATTGACAGCCTGCATATATCATACCTCAGAATCCTGAGTGCTTCCTTGTGTTCCTTAACTCCCAGATTCCGACAAAGCAGGATTATCCAACACCTCCTTTGGGACACAAAGGTTGGACCAAAAAAACTAATGTGCTCAATAGTTTCTGTTTGTTCCCCACAGGCTGGGCATTGCAGCTCATTGGCCTACGGTGCATGCACCAACTTAGCAGTAAAGGCCCGGAGAGGTAAAGTTCCATACTGGAACTGCAAGTAGAGACGCCTGGCTAGAGGTGGATCTATTTCATCCAGGAAGTCCTCCTGCTTAAAGGAGTCCTTAATTGTAAGGAAAGCATTTGTTAGAGAACCATGGCTCGACTGACTATGTATACGATTATCTCTTTGTTGCCAGTATGTAATTTTAATAAGTGATTTGGTAAAAGCCCCAGCCTCTACCGGGGCATTCCATAGTTCACCAAGGCCGATGTCTGTGAGTGTACCCTTTACATGCTTTAGCCATGGAATTCTGCTGGAGCCTACTTGTAAAACATTTCCTCTAACCCCTGCAAGCTCGCTATACCCCCACTGGAAAATCTGCATGAGGATTCGGGTTGGCTGACTGCCACCCTGGCTGGTCCCTCATCATCAAATTGACTTTCATTTAAAAGCACACTACCTCATCCCAAAACTTGGAGGAAGAGCCTAAGCACATGAGCCTGGAACATGGCTGGCCTTGAGAACATCCCAACAGACCTATATGCTAAGTCTTTTGTTTAACAGCATATGACATCATATGCATCCAGGAATCATGGCGACAGGCGGAAACCCCACAAGAAGGCTACTATGAATTCATCAATCCTGTTCGAGACAATCCGCCAAGGGCCACGCAATGGATTTTCTATCTATTTTCTTATCATCATGCTGGGATTTTATGGCCTCAGCTCATCCCACCGGTCATCAAAATTTCTTATAGGTGGAACTCAAGAACTGGAATCAGAATGCCTCAATGAACAGGCTAAATGAGTATATTCACCCGGCAGCCCCTGGGAAGAAGCAGCAAGTCAAGGAACTGAGGCTCCTGATTGCGGATATCAGGGTCATCCGTCACAAAGACCATCACATCTTGACTGAAGACTTTAATCTAAACTTGCTTCAAACCCTATTATGAAATCCCTCGAGCAAAATAGCAGACTCCAGGTGGGTGATCCCAGAGCATGTTATAATCTCACAAAGAACCGACGTCAAAGGACAGAATCTGACAGCTGCTTTAGAGGAAATGTCACTGCGGACTCTGAACGGCGATATCCTGGCGACCAGCCAACCCAATTCACACATTTCTCTATGAAAAGATCTGCGGTGTTAGACTACACTTTCTGTTTGATCTCATTGATCAAGACAGTCAAGTCCTTTTCCACAAGTCTATGCTGTGAAAGCGACCATATGCCTCAGAGCATGACTATAGACCATTGGAATAAGGCACACAGTACCCTAAGGGCTGCTGGATTTAGTTGCTCTAGAGGAGCGCACCAAAACTGGAAGCAGGTTAAAGGGTCCTCAAATGTTGCTGCAAAATACTCGATATGGAAAACTACTAAAACTAACCGGAGTCTTCCACTGTGGCAAACATCGTATGAATGGAAACCCTTTGTGCAGCAGCTTCTCTCCGCCCTTGTCAGCACTCGAACTTTGCGCCCAGGATCTAGTCTCTCAGGACCTACTCTGTCACGCCCTTGGTTCACAAAAGATCTTAAAATCTTGAAAAGCTCATTGAATAAAAAGATTAGATCACTGAAATCTGGATCCAACATCGTTTACTCTGATGAAATCCACACTCTTCGCGGGTATTACAAAAAAAATGTGGGAGTCAAAACAGAAATGCGAGGAAGCACTTCAGCTAGAACTCCTCCTGGCCTGCCGAACAAAAAATTCCAAGGAGTTCTAGATTATCATCAATGCTTAAAGAGATAAACTGAAACAATCAAACTAAATGGAAAAAATGTCACAGCTGAAAGTGGGAATATGCACATCAGCACCTTTTATAAAAGCAGACCAGACAGTCTCAACCTGCCAACCTGTCATCCCAACTGTAATAAGGCACAGAGGAGATCTGAGTCAACCGACGAACAAAGCTACCAATATTTGCTGACTTTCACGGCCAAAAGAATAGCTACTCTGATCAATAAAAGCAGAGCTGATAGTGCTACGGGACCTAACAGCATCCTTGCCTCGGTTTATAAACAAGACGTTGAGTTCTAATCTAGACTGATGAAAAGGTTGTTCAGAATCTGCCTCATTACCAACTCCGTCACCTTGTCCTGGCAAGGATCAATATTGCATCCCATCTACTAAAAAGGCCCGGTGGCGAGCCCTGAGAGCTACCGCCTTATAGCTCTCCAGGATGTCGAAGCCAAATAGTTTGCCTCTCTACTACTAGAAGACTTGGATGCATGGGCTAACTTGAAAAAACGTATCCCTGTCAACCAAACAGGCTTCTGGCCCATGTTGGGTACCACAGGCAATCTTGTGGCCATCAGGATGATCGTGGCAAAGCAGATAATGAAAAAAACAGCTCCTTTATTGCTGCTTTGTAGACTACAGGAAGGCCTTCGACCACATTAATGGCCAATTACTCTGGTCAAAACTCAAAGCCTGGGATAATCCTAACCTCTTACTTCAGGGTATTCAATTGCTCTATACCAAAACTTTGGCCAGGGTAAAAATGGCCAATAATTGTTCAGTTTCTAACAACATAAAAAAAAGAACAAGGCGTCAAGCTGCGGTGCGCTTTAGCCCCAGCCCTTTCAATCTACTTGTGTGATCTAGCACCTGCCCTGGACTCGATAATCAGTGATGCACCAAAATTAGTGAATCGCCCTATCACTTCCTTGCTCTACGCCAACAATGATGTCCTCTTAAGCCAAACAGAGAAAGGTCTGCAAAGGCTGATTGACTCTTTACAGCAGCACCAATGGAATGACGGTGAATTACGATAAATTGAACATCTTATTTTCATCAGGAAAAAGAACAAAAACGCCATAAGGCATCTAAGGAATCTCCGCCTGACTGTAGCATCAAATTACAAATATCTGGGATGCTGGCTGGATGATAAGGGAGGACACTTAACAGATTTAAACTCACTAAGGCCCAAAGTTGCATCACTAAAATTTGCCCTCCACACTATCTTCAAACAAATAAAACAACCCACCTTGGAACTCCTTCTGAGGATAGTAAAAGCCAAACGTATTCCCACACTAGATTATGGCTTGGAAGCTTTCCCAGGGAAATTGGGCACTTTCTTAAACACGGCCCAGAGTTCTGTTTTTAGATCATTGTTTAGGCTCCCTCACCACAGCTCCGCAGCCCAGATCAGATTGGAATTTATGCTGTGTAATCAATCTTTAGCATAGAAAATCAGCCTCCTCAAATACCTGCACTCAGAACGTGCTGCAAAAGTAGGAACTCTGAAGAATCTAATCTGGATGGAAGTATCATCAGAGAGCAAATTAGCACCTCAAAACCCCCGGAGCTTGCCCTTCTGACACCTTGAAGCTCAAAAACGCAACAAGCTACTGGAACCAAAATCTTCCTCACCAGCGTTTTAAACTAGTTATAAATAAAGCACACAATGAAGATTCCTCTGAACAGAACCGTCGAACTCTTAAGAGTAGAAAGTATGCAGACCTTGTATTAGGGAGCTACGATAAAAGAGGAGTACAAAAATGCATCATAGACGCATTCTCCATGTATTACAAAATCAAGCTCGGCTCTGTTCGAATGAGCAAATTCTCCTCGTTAGACCTTCTTCCCCCATGATCAATCCGCCCTCCCAGCAATAAGTGCTGCCTCTGTGGACAGAACCAAGACACTTTATCCCGTCTGCCCCACACTAATCGACGACCGTAGAAGATTCCTTTGTCCTCATTTGGTTCTGTATCTGCCCCACACCAATCGACGACCGCAGAAGATTCCTTCGTCCTCATTTGGTTCTGTATCTGCCCCACACCAATCGACGACCGCAGAAGATTCCTTTGTCATCAATTGGTTAAACAAGGGATTCGAACAATACAGGCAGCTGTTAACTTTTTTCAAGCAATTGTCGGAGTAATAACATTTTTGGACAAAGTAGATAAAATGTTAAGAAACTCAGGTCCACCTCCAACCACTTCAGGACTGTAGGGTGATGTGCCAAGGTGCAAGATTCCTGCATTTGTTAGTGAACAATATCAAGAGTAGGCTGCTAGGTGAGCTCAGTCAGCTGGTCAGGCTCACAAACCGCACCTGCCCATCACTTCCTGTTAACCCTGTGCTGAATCTCACCTATCCTACCTCTTTGATGCCTCCCCGTAGCCTGGCATCTGATCCAAAACAAGCCAGTTTTACTTTGCACCGCTGCTACATCAATCACACTGCTTTTTTGCACCCTAGCACAAGGTACTTTCTCAGACACCAGCACTTTAAGCCCAACCCTTGTTTTTTTTTAACCACCCTGGTTTATTCTTGCGTTATGTATAAGAATTTTCACTAGTAACAAGCTGCAGACTAAGATCACGCTCACCCCCGCTATTAACAAATGCTCCCTCAGGTCACTTACAGCATGCAACACTTTACAAACTGCAGGCCTAGCTCTGCCACCTGAAGAAAAACAATAACAAATCCCCACGCTCCACGAGGTGTGACAAGGTTGCAGACAATTGCGTAGGGGCCAGCACATACGACCAAACCTGGCTGGTTTTGTAGACTTCTGCACTCATACTGTCCCAATCAGCTGTACACTCTCAGGCACCCGTTTGTATTGTCATATTACATGCTAATGTGATCTTAGGTTTTATCCTATTCACAGCTTACATCCATTTATGAACTGTCTGTGTTAGCCATGAAGTCTTTTTTGTCTCTTTTTTGCATGCTGTCAAAACAGCTGGGGATTCTTTTATATATTTGTCTACATTTACCATGTCATTCCCCACTTCTGGCGTTAAATTTGTTTACGAATAGTGATACATATGGAGTTTTTATGCCTTTTATTCATTGTATTAATTTTAAACAATATTGCACAACACTGTTCTTACTTTGATGGACTTGATCGTCTAAATAAAGAATTATTAAACTTGAAACTAGTAGTTAAATAAAAAAATTAAAAAACTTAAAAACACCAGAGAGGTGAATCCATTTCCCGGTAATATTCCAGACCTACTGAAAAGATTGCAAATTCTGCGAACAAGAGATTTATTCTATGTGACTCTGGGTACTGGTAGGGGAAGACCTAGATATTTGTGCATATGGAAGCAGTCGGGGAATACATAGAAGGTCTTTGGGGATGACCGCAGTGACTTTGTTACATCCGCTGACCAATGCACATCACCATGCTTCAGATGGAACTCAAGCAGTACAAGGTACAGTCTCATGATGGATCCCCAAGGTATCCATGACTTCCCACCCTGTAGCTTTCTGAAGGAGGCTGAAGTGTCAAATTATATCTTCTAATGCAATTTTAACAATGCAGTCTGCCTCCTCCTGCCCCATTCAGTGTTGTTTCATGTTAAGTGTAAGTGTTTTTCATATAATTTCATAACACTGAGGATGCTATGTTGTTGTTCACGCAAGTCAAAGATTACGGTTAGACTATTCACCTGTAGAATTATTCTTTCCAACTCGTGAGTGTCAGATTTATTTTGTGACATACTAACAAAAGATCTAAATATTAAAAATAACAATATTTATGTTTCTTAGCAGCACAACCCCAAATCCAAATACACTTTTAATATCTCTATCAATGCTACACATGTTTGTGTGTGAGGACTCCATCCACAAATGCTCCCTGGTTCGGTTCCTGTTTCCTGTCCCTATTCTGTTCATTAGCCTATACACCATGGACCCGATTCTCAAAGGCAATCTGAGACAAACATTTAAGTGTATGACTTTTGGTATTCACAGAGGTCAATTACGAGTCGTATCTTTACATTCGCAGTCGGGCCGGAATCTCCGGCTCAAGCCGTACTCTCTGGCTCGGGCCGGAATCCCGGCTCGGTCTGGATGAAGTGTAATCAATGGGCCGGAACACAATTTTTACAAAAAGAAACATTAAGAACGTGAGATAAATGGTAGAGGAGGTCATGAAATTCAGTTTGGGCAGGGAAAAGTTTGTGGTCAGACACTGCATCACATCCCGGAAAGTTTACTCCTTTGCATCATGCTACATGCAGTCCACATTTTGCACTCCACTCAATGTTTATTTATTTATTTTACTTTAGTGTTAGCCCAACATTGAGTGTTGACTGTAGTGTTACACCAAACTTTGGTGTAACAGTACAGTCAACACTGAGGGGAGCACAAATTGTGGACTTCAGGTACTATGATGCAAAGGAGCAACTTTTCTGGGATGTGGTGCAGTGTCCGTCCACACCATTTTCCCTGCCCAAACTGATTTTCATGACCTCCTCTACCATTTATCTCATGTTCCTAATGTTCCTTTTTGTAAAAATTGTGATCCAGCCCATTGATTACACTTCATCTGGCCCGAGCCAGAGATTCCGGCCCGGGTGCGGAGATTACAGCCCAAGATGAAGAGTATGGCTCGTAAAGATACGACTCGTAAATGACCTCTGTGAATACCAAAAGTCGTAAAGTTAGACTTTTGTCTTAGATTGCCTTTGTGAATTGGGCCCCATATGTGCAGTTTTAACCAAGACATTGCTGGAAGCGAAATACGACATAAACAAATAGGTGGAAAAGAAGCGTTGTATAGAAACACCCTATACTGCTGTATGTTAACAACATAGCCTCTGAAGATCTTACACAAATTGTGCCCCTTTCATCATTACAGACCTCACCTACTCAATAACAGCCAACCTGTGATCACAAGCTAAAAGAAAGCTTATGGAGAGATTGTACGCTTAGGGAAAAGGTGTGTTTTAAAGTATTTTTAGAACTTTCCGAAGTGCACCTCAACAAGGAAAGGAAGTGGTAGGAATTTCCATAAGACTGAGTCTTGTGAAAGCGGTGATTTCACCCTAAGCGTTTATATCTTGTCAAACACATCTTCACATTGCTAAATTAAATCTGGCTAAACTAAACTGTTCGGAAACTAAGAATGAATATACGAAAAGTAAACTAAACATAGCTAAAGATTTGGAAACTAAACAGAACTAATAAAACATTACTGAACTCACCAATAGAAAAAATAAATTAAAAATAAATAAACATAGGAAAAAGAAAATGGCTTCAAATAAAATAATTAATCTAATCCTATCTAAAGAAAGGATCTCAAAATCAAAGAAAGATAAACGTAACTGATCATAACCTTATGTGCGCCCTTGCCGAGTGCATCCCTTGCTAGATATTGCATTAGTGTGAATGTGTGCATTGGTTGTGGTGGAGGATGCTCCTGACTTTCTTCTTCCTGGGTTGTTTTTCAGGTGGTGCAATGAAGGCTCTCTACTCATACAGCCCTATCGAAGACACGTGGTGCTTAGTGACACATTTCAGCCATGAGCGGGCAAGCTGTGGGATTGCGGCATGCAGCAATAAGCTCTTCATCACGGGTGGGAGGGACGAGAAAAATGAGGTCATTGCTACAGTGTTGTGCTGGGACCCAGAGAGTCGGAAACTGACTGAGGAGTGCGTCCTACCCAGAGGCGTTTCCCACCATGGCAGCGTCACTATCAGAAAGTCATACACACACATCCGACGGATCATCCCAGGCGCAGTGTCTGTCTGATGTTGATAGACAGGACACAGACTCCTCCTGCCACTGCCTGCCATCTTATGTGGTTTCAAATGCACGAAAAGTCGTTTCATTTTATAACGTTCTACCAAATGTGTCTTTGAACTTGACAAATGATGGACAGTTGTATCTGAACACAGAAATGCAAAGTCAAAATGTCTATCCTCAGGTCTGTACGGATATATTTATTTTCATGGTTTGAACCAGCATACCAGGATGCGAGATACAAAAAAGACAAATTAAATAGATGAGGTTGCGCAATGTAGAATTTTCGCCATGAAAATACGTCTAAATTTGTTGTACAAAGTCTATCATCAGAGAGAAAAGGGGAGATAAAATTATAGGTTCATGAGTCACAATATTTGCATCCTCCCCATGTCCAGGAAGGCATGATCCTAGGAGAGTGAAGATCTCGTAAACATTCAGAGGACAAAAAGCCAAATAGAATGCTACATATTGCAGAAGAAACCGCTGTCATATGGTAATGCAATAAAAAAAAAAGAATCGTAAATAATAATACAGGAAAAAAGAAATAGCATGACAACATGAAAGACGGCAGTGTCCAAGCATCTGCACTGCATATACCAACACTTAGGGGCCTATTACGATGTCGGTCGGACCAGCGTTCAACCGGCACGGTAGTGGGATGGAATACACCTGCCCGCCCTATGGGCAGTCGGAAACATTACATCTTTCCAATACAGCTTGTGCGGCGGCCGGAAAAGGGCCGCAGCACAAACTGCAATAGAAAAATTGATGTTTTCAAACATCCGTGCACCTTGTGCCAAGCACCATGTGGTGCCTGTCATATGGTGCATGGATGTTTGGGGGGCACCACAGGTGCCCCCCAGACCTCATAGTGGAGGCCTTGGGGAGACTGGGCACTGCTAGGGGCCTCCACAGTCCGTTTCCGACAGCCTTTCTATGGTGGTCAGATCACCACAGAAAGTCCGTCAGAAACGTGCATCGTAATCCCCAAGGCGGTGCCTTAGCAGGCATCACTTTCATTTTGGGGATTACAATCCGCCCTCCGCCCCCACGGGCTCCTTGAGCCCGTTGGAAGCTGAGCGGAATCCCCCGCAGGTTTCCCTTCGACCGCCAGTATTGTAACATGACATTCGGACGGAAGTCCTAATGAGGCCCTTAGTTGGCATGAAAATCTTGATAAAGTCTTCATTGTGCACTATAGAATGGTAACAGACACTGTAAAGTAGGAATGTTCACTTACTCCAAAGCATGGCCCCTCAGAAAAAGCAAGCATCTGCTTGCCTAAACAAGGACTGTCCTCATAGGTGGAATGAATGAGCGTACTATGAGAACACAGAAAGACTTGTGAATCCGGGTGATGTGTATGCCACCTCCTCCATGAAAAAAAGTGAAACGAAACAATGTATTTGCAGTATATTTCGCCGAGAAATTGCTAAAATGTTAAACTGACTTTGATTCGCAAGTTCATCTCTTTCTATACAGCTACCTTCCTCCCATCACACACAAATAGGCCAGCTGATGTGTAGTGAGTGATATGACATAATCCTTGAGGATTCTAACTCCATCTTTTAGTTCTCTGGAAGTTAATAAATGTGTATCATTTAGTTGGATTTTATTTGACTGATTTGTTTTGTTGCAATACAAAGGGTCATTATTATTGAAATGGCACACATCCACAAGTGAGGTACTGAAGCTGGAGACCTGCAGGGGAAAGAAGCCCTCAATCACGTTAGACCCCCCCCACACACACTAACACAATAAATGTGCCTACTGCATGTGTCCCTGTGTATATACTACACGAGGACACAATTTCAACAAGGTAAGTTTTGTCCATAGCAAAGCCTGGTGCCTAAGTCTTGCTGTATGCAGGACCTGAGCTATCAAAGGGCCCATCATGTAATGTTAAAATGTAACGGCTTAAACTTAGAAAGGCTAATTAGTTTTTGACATTTTTGTTTCATTTTAATGCAATACTTATGTTTATTGAGTGACATTAATTATTATTTGTCGTTATAAATGTCTATACGACTTTCCCAGGCATGGGCAAATATACATTTACATTTTGGGGCACAATATTGGAATAGTCAATAATACTAATATACATAGAGTGGTATGTAACTTTATTATTCTGTATGGGTTAACCCTAGATTGACTTACTTGTCTGTGCTCCAAAACCTTCCAGTTACGGACAATGAGGTATAGTGCCATACTAATTGCCTCGGCTCACACAATTTGACCTACTTGAGAAGCCTTGGTTTCCACCTATCTCCAGCCACAAAGTCTGCAGTTCAGCCACAAACATTACATCTAATTATCCACGATGAATTGCTGTGTTTCTATTTCTATTTTTCCAAGTTCAAGGGTGATTCCCGTTCCAAATGCAACAGCCAATACCTATTTAATTTATAATTCTAATTACATTCCTGTAAGCAGGGCTGGAAATGGAAAAAATGTACTCCAGTTTTTCATAAATTGGGGGTCAAGGTGTGGTTGTGGAACGGGAGCGGATTCATGAAAAATGGAGTCTGACAGTCAACTAATACATTTGTGTTTTTAAAAACTCTGCTGCAAAGAAATTGTTAACAAGGACAAATGGGACAGTAAATCTGTTCTGGTTTGCTTAATTGGACACAAAGAGGCAGTATTTTAACATATCTTATTGGGTAAAAACACTTCTGTAGAGATCTTTTTGTGCCCAGTACCAATAGGAACAGTATGTTAATTGCAGTTCATAATTTGCAATCCTTCTAATATAGGACAGTGAGCTATGCGCTGGCATCAATGGGCTGCATTCAAACTGCATGGCATGGGTTTAGAGCCTTAATTTTTGTCAATACTTCATTAAACTAAGGTTGCTCAAAAGAGTTCCTTTTGGGTACTAATAAACTCTAATTAGCACAGACAAACCCAACTGCTGTAGTAAGTAGTAAATCCTGACTTTGGATTTTTTCACACCCTGCACGCTTATCAAATAATGCCTACTAGTATGGATGATATGTGAATCCTAGATCTTGAATTGTCTTAAGTAACATTTCCTGTACATTGATTTATAGAATTGCATGATTTATTGACTCTGGATAGTGTGTAGGTGTGCGTGTGTGTGTCTGTGTGTGACGTAAAGCACACTGACAACCTACTATAAAAGAAATTAAATAAAAAACAAATGAGTAAGTCGCATTTAAATAGTCATTAGTGTGATTATAAACCCACAAAAATCCGAAATCTCTGACAAAAAACCTAGCTAGTAAAAAAGAAGAAACGAGGTTTTCCGCTCAGTCAGAGTCAGAAAAAATGGCAAGAAAGGAAAAATGTCCTTTCTTGAGTCCCCTCACTCACCAGGGTTTCCCCACGGTGACATGCTTCATCATAGGGGCCATCCCAACCCGCTGCGGGTTGGGGCGTGCTACGACTTGCGACACTACGTAGGAGCACTTATTGTGAGTGACTATGTGTAGTGCGGTGGTGTAAGTGGAGTGGGTGAACTAAAAATATCTAACTAGTGGGCGAAATAGTTTTATTCTGGCTCCTAGTTGATATGTTAAAAACGGGGTCGGTCTCTAGGGTTCCTGTCTACAATGGGTCAGGGGTCCCTAGTGAACGTCAACTAGTTTCGAACTTCCCCAGTGCTCTTCTTCAGGACAAACAGGGTCCAGCCCTGTGTGTACCACTCCTAAAGTGACCTAAAGTGAGGAAAAAAAGAGGTGGCGCTGCAACTATTAAGCAAGCGAGGTTAATACATACGATACAATGATCACGTAGTATCTGTAAATAGAAATAAAAACAACATTATCACGTACAACCTACTCCATATCGTGTAGGTGAATTCTTAAAACCGCAATGCAACAAATCACTCATCCATTGTGGGTGTGTATCCTCAAAGCTCTCACGCGCTTAGCCATGCTAGGTTAAGAAGGCAGTACACACTCCTTATTCAGCCACATATGATTGTGACATCGTCAACCAGTGCCTGGTACAAGTTAAAAACGAAAAAGTCACCACGTGACATTACCCATAAAAAACATGACGACCTAACGACAGGAGTTTTTAGTTACATTTTAATACCAAGTCAAGCTATCTTAGTGAAACTCAAAGACATGCAAGTTTGTATATGCCTCTTGTAATTCCTATGGTGATATTTAGTAATGTGCGATAAATTATAGAACCGCACCTGGTCTGAACAAAGACAAACAATACGACGAAAAAAACACATATATGGAGAAAACAACATACTGGTTAAATAGCAAAATTGTGCTTCATGGTCTCTGAGGGACTTGAGAGGTTCGGTCTCCAACGCTACGGAAGAAAAAAGCAGGACAAAGCGTTGTTGAAAGTTTCGTTGCTAAGGAAAAAGACGGAGCGGGTGCGCTGTGGATGTTTCCGCTGGCTGCCCGGTCCGTTCCTACAAAGGAAATCAACTTACTTGGAGATAATATCCTCTCGGGCCTGTTCACCTGCTTTCTCTCGCGACCGCACATTAGCGAGTCTTTCCCGGGTGCAGGTTTAAGTAGGAAGTGTTTCCGCCTGGTCATACGGTAAAGACTAGAGCGGAAACCTTCACAAAATGGCAGCTGCGTTTGGCTAAGAAGGACGGCCTTTTTGGGAGTATTAAAAGGTGCGCGGACTTTGCAGCAGTAGGTGCCTAATGTGAATTAATGGATTGTAATTTAAAAAAAATGATGAGAAAATGTATGTTAATGAGAATTATCACATAAAGGGAAGGAAAACAATACGTACATGTAGACAAACGCGGTGTGCCTAGCAATGAGTTTGTGGATAAAGGAGGGCTTATGTTACCTCTATCATATATGGGGTACTCTGTTACAAAAAAGGTTATGAATATTCGTGAGGGCTTCTGTTGCCTCTTTCATAATTCGGGGAGTGTGACAATACATGAAAGGGCCCGTTAGTATAGCAGAGTGGGTTTATGAATCTGGTGTGCCCTGACTAAGGTGTTAACGAGAAATAAATAACTCAGTAGTATGATGCATGTGTGGTTTCCTCTGTGGTTTCATCTGGAGAAATGGCCCCACGGAATGGTGTCGTTGAGACCTTGACTATCGGTACGCAATTTGAAAACCCAGCGTTGCTCTTTCTCGAGTAATCTTTGCTCAAGGTTGTCATTGCTTTTGACATGTTCAAGGACCACCCATTTCATGTCGTTGGGTGTGTGTTGCCTTTCAATAAAGTGTGTTGTCATTTTTGTTGTTGCCCGCTTGCACCTGATGTTACTGCGGTGCTCGACAATCCTAGTACTCACTTTTCTTGTGGTCATCCCTACGTAGTGAAGGTTGCAGGTGCAGGTGATCAAGTATACTACCCCTGTGGTGTTGCAATTAGTAAAACTGCGTAGTTCCCAGGTCATTTGATTGTTGAATGCCACTTTTTTGGTGGCTGACGTCAGGTGGCAAACACTGCAGTTACTGCTTGGGTAATGTCCGGCAGGTAAAGTGTGCAGGGTCTTTTGCCCATCAGGTTTGGTGTTGTTTTTGGGGCAAGTGTGGACAAAGTAGTTTTTTAGGTTTTTCCCTTTTCTGTGGCTAAACATAGGTCTAGGTATGTCTAAGTTTGCACTGTTCAGTGTCCGCCAGTGTTTTTTGATGATCTTGGTCACCTTGTTTGACGCAATGTTAAAAGTGGTTATACAAATTGGTCTTTTGTCTTGTATGGTGTTTTCTTTTTGTCTGGGTTCAAGGAGAGCTTCTCTGTGGTTGTTTGCTGCTCTTTTTTTGGCTGTTGAGATTAGATGTTTTGGATAGTGTCTTGCTTTAAGTTTTTCTGATAGGTCTTTTGCTTGGATGTTATAGTCTTCTTTTTCAGTGCAATTTCGTCTCAGACGCAAGAATTGTCTTTCAATTGCTTTGGATGGAAGCTGTCATAGATTAGAAGACAATTCCTAGCTGTCGGTTTAAAATGCGTGGTTGTAGTCAAACCACCTTGATTTGCCATGATGTTTAGGTCCAGGAAGACCAAATGGGACCTACTCATAGTGTGAGTAAACTTTAAAAAAGGGTCCTGTAGGTTCAGCCAACTGATGAAATTCGTGGCCTCAGACTCATTACCTTCCCAGATCCCAAGCACATCATCGATGTAACGTTTCCAGAGCTTTAGGTTTCCGATGTGCGGATTTTGGTAGTTTAGTATCTTCTGCGTTTCAAGGTGATGGACGTAGAGTCCTGCTACACTCGGTGCAAAAGTGCTCCCCATACTGGTACCGTGCACTTGGCGGAACAAAGTGTCTTCGAACCTGAAGTAATTCTCCGTTAGGGCCAGCCGGCAACATTCAAGGACTACATGTCTGGGTGTGTGGTAAACCCATGGGTTTTCAAAGAGTACTTCTTCAAGAATTTGTAAGGTTTCTTTGTGCGGTAGACTGGTGTAGAGGCTTTCCACATCAAGCCCAATTAGGATGTTGGTTGTTGGATTGAATTGTAGGTCTTGTAGGAGGCACAGAACTGCTTTTGTGTCCTGTAGAGTACGTACTAGTACTTTGTATGATGGGTCGTAGGAAAGCGTCGGCAAATTTTGAGAGCGGTTCCAGAATTGACCCAATGCCTGACACTATTGGTCTTCCTGGTGGTTTTTCCATTGATTTATGGATTTTTGGAATGGTGTAGAAGTAAGGAATCGTAGGGTTGTTGTTTTCCCAAAAATCTGCTTCTTTCTTAGTTATCCAGTTATTCGCTGTGGATTCTTCCACTAGGTAGGCGATTTCTACGCGTAAGCGTTCCGTCGGGTCTTCCTTGATTTTAGTGTAGTTTCTTTCGTCCGCCAACAGTTGTAGGCACACTTCACGATATGCAGTAGTGTTTTGTAGTACTATGGCGCTGCCTTTGTCTGCTGGTTTTATAGTAACTTTCTTCTCCAATGTCAACAGCCAAAAAAAGAGCAGCAAACAACCACAGAGAAGCTCTCCTTGAACCCAGACAAAAAGAAAACACCATACAAGACAAAAGAGCAATTTGTATAACCACTTATAACATTGCGTCAAACAAGGTGACCAAGATCATCAAAAAACACTGGCGGACACTGAACAGTGCAAACTTTGACATACCTAGACCTATGTTTAGCCACAGAAAAGGGAAAAACCTAAAAAACTACTTTGTCCACACACGCCCCAAAAACAACACCAAACCTGATGGGCAAAAGACCCTGCACACTTTACCTGCCGGACATTACCCATGCAGTAACTGCAGTGTTTGCACCTGACGTCAGCCACCAAAAAAGTGGCATTCAACAATCAAATGACCTGGGAACTACGCAGTTTTACTAATTGCAACACCACAGGGGTAGTATACTTGATCACCTGCACCTGCAACCTTCACTACGTAGGGATGACCACAAGAAAAGTGAGTACTAGGATTGTCGAGCACCGCAGTAACATCAGGTGCAAGCGGGGAACAACAAAAATGACAACACACTTTATTGAAAGGCAACACACACCCAACGACATGAAATGGGTGGTCCTTGTCAAAAGCAATGACAACCTTGAGCAAAGATTACTCGAGAAAGAGTAACGCTGGGTTTTCAAATTGCGTACCGATAGCCAAGGTCTCAACGACAGCATTCCGTGGGGCCATTTCTCCAGATGAAACCACAGAGGAAACCACACATGCATCATACTACTGAGTTATTTATTTCTCGTTAACACCTTAGTCAGGGCACACCAGATTCATAAACCCACTCTGCTATACTAACGGGCCCTTTCATGTATTGTCACACTCCCCGAATTATGAAAGAGGCAACAGAAGCCCTCACGAATATTCATAACCTTTTTTGTAACAGAGTACCCCATATATGATAGAGGTAACATAAGCCCTCCTTTATCCACAAACTCATTGCTAGGCACACCGCGTTTGTCTACATGTACGTATTGTTTTCCTTCCCTTTATGTGATAGTTCTCATTAACATCCATTTTCTCATCATTTTTTAAAAATTACAATCCATTAATTCACATTAGGCAACTACTGCTGCAAAGTCCGCTCACCTTTTAATACTCCCAAAAAGGCCGTCCTTCTTAGCCAAACGCGGCGGCCATTTTGTGAAGGTTTCCGCTCTAGTCTTCACCGTATGACCAGGCGGAAACACTTCCTACTTAAACCTGCACCCGGGAAAGACTCGCTAATATGTGGTCGCGAGGGAAAGCAGGTGAACAGGCCCGAGAGGATATTATCTCCAAGTAAGTTGATTTCCTTTGTAGAAACGGACCGGGCAGCCAGCGGAAACATCCACAGCGCACCCGTCTCCCCGTCTTTTTCCTTAGCAACGAAGCTTTCAACAACGCTTTGTCCTGCTTTTTTCTTCGGTAGCGTTCGAGACCGAACCTCTCAAGTCCCTCAGAGACCATGAAGCACAATTTTGCTATTTAACCAGTATGTTGTTTTCTCCATATATGTGGTTTTTTCGTCGTATTGTTTGTCTTTGTTCAGACCAGGTGCGGTTCTATAATTTATCGCACATTACTAAATATCACCATAGGAATTACAAGAGGCATATACAAACTTGCATGTCTTTGAGTTTCACTAAGATAGCTTGACTTGATATTAAAACGTAACTAAAAACACCTGTCGTTAGGTCGTCATGTTTTTTATTGGTAATGTCACGTGGTGACTTTTTCATTTTTAACTTGTACCAGGCACTGGTTGACGATGTCACAATCATATGTGGCTGAATAAGGAGTGTGTAATGCCTTCTTAACCTAGCATGTCTAAGCGCGTGAGAGCTTTGAGGATACACACCCACAATGGATGAGTGATTTGTTGCATTGCGGTTTTAAGAATTCACCTACACGATATGGAGTAGGTTGTACATGATAATGTTGTTTTCATTTCTATTTACAGATACTAAGTGATCATTGTAGCGTATGTATTAACCTCGCTTGCTTAATCGTTGCAGCGCCACCTCTTTTTTTCCTCACTTTAGGTCACTTTAGGAGTGGTACACACAGGGCTGGACCCTGTTTGTCCTGAAGAAGAGCACTGGGGAAGCTCAAAACTAGTTGACATCCACTAGGGACCCCTGACCCATTGTAGACAGGAACCCTAGAGACCGACCCCGTTTTTAACATATCAACTAGGAGCCAGAATAAAACTATTTCGCCCACTAGTTAGATATTTTTAGTTCACCCACTCCACTTACACCACCGCACTACACATAGTCACTCACAATAAGTGCTCCTACGTAGTGTCGCAAGTCGTAGCTCGCCCCAACCCGCAGCGGGTTGGGATGGCCCCTATAATGAAGCATGTCACCGTGGGGAAACCCTGGTGAGTGAGGGGACTCAAGAAAGGTCCTTTCTTGCCATTTTTTCTGACTCTGACTGAGCGGAAAACCTCGTTTCTTCTTTTTTACTAGCTAGGTTCTTTGTCTGAGATTTCGGATTTTTGTGGGTTTATGATTGAATTAGGAGGGTGGACCTAGCATATCCCTCTTTCTCCCCCCGTTTTTTGATTAGTGTGATTAGTCATACCGATAGCTACATCTGACATTCTTACAATGCATGTATATCTCTTACATACAGAGGTTGAACATAGTCAAAAACCTGCCTCCAAATCATAGTTTCTCCGAAGTACTTGTGAAGTCATAACAAGGGGTGTGCCTTTCTTTCCCCTCCATTTCATTGGCATCTAGGTTTTAGCACCAGGCAGGTCTCTGGCAGGGTAATACTCAAACAATAGGAGGGTTGCTGGTCATTTAAATGGGGCCTTACTCTGAGCTCAGCTAGCAATGAAGATAAGAAAGCCCCTTTACCACCTGCAGGTTGCTATTCCAATGGAAAGCAGACAACAGGCAGGCGCTGCCAAATGTGTCCGGGTCTGCAAATTACACTGGGACAAATTCAGCATATGTTACTGGGGCCACCTTGAATCTGGCTCAATAATATTTGCTTGCAGGGACAGTGCATCCCTTAGGCCGTGGGGGCATTGCCCCACTTATATTTTGCCCCCTGCCCCCCAATTACATGCAAGTATGTCATATCTGTATTTCACTGGCCAACAGTGAAAAAACGACTACAATTTGAAAACTTCAGCCACGGCACCGCAGTCTGTGGAAGTGGCCTTACGGGGTGGGGCTTATATATGAGCTAAAAAACGATGATGGATGCAACCCAGATTTGTGACTTGGTGTGAGTGTCTGAACAGTTTCACTGCTCCGTCCATCATCTGCTTGTGTTTGCTCTGTTCACCCTAAGTTGGCAGGGTATGGCCAGACGTGGGTCCCTTGCTCACTTTGCCACTGGATTCAAGCTAGTTGGCTGATGGGGAGTATTACCCCGAAACCGGTCCCAGGATGCTTGTTTCTGGTCCAGGGAAGACCTGGCTTGGCAGTTCGGGCTGGACTGTTCCCATGAGGGACATGGTCAAGACTGATTTACACATGGCTTAGTCTGAACTGGTGTGGCAAAGTGAGCTAAAAAACGATGATGGATTCAACCCAGATCTGTGACTGGGGGTGAGTGTCTGAAAAGTTTCAGCGCTCCATCCATCAGCTTCTTGTGTTTGCTTTGTTCACCCTAAGTTGGCAGGGTATGCCCAGACGTGGGTCCCTTGCTCACTTTGCCACTGGATTCAAGATAGCCTGGCTGATGAGGGGTGTGACCCCGAAACCGGTCCCAGGATGCTTGTTTCCGGTCCAGGGAAGACCTGGCTTGGCAGTTCGGGCAGGACTTTTCCCATGAGGGACAGGATCAAGACTGATTTGAATATGGCTGGGTCTGAACTGGGGTGGCAAAGTGAGCTAAAGAACGATGATGGATTCAACCCAGATCTGTGACTGGGGGTGAGTGTCTGAAAAGTTTCAGTGCTCCGTCAATCATCTCCTTGTGTTTGCTTTGTTCACCCTAAGTTGGCAGGGTATGCCCAGACGTGGGTCCCTTGCTCACTTTGCCACTGGATTCAAGCTAGCTTGGCTGATGAGGGGTGTTAGCCCGAAACCGGTCCCAGGATGCTTGTTTCTGGTCCGGGGAAGACCTGGCTTGGCAGTTCGGGCTGGACTATTCCCATGAGGGACAGGGTCAAGACTGATTTGCATATGGCTGGGCCTGAACTGGGGTGGCAAAGTGAACTAAAGAACGATGATGGATTCAACCCAGATCTGTGACTGGGGGTGAGTGTCTGAAAAGTTTCAGCGCTCCGTCCATCATCTCCTTGTGTTTGCTTATATATGACAGTCACTACAGACTTTGGTATTAGGAAGTCAGCCAGCGCAAGTGCGCATGTCGGGTTGGACGGCAGCCTTTCTCCAGCCAGCCGAACATGTGCACTAAAGGCGCCTCCACCTACCCATTACTGAGGGCGACTCCTAGGCGCATCCCCCAGTCTCCGAAATGAGTGGTGAGGTCCCTGCCCCAGCCAATCCTGGCAGTGCTGTAACAGCAGGAGCAGCACCAGGATTGGCTTAGCGAGTGAGATGGAGGGGTGGGAGGAGGCTGTCTCTCGAGTCTCTCCTCCAATTTTCGTGAAATTGGAGACACAGACAGTCAATGATTGAAACAAACGAGGAGGACGACCGATTCAGCGGCTAGTCTCAAGGTGGCCTGCCACATTCAGAACTCCCCCTTGGACTGCTCAGCACACAGACACCGACGGTAGGGAGGGAGGCTGCAAGGTGAATAGTGTCTATAGTTCCTGCTCCAGTGCTCAAACGTTCCACTCTAGAGGTCAACCACAACCGATACCCTGTGCCTACGATCGTGTTTTCACCTGTTGGCCTTTGTTGGTAGAAACCACTCACATGCCATATTTTGTTTATTACCAGATGCCCAGAGCGCTTTCGTTTCGCTCTCAATGAATAATGTTTGTGATGCACAATGGGGTCACCGCCTGCTTAATGGCAATTCCAAATGTTTCTGCACCCTCTTGTTTACTGCCACGCCTTTATAACATTATTTGATCAATACAAATAACATCCCCCCCACGCACCAGTATGTGTGTGTGCGATTTATAGAAGGTGTTTATTTCGAGCCTACTAGACCACATGATACACTAACTATGCCACTGGTCGGATCCTCTGATTTGCATATTCTGCATAGATGAGCCCGCTGTTATCCCACTGAGCTGGCTTACAGTATCACCAAGCATTTTCCAGGCGCTTCGTTAGATGTGGATTGAGTTTTTGTCCAAATTTATTAAACACCTTGATCCGCTGTTTGCCTTGTAATAATGAGCAGCAAGCCCAGGCCAGGACTTGTTCTTAGCGCGTTGAGGCACTGCACGAAGGAGACCAGGTGCGAGTTCAATGCACATCAAAGGGACAATGTCTTCACATCAGAATTCCATGTGTCTGTCTTTTTAAATGATCTCCCTTGTTTTCCGGGTCTGTCCGAAGAGACTACTGAAGCGGGGGCCGGTTCACCTGAGAACACAGGAGAGAGGTTTGCACACAGTCTGATCCTGATCACAAAGGAAGGATCAGTGCATTTTTGTGTGTGGAGTTTTAGGAGTGTGCAAATTTCATCATGGAAACAGATTACTCGGCAGCCATAAACCACGCACTGATTCAGATTGGTTATTTTCAATGACAACCATTAGTTCTCCTCACAGCACCCTCTTCAACCTCATCCCTACCCCAGGTTTCATTCTCCAAGCACAAAAACTAATGAGACCTGAAAACAAGACTCCAACAAGGTCGCTGTGAAGGCGCCCAGTAGCTGAGAAGGGGGTGGGACCAGCTTTAGTGCAAGGGGTGGGGGCACCACACCAAAACAAGCATTTGCAATGCAATAAGTCTCGCCTTTGGGACCTTACAAGTATTTATCCATGCAGCACATTATCCTGGGTGCTGCAACCACTGGCTCAAATTAAGCAGAGGTAGAGGGGAGCAACGAGGGAGGGACGAGAAGCCTGGAGGGAGAGGGGAGCAACGAGGGAGGGACGAGAAGCCTGGAGGGAGAGGTGAGGGACGAGAGGCCCGGAGGGAGAGGAGAGCAGCAGAGGAGGGACGAGAGGCCTGGAGGGAGAAAAGAGCAGCATGGGAGGACGAGAAGCCCGGAAGGAGAGAGGAGCAACGAGGGAGTGACGAGAGGCCTGGAAGAAGCTGGGAGGGACGAGAGGCCTGGAGGGAGTGGAGAACAGCAGAGGAGGGACGAGAGGCCTGGAGAGAGAAGAGAGCAGCATGGGAGGACGAGAAGCCTAGAGGGAGAGGGGTGCAATGAGGATGGGTCGAGAAGCCTTGAGGGAGAGGGGAGCAACGACAGGCCTGGAGGGAGCGGGGAGGGACACGAGGCCTGGAGGGAGAGGAGAGCAGCAGAGGAGGGACGAGAGGTCTGGAGGGAGAAGAGAGCAGCATGGGAGGACGAGAAGCCTGGAGGGAGAGGGGGTGCAACGAGGGAGGGACGAGAAGCCTGGAGGAAGAGGGGAGGGACGAGATGCCTGGAGGAAGAGGAGAGCAGCAGAGGAGGAGGGACGAGAGGCCTGGAGAGAGAGGGGAGCAACAAGGGAGGGACAAGAAATCACATTGTTTTGACATTCAGGAGTGAGAAGCACAACGTCAGCCCCTTGAACTTGAGAGCATCCTTGACTCGCGCAGATGAGATCCCCTTCGCGTCAGCTTCGGCAAAAGTCGCAGGTCACACAACACATCATGACAAATAACGAAATGAATACAACACAGGTAGTTTGTGGTTAGATTGGGGAGGGTGTATGCAACCCTCGAGTTTCTGTGACAAGCGAGGCTCAGCTCCCTGCGAGCTCTGCCTCGAGTGTATCTCTGAGAATGGGTGACAGCCAGAGGGGTGGAGGGGGCGCAGTGCCCCAGCAGTGCATGTGCTGCCAAGGAACATGCCAACACCGCTGCCACTCTAGGCTGCGCCAACTCACATCTGCATTTCTCAAATTCGGCGTACAAATGGAGGGAGAGGGGAGCAACGAGGGAGGGAAGAGAAGCCTGGAAGGAGAGGGGAGCAACGAGGGAGGGATGAGTGGCCTGGAAGGAGAGGGGAGCAGTAGGGATGGGGCGTGGGGGAAGAGGGGGCTACCGAGCAAGCGTGTGTGAAAGATAAAGCACGGTGTCCATGAATTGGGCATTGAGCTGAGACAGGAAAATGCTCATTAAAAGTGACGGGGAGCGGCACCGAAGGATTAATAAGAACAAGCAGTGATGGAGCGTGGGGCACAGGATAATTTCTCTAAAGAAGATTTAAGGGCTTCAGACCAAACCGTGAAGCACAGCATTTTTACTGCATGTTTACGATCAGTGCACACAAGGCAATGTGGAAATGTACCACCAAATCCCGTTCCAGTTTATGTTATCGTTTAGCTGGTGCCTCGTCCGCTGTGGTGCAGGGAAGGCGGCGAGAATTTACCTGGCCTGCAGGGCGACTGTCTTAATAAATCCCAGTGCTCTGCATTACGAGGTGGTGCTGGGTGGAGGGGACTGCACAGGGATATTAAGTGACAGTGAAGGGCAATGAGAAGGATTAACAAGCAACAGTAAAACAGCAGGAAGGAGAGAGAGAGAGACTGTGGTGTAACCTCCAGAGCTGCCGACTTCGGACTTGGGGAACCGGGTTCGAGTCTCGGCAGTGGTAAAACTGTGCATTTAAAAATTAAAAAATACATGATGATCGTCACTAAAACAATGGCAGGAATGCCGATAAACCAGAAAAAGATATATATCCAGCAGGAACTGCGACGTTGAGATGGCTAGGAGGAACCCTGAAACTCAGAGAAGGAGTGGCAAGGAGTGACTCAGAGGAAGTACCAAAAACAAAACCAGGCACAGCCTCCTCCCACAGGACAACCAAAAGAAACCATTAGTAAAATTGCCAATGGGAGGAAGGAGCCACACAAAGGAGGGACAATTGCAGTAATAGATCAATAAGAAGCTAGCATTTTTGAATGCCGCAGCTAACAGCCATTGGCAACAGGTGGGTTTGCCAAAGCCCCACAGAGAGATACAACAGGTCAGTGCTAATGCTCGACCTAAAAAGAGTGTGCATACACAAACAGAAATTGACAAAAGTGAAAGGATACATGTAATAGGCCACGGCTCCGTGGGAGGGAGCAAGACACCAAAAAGAGGGCCAAAAAACACAGATGACCCAGATACAAGCAAGCTTTTGGAAAGGACACGTGAACAAATGAATTAAAAAGCAATGGGCAACTATAAGCCCACAGAGTAGATCCAGCATCATGTCTCGAAGAGACAGCGCATGCAATGCCTAGACCAGGCCTAAAAAGAATACTGGGGATTTTAGACTCATTATTTTTCACCTACTAGCTTTTGGCCCGTTCACAACAGCAACAAAATGTAGTCAAATTGCTGATATTTGTTTTTGAGAAATGTGACAGCTCTAACAAACCTATGGCTCAGTTCTCTGTGAATTTTTTGATTTGCTCACCTCTGAGGACAGCATCGTCTTCCTATGATGCATGTCCTGTTCCGGGTGGGCCCCTATGTTTTCGTAGGGATTCCTTCCCCCAAGTTCTCATTATCGCATCAGTGCCAGCAGCACGCAGAGTTGTCTCCATTTCTTTTCATCCTCGACAGCAAATAATTGTGCTACACTTTAGAAGCGATTCGTATTCTGCCCTCTAGAGGGCACTAATGCTAGACAATTGGATGCTGCTGTAGCATTTTCTTCACTACACATCACTGTGGAAGAAGCGTCAAAGTAAAAAAATCCCAGGAAAATGTATTTAATACTTCGATCACAATTCTCCGAGAACAGCCTTTTGACCGGGATGGTTTTAATTTGGTCTTTTATTATAACTGAAAGAAAGCAATCTAAAAATAAAAACATAAGCTATGCACATACAAGATCCAGGACAGTATTGTTCTATGTAATGTATACATTGATTTACTAAAATGCTAGGGGCAGTGGAAGTGATAGCACGCGCTCCTTGACCCTCAGTGACATCACAAGAAGTGACATAATTTCACCATTAACCCTGGTGGCATCACAGGAAATGTCACATGGTCTTTAACCATGCCGGAATTACTGGCTGTGACTTCACTGGAGTTAAAGAACCTAAAATAAATGATAATGAAAAAGAGGATACTGAAGTAGCTAAATGAAGAAAACCAGGCACGGCCTCCTCCTGCGGGACAACCAAAAGAAACCATTAGTGAAATCGCCATGGGAGGAAGGAGCCACACAAAGGAGGGCAAATTGCAGTAATAGACCAATCAGAAACCAGCATTTCTGAATGCCGCAGCTAACAGCCAATGGCAATGGGTGGGTTTGCCAAAGCCCCACAGAGAGATACAACAGGTCATCGCTAATGCTCGACCTAAAAAAGGCAAACATTTGAATTGCGCTTTTCTCAACAAGAGGCTTACTGGCTCCTCTTGCAGAAACTCCCCTCCTGGGATGAGATAAAGGTCAAAGCAAAATATTCTTATCACAGGGATTATTTTCAAAGGAAGGGGCACGTTGGTTGTTGGAAATGGCCCTTTTTGCAGGGTCACCCCTAAACTTTTTGCCTGCCTCCTGTATTTTTGCTGACCTGTTTCTGTTGGTTTTATGACTCTGGGCACTTTACCACTGCTGTTCAGTGCTAAAGTGCATATGCTCTCCCTTGGTAAATATGTCTATGTGAATTGGTATATCCCTGATTGGCTTATTTGGTTTACCTGTTAGTCCCTAGTAGTGTGGCCTGTGTGTGCCCAGGGCTGGTAAACCAAATGCTGCTGGTGGGCATGCAGCGCTGGTTTGCGCCACCCACAGAAGCAGCTTGTAAAGTGTGTCTCAGACCTGCCACTGCAGTGTCTGTGTGCAGTCCAGAACTGCCATCTTGGCTGTGAAGTGCACCCACTTCCCAGCCCCTGAACCTTCCCTTGGCATCCTGTAAGTCGCCCCTAGGGTAGGGTGCATTGTATGTGTAAGGTAGGACATGCCTTGGTGTGTGTAGCATGTCCTGGTAGTGAATTACACCCCATTTCGTTTTTCACTACTGTAAGGCTACCTGTTCCTCATAGGCTAGAATGGGCAGTTTGACTATTACATTCTATAGTCCCAACTGGCCCCAGGAACATGGTAGAAAAACGAATTAGTATGCCTGAGCTCAGAATATTAAAATACATCTTTTAATGAAGTTTATTTTTATATTCTGTGTTTGAAAATACCACTTTTAGAAAGAAGGTATTTTCTTGCCTAAGCCCTCCAGTGTGCTCTGCTGTTATGTGTATTGGCTGTCTGGTTTTGGAGGGGCAGGGCAGGCTGAGTCAGACCTGGGTTGAATAGAAGATCTGCATTTAGAGTATGGGGAGGGGTGGCTCCTTGACCTGAATAGGGCTGTGCCTGGCAAGGTGAATGCTGGCTCCACCTCCTACTATGTGTCTGCTAGCAGACCCCCTCTTTCTGAAAGGAAGGATGCAGCCTGGTAAACAAAGTGCTCCAGGCCTGAGCAGAACTGGTTCTGGCTAGGTTCAGTGACTTGTAGCTTCTGAGAACAAAGACTTTTGGGGTATAAATATCTGTGCTCAAACCCCTACAATTTGTATTGCTTTTGGATCTGGAGAGGAAACTCTGTCCGTGCCACTGGAGGAATCTGCAGGAAGTGACTGTCCTTGTGCTTGTGTGTTGTTTCTTGCACTGGCCTGCAGCAGTGACCACTGGACCTTGAAGAAGAGGAAAAGGAACTTTTGAGAGAACTTTTATTTTTGTTACAGCAATTACCCAAGGGCTAGGAAAAGAGCTAGCCTCCTGCTGGAGTCTCAGGCACATCTGACTCCACCACCAACCTCCTGCTTCCTCCCTGCGAGGATTGCTATCTGCTGATGAGGCTCCTGTGAGTTCCAGGGCCTCTAGTTTTGCTTCAGAGAAAAGAGTGCTGGAAATCATCGCTAACGCACGTTTGCGAGCCGCTGCAGCCGAGAGCGCTGGAAAAATCATTGCGCTGCTGCCGCTGGGTGCTCGCAACACGAAACCATCGCTAACGCCCCTTTGCGAGCCGCTGCAGCTGAGACGCGCTGGAAAAATCATCGCGCTGCTGTCGCCGAGCGCTCGCAACCCCTAAAGAAATCATCGCTTCAAGACATCGCTTTGCGGACGCCGTGCATCCGCCATTTTCATCGCATCGCACCGGATTTCGTCGCTCCCTCGCGGAGCGTCATCTCTTCGCATCGCAACACAATCGCACAGCGCAACAGGATCGTCGCATCGACTTCTCCCTCGCGGCAAGAAAGTCATCGCATCGGCGGCCTAGCGTGCAGAAGTTGGTCGCAGTGTCTCCGCACGCATCACGCAGATCGGCGCATCATCCTCCCTTGCGGCAAGGATTTCAACGCATCGCCGGCCTCGCGTGCCGAGAATCATCGCTACCACTTCTTTGCGACATTTTGTTGGTTTTGCTACTAAACCCAGGTACTTTGTGAGAGAAAGGATCGCAGAGACCACTGCTTTGAATTTGAACCTTATTTTTGCAACCTTTGAACTATTTTTTGACAGTCCTTCAACAGCCATCCTATTTTTGACAGTCTTATGAGAGAAAGGGTCGCAGAGACCACTGCCTTGAATTTGAACCTTATTTTTGCAACCTCTGAACGAGAAAGGCGCAGAGACCCCTGCCTTGAATTTGAACCTTATTCTTGCAACCTTTGAACTATCTTTGACAGCCCTTCAACAGCTATCCTATTTTTGACAGTATTGTGGCTTTTACAGTTATTGGTCTTGTGATAAATCTGCCTTTATATAAAGATACTTATTTTTTATAACTACTTGTGTGGTGTCCCTCTGTAGTGTTCCTCACTGTGTTACTATGTATGGTCATAAATGCTTCACACCCTGCCTCTGAGATAAGCCTACCTGCTCGTGCTACGTTACCACAGGGTTGAGCAGGGGTATTAAAGAGGGTAGCCCTCTCACTCTGACTTAGGAAGAAGGGTCCCTACTTGGACAGTGGCCAGCCATTGCCAACTAGAGACCCCCATTTCTAACATTGGTGGTCAGCGGTGAGGATCTGGACTTGCATTTATGATCGCATACAATAATTATAGTGTACACTACTAGTGAGTGCAGACCATAACGCAACCACATACATTTTTGAAGTTTTTTTTTTTGATTCTATATTGTGATTGATATTGCCGGTGATTTTTTAACCGCATACATTTCCTTGAGAAGTTTTCTTCTATCTTTTATTGATATTGCCCGTGATTGTTACAATGGGCAAGCCTATGTTTTATTGATATTTGCCAGGTGATAAGTACCCGCATACATTTTTGAGACTTGTTGGATCCTATATTGTAATTGATATTGCCCGTGATTGTTACAATGGGCAAGCCTATTTTTTATTGATATTGCTGGTGATAGTACCCGCATACATTTTTGAGAGTTTTGGATCCTATATTGTGATTGATATTGCCGGTGATTTTTTAACCGCATACATTTCCTTGAGAAGTTTTCTTCTATCTTTTATTGATATTGCCCGTGATTGTTACAATGGGCAAGCCTATGTTTTATTGATATTTGCCAGGTGATAAGTACCCGCATACATTTTTGAGACTTGTTGGATCCTATATTGTAATTGATATTGCCCGTGATTGTTACAATGGGCAAGCCTATTTTTATTGATATTGCTGGTGATAGTACCCGCATACATTTTTGAGAGTTTTGGATCCTATATTGTGATTGATATTGCCGGTGATTTTTTACCCACATACATTTCCTTGAGAAGTTTTCTTCTATCTTTTATTGATATTGCCCGTGATTGTTACAATGGGCAAGCCTATGTTTTATTGATATTGCCAGGTGATAGTACCCGCATACATTTTTGAGAGTTTTTGGATCCTATATTGTGATTGATATTGCCGGTGATTTTTTTACCCGCATACATTTCCTTGAGAAGTTTTCTTCTATCTTTTATTGATATTGCCCGTGATTGTTACAATGGGCAAGCCTATGTTTTATTGATATTTGCCAGGTGATAAGTACCCGCATACATTTTTGAGACTTGTTGGATCCTATATTGTAATTGATATTGCCCGTGATTGTTACAATGGGCAAGCCTATTTTTTATTGATATTGCTGGTGATAGTACCCGCATACATTTTTGAGAGTTTTGGATCCTATATTGTGATTGATATTGCCGGTGATTTTTTAACCGCATACATTTCCTTGAGAAGTTTTCTTCTATCTTTTATTGATATTGCCCGTGATTGTTACAATGGGCAAGCCTATGTTTTATTGATATTTGCCAGGTGATAAGTACCCGCATACATTTTTGAGACTTGTTGGATCCTATATTGTAATTGATATTGCCCGTGATTGTTACAATGGGCAAGCCTATTTTTTATTGATATTGCTGGTGATAGTACCCGCATACATTTTTGAGAGTTTTGGATCCTATATTGTGATTGATATTGCCGGTGATTTTTTACCCGCATACATTTCCTTGAGAAGTTTTCTTCTATCTTTTATTGATATTGCCCGTGATTGTTACAATGGGCAAGCCTATGTTTTATTGATATTGCCAGGTGATAGTACCCGCATACATTTTTGAGAGTTTTTGGATCCTATATTGTGATTGATATTGCCGGTGATTTTTTTTACCCGCATACATTTCCTTGAGAAGTTTTCTTTTATCTTTTATTGATATTGCCCGTGATTGTTACAATGGGCAAGCCTATGTTTTATTGATATTTGCCAGGTGATAAGTACCCGCATACATTTTTGAGACTTGTTGGATCCTATATTGTAATTGATATTGCCCGTGATTGTTACAATGGGCAAGCCTATTTTTTATTGATATTGCTGGTGATAGTACCCGCATACATTTTTGAGAGTTTTGGATCCTATATTGTGATTGATATTGCCGGTGATTTTTTACCCGCATACATTTCCTTGAGAAGTTTTCTTCTATCTTTTATTGATATTGCCCGTGATTGTTACAATGGGCAAGCCTATGTTTTATTGATATTGCCAGGTGATAGTACCCGCATACATTTTTGAGAGTTTTGGATCCTATATTGTGATTGATATTGCCGGTGATTTTTTTACCCGCATACATTTCCTTGAGAAGTTTTCTTTTATCTTTTATTGATATTGCCCGTGATTGTTACAACGGGCAAGCCTATTTTTTTTTATTATTGATATTGCCAGTTATTGCTACAATGGGTCTTGCTGAAATGAGACCTACCTTTTATATAGATGATCTGTTGACCTACAGTCTAAAGGAGCTAAGGATGTTCTGTGAGGAGAGGGGCTTAGCAGTGAGTAGGAAGGAGACTCAGCTGTCCCTGCAGACATCCCTGAGACTTTGGCAACAAGACAGATGGAGATTCTTGGAGTCCCAGTACACCTACCAAGAGGGTAGTTGGGCTGAGGGTGGCTCTGGAGAGTCTGAAGAGGAGGAAGAAAGTGTTATGGAATATCTCATAGGTGGGGAGTTCCTTGATGAGTCTAGTGCCTATGGTAGTGCCAGATTCCCCTCAGGGTCCCCAGAGGAGTTGGTGGACAGGCGGGAAGGTCCCATAGGTAGGGAGTCCCTTGCTGGGTCTGGTGCACAGGGTAGCACCCAATCCCCTTCATGGTCCCCAGAGGAGTTGGGCAGACAGAGGGAGAGGAGTACCAGCTGGAATTGGAGAGGCTCCAAATAGAGATTGCCCAGCTGGAGGCGCACATAGCGCAGATAGCAGAAAAGGAGAAGTTAGCTCAAGAGGGTAGGTTACCCCTGGAGCGCAGTTTTAATTGTCTGGATTCCCCAGAGAGGGTGGGGTCCAGTGGTGGCAGCAAAATTGAAGTATATAGTGATGACAGTGTAGTACACCCACCCAGGGATGTGGCACCTGACTTGAAGGAGGGAGTTGATCTACACCAGGGGATTCAAGGACCTGAGATAGCTCCATTGGTGTGCAGTGTCCCTGAGGTGGATTGGGGAACTAGCGCAGGGGCCCATAGTCCTAGTGAAAGGAGGGATACTCTACCGACTCTGGATGAGAGGTGCAGGGAGAGGGATTCCCCGTGGTTGAAGTCCTGGTGTATGAGTGTGAGGACCACCCAGAAGAGTGTGGGTTGAGTGATAGAGACAGTCAGTTAATGTCTCGCCCATTTCAAGAGAGTGGTGTGGGGTACGTGTGTGAGGCACTGGATTGTGAGGTAAAGGTTAGCACCTGTGTGGAGCTGTGTAATCCAATTGTGGGAGAGCATATTGTGAGTTCCTGTTTTCCAGAGCTAGGCCAACACCTGTCAGATTGCGAGTTCTCTGATCCTAGGGAACTTGCACAGGAGGCAGACCTCTGGGTGAGTACCAGAGGCTCTGTAGAGGCATTAGGGAATGACCCTAAGAGAAGTGGTTCAGAAGTTTTCCAACCCAGAGTGCTGGGAAAGGTTAGGAGTGTTACAGCTGGGTCCCCTTGTTGTGAGGAGGTTGTAGGGCCTCACATCCTGTCTCGTGGGAGCAGGAGTGAGACTGGGATAGGTCCGAAGTGCCCCAGCCTCAGTCCCCAGGACTGGATGGTTGCATGAGGGAACACCAGGTGGGGAGCCTAGTCTGTCTGGATGGACCGTCCATTGTGGGGGTACCCCAGTGTTAGGTGAGCTGGGAGTGCCTGTAGTCAGGCCTCCATCAGTTCTTGTGCCTGGCAGTGCCACTCCTAGGGGAGGGTACAGAAGTCCAGTCTGAGGGATGAAAGGGGGAAAGAGTCCCCAGTGGAAGAACCAGTGGGTCAGGGGCCAGCCAGAAGGGCTGAGCCTCATAGGATTGGCCATGGGGACGCCACTTCTGTCCTGGGGCATCTTCACGCACTGTCAGAGGGACAGGAGGTCGTGAGCTCTGTGCCAGGCAGACTGTCACGCAACACGCTAGGTATGTGTCACCCTCAGGAAGTCCTGGTTGGCCAGGCAGTTGTTCAGCCGCAGGGGCTGGTCCCTGGGTTGGTAAGTCAGGTCCAGGAGTTGTCTGACCTGGAGGGAGGGACAACTGTAAGCAGTGTCCCGACCATTTTTTCCAAGAGCACCACTCCAGGTGGGAGGGTGCAGTATGCTGGAAGGGGGTGCAGAGGGAGGGAGTCCTCGCCTCTGACCCCGGTGCACCCTGAGGGTTTTTTCAGGTTGGTAGGTCAGTTGCAGGGTCCAGGCCCTGAACTAGTGGAAGAGTGTATTTTCCTTGGGGGGAATTGGTGTACTCCCCCAGAAGTCCTGGGTTGCCAGGCACAGGCCCAGCCTAAGGGTACAGACCCTAGGTTGGGGGGCCAGGTTCAGGGTGTCCCCCTGATCTGGAGAAAGGGGCAACTGCTAACAGTGCCCCTCCCGGTTTGTGTTATGGAGGCACCTCTCCAGGTGGGAGGGTGCCGGGCCCCAGTAAAGGGGACGGGGAGAGGGCAGCCTCACTCCTGACCTCCGCCCAGTCTAAGGGTACAGACCCTATGCTGGGATACCAGTTGCAGGATAGAACCCCTGAACTGGTGGGTGAATTATGCAGGACACCTGCCTCAGGTGCCCTGACAATTCTGGAGGGGGTACCGCTCCAAGTGGGAGGGTACCGAGCCCCAAAGAGAGGGACCGGGTGTGGGGAGCCCACCCCAGTCTCTGGCCCCGCCGCTGGGAACAGGCCCAGGGCTGGTGGGTCAGTGTCAGGGTGCGTCACCTGACCTGACAGGAGGGAGAGTGGACAAAAGGTGCCAGACACCTGGGGTTACTGCCCCTCACTCTCTGATGCCACAAAAGTTTGAGAGCCCTGAGAGGTATAGGGCTTGGATTTCATCACTGATTACTGTCAGTGGCTACTGGGGCTTGTTGTTTATCTGTTGGGACACACCTGGGGGCCAGTTAAGGTTTGGTGCTGCACAGGTGGTGTCCACAGGTAAGGGGAAGAGTTCCCATTGGTTGTCTTAGTGAGCCCTGAGAGGTATAAGGCCTGGGTCTCATCCCTGACTACTGTCAGTGGCTACTGTGGCTTATTGTTTATCTGTTGGGACACACCTGGGGGCCAGTTAAGGTTAGGTGCTGCACAGGTGGTGTCCACAGGTGAGGGGCAGAGTTCCCCATTGGTTATCTTAGTGGGCCCTGGGAGTGTGGACAGAGGGATCCACCAGGGTTCAGATTGGAGTAGAGCTGGCATATGCCCCTGCAGTTGCGGGCCAGTTCCGTGTTCTACCGCCCGAAGCAGGGAAACACATCAGAGTAGTGATTGGTCTACCCTGCGTTATGGCTGGAAGGGGGTTGTGTTGGAAATGGCCCTTTTTGCAGGGTCACCCCTAAACTTTTTGCCTGCCTCCTGTATTTTTGCTGACCTGTTTCTGTTGGTTTTATGACTCTGGGCACTTTACCACTGCTGTTCAGTGCTAAAGTGCATATGCTCTCCCTTGGTAAATATGTCTATGTGAATTGGTATATCCCTGATTGGCTTATTTGGTTTACCTGTTAGTCCCTAGTAGTGTGGCCTGTGTGTGCCCAGGGCTGGTAAACCAAATGCTGCTGGTGGGCATGCAGCGCTGGTTTGCACCACCCACAGAAGCAGCTTGTAAAGTGTGTCTCAGACCTGCCACTGCAGTGTCTGTGTGCAGTCCAGAACTGCCATCTTGGCTGTGAAGTGCACCCACTTCCCAGCCCCTGAACCTTCCCTTGGCATCCTGTAAGTCGCCCCTAGGGTAGGGTACATTGTATGTGTAAGGTAGGACATGCCTTGGTGTGTGTAGCATGTCCTGGTAGTGAATTACACCCCATTTCGTTTTTCACTACTGTAAGGCTACCTGTTCCTCATAGGCTAGAATGGGCAGTTTGACTATTACATTCTATAGTCCTAACTGGCCCCAGGAACATGGTAGAAAAACGAATTTAGTATGCCTGAGCTCAGAATATTAAAATACATCTTTTAATGAAGTTTATTTTTATATTCTGTGTTTGAAAATACCACTTTTAGAAAGAAGGTATTTTCTTGCCTAAGCCCTCCAGTGTGCTCTGCTGTTATGTGTATTGGCTGTCTGGTTTTGGAGGGGCAGGGCAGGCTGAGTCAGACCTGGGTTGAATAGAGAGACTGCATTTAGAGTATGGGGAGGGGTGGCTCCTTGACCTGAATAGGGCTGTGCCTGGCAAGGTGAATGCTGGCTCCACTCTCCTACTGTGTGTCTGCTAGCAGACCCCTCTTTCTGAAAGGAAGGATGCAGCCTGGTAAACAAAGTGCTCCAGGCCTGAGCAGAACTGGTTCTGGCTAGGTTCAGTGACTTGTAGCTTCTGAGAACAAAGACTTTTGGGGTATAAATATCTGTGCTCAAACCCCTACAATTTGTATTGCTTTTGGATCTGGAGAGGAAACTCTGTCCGTGCCACTGGAGGAATCTGCAGGAAGTGACTGTCCTTGTGCTTGTGTGTTGTTTCTTGCACTGGCCTGCAGCAGTGACCACTGGACCTTGAAGAAGAGGAAAAGGAACTTTTGAGAGAACTTTTATTTTTGTTACAGCAATTACCCAAGGGCTAGGAAAGGAGCTAGCCTCCTGCTGGAGTCTCAGGCACATCTGACTCCACCACCAACCTCCTGCTTCCTCCCTGCGAGGATTGCTATCTGCTGATGAGGCTCCTGTGAGTTCCAGGGCCTCTAGTTTTGCTTCAGAGAAAAGAGTGCTGGAAATCGTCGCTAACGCACGTTTGCGAGCCGCTGCAGCCGAGAGCGCTGGAAAATCATCGCGCTGCTGCCGCTGGGTGCTCGCAACACGAAACCATCGCTAACGCCCCTTTGCGAGCCGCTGCAGCTGAGACGCGCTGGAAAAATCATCGCGCTGCTGTCGCCGAGCGCTCGCAACCCCTAAAGAAATCATCGCTTCAAGACATCGCTTTGTGGACGCCGTGCGTCCGCCATTTTCATCGCATCGCACCGGATTTCGTCGCTCCCTCGCGGAGCGTCATCTCTTCGCATCGCAACACAATCGCACAGCGCAACAGGATCGTCGCATCGACTTCTCCCTCGCGGCAAGAAAGTCATCGCATCGGCGGCCTAGCGTGCAGAAGTTGGTCGCAGTGTCTCCGCATGCATCACGCAGATCGGCGCATCATCCTCCCTTGCGGCAAGGATTTCAACGCATCGCCGGCCTCGCATGCCGAGAATCATCGCTACCACTTCTTTGCGACATTTTGTTGGTTTTGCTACTAAACCCAGGTACTTTGTGAGAGAAAGGGTCGCAGAGACCACTGCTTTGAATTTGAACCTTATTTTTGCAACCTTTGAACTATTTTTTGACAGTCCTTCAACAGCCATCCTATTTTTGACAGTCTTATGAGAGAAAGGGTCGCAGAGACCACTGCCTTGAATTTGAACCTTATTTTTGCAACCTCTGAACGAGAAAGGGCGCAGAGACCCCTGCCTTGAATTTGAACCTTATTCTTGCAACCTTTGAACTATCTTTGACAGCCCTTCAACAGCTATCCTATTTTTGACAGTATTGTGGCTTTTACAGTTATTGGTCTTGTGATAAATCTGCCTTTATATAAAGATACTTATTTTTTATAACTACTTGTGTGGTGTCCCTCTGTAGTGTTCCTCACTGTGTTACTGTGTATGGTCATAAATGCTTCACACCCTGCCTCTGAGATAAGCCTACCTGCTCGTGCTACGTTACCACAGGGTTGAGCAGGGGTATTAAAGAGGGTAGCCCTCTCACTCTGACTTAGGAAGAAGGGTCCCTACTTGGACAGTGGCCAGCCATTGCCAACTAGAGACCCCCATTTCTAACATTGGTTCTGCGAAAAGATGTTTTCACAGGACTCACCTACCACTACCTTCCTTCCCTCCTCTCTTTTGCCTGCCCTTCCTTCTCCCCACTCCCTCTCTACGTCTCGTCCCAGTCCCAATCCTTCTGCCTTTCATTCCTCTCTCTCACCCACTACTCCCCCTTTCCTTCCTCGTCTCTCTCTGCCTCTCACCCATTACTACATCTGCCTTTCTCTCCTCGTTCTCTTACCCACCACAACCCTTTTCCTTCCTCTTCCCTCTTCCCTCTCTCTCCTCTCACCCACAACTCCTTCTGTCTCTCTCCTCATTGCCTCACCCACCACTCTGCCTTTCCTTTCTCTCCCCTCTCTCTGAGTCTCACACGCCACTTCTCTCCTTTCCTCTTTCCCACCAAGTGTCCTCCTTTCATCCTCTTTCCCTTCTATGCTTGTCACCAACTCTTTCCCCTGCCTTCGGTTATTCTACCATTTCCTTTCTTATTTCTCTCCCCTCTCACTCCTCTTCTCGAAAACCTACCCCTTCCTTTCCTTCCCCTCTTCTCTCACTCACCACTCCCTCTAGCTTTCTATATCTCTGCCCCCAGCTCCCCATTCTTTTCTCTCCACACTCTCTCCTCTCACCCACCACTCCCT
Organism: Calotriton arnoldi; assembly: GCA_963921515.1. Taxonomy (NCBI): domain Eukaryota; kingdom Metazoa; phylum Chordata; class Amphibia; order Caudata; family Salamandridae; genus Calotriton; species Calotriton arnoldi. The sequence continues at coordinate 854,911 of CAWUFW010007934.1, forward strand.
CTACCTTTCTATCTCTCTGTACCCCGAGCTCCCATTTCCTTTCTCTCCATTCTCTCTCCTCTCACCCACCACTCTCTCCACTAGAAGGATGTCTTCCATATTGTATGAGCGGGGAGGAAGCAGCCATTCCTTCTACATGAGGGAACAAGCGGGCATCCTGAAAGCAAAACATGTTTGTTTAAGTGGAATAACACAATGTGCATGTGGCTGGAACTAAAGATGCGTGCTTTTCTAACAAAGAATGGCACTTTAAAATTACCCATAATCATTTCTCATTGCGTAAGCAGCTACCTACATCATTATCATATTAAATCTCTTTATTGATGTCATAACGACACTTTCACAATTGGTTTATCAACCTTCTTGCTTCCTAAAATTTATTTAAATGCACCATTTGCCTGCTCTTTTTTCAAAAATTTCTTGTGGGGAGGGTTGAGGAGTAGTCCTCCGATCCCCACCTTATGGTGGTTGGGCTTGCTCGCTCGCCACCGGGCACTCATACAGAACTTTTATGCCTTACCACTTTCAAATGTCACCAGCCGCCACTGGCTGCTGGACTGGAATCTGACCCGATCCCCCTCATTTCCCACACTGTCTGTAAGTAAACAGCTATGAAGATCAAGATATGAGCACGAAACGTCTTCAATTTGTTCATTGTTGAAGGCTGTGAGCAGATAAATTCCGACACACAATATTTTTTAAAAACACAAACCCATAAATACAGATATTAGATCAGATTAAGACATCATAAGGTTATAGAATGCATCCCGGAACTTGCTTTTAGGGTAGACAGCCCTACCAAGTGTCAAATCTCGTGTTATACTAACGAATTTTAAGTCAATGTACTGCAATACCTCAAGTAAAAATATTGTCATGCAAATCAGCTAATTAAAAAAAATGAGTGTATTACCTCTTTTTGTGCTCTGTAGTATCAGCGCCACTATTTTATGTGAGGATACAGGTACACACGTGGGCCAGGCAGCACTTAGCATCCAATAGCTACAGGGGCCTGGCACGGTGACTGAGAGGCAAGAGTGGCTTTTATTTGCACAGCTGTAGGTCCTGAGGCTGTTGCTCAGTGACACGTCGACAGTGCATATATAAATGAGAGTATAAGAGTGTTGGGTGTAGCAATAACCATCATTGAAGCACGGTTTAGATGAATCCACGTTCAGTAAGCTATTGGTGACTGCAAGCGTTCTCATCAGTCACGCCCTTGGTGGAACACTGTTCTCTACACGGGTCTTTCACTGCAAAACAAGAGACAAACTGCACTGTAAACCATTCTTTCCTATGATGTAGATGCTTAGAACTGGCCTCTGTGTGCTCGTATGAGACATGTTTATTCATATCACTATGGAACCTTATTAGCTCAATGAATGCTGCTTTCCAATTTATACATTCCAGTTCAGCTAGAATCATGGAAAGGGGCTCATAGCATTAGAACAAAAAAGCACAAACCAAGAAATATATATTTTGAAAACTAGACCACATGAATTATGACCTATTTAATGCATATTTTAGCCCTTGTAATGCACAAATGTTTATTTCCGAAGCGAATATTATAATATGGATAGAACCTGCAATAAAAAGTAATGGAATATCACACATAAACACCCCGAGTGCATGGAAATATCCCACATATAGCAAGAATAAGATTGGTAGCTATGGGTACAGACCTGCAAGCCAAAGTCCATCTGCCTGCTGGGCATGTTAATGCATTTCTTGTGTGTGTTCAATTTCAACTGCAAAATCGGTTGAGAGGAAAATAACAATTCAATGTATTTCATTCTCATATGTTGCGGAGGAGGCTGTGCATTGCCTGTATATTTATTCATGCCATTAATAAAAAAATTTATGTTGATAAATAAACCAGGGAGAAAACATCCAGCCCACGAGCTGGCACTTAGCTCAAGTGTCAGGTGGCATGTAAGGTAATCTCCTGCTGCACTCTCCAGGGTTGCACCTTCTCCATCTTTTCCCTGAACCTGAGTAAGGTGTTGTTCTGCTGCTCCTCATTTTGCTTCTGCGCTATCAGGTGTATAACGCTGAAACCCAAAGTCCTGCGTTGGAGTGAAGATCAACACAGAGAACTGGGTGGTAGCTTTACCGAAAAAAGAACGTGTGCCAAGCTGCTTTACATGGTGGTGCTGGTGGTGTGTCCTGAGAACACTGCAAAGGGCTCGGTCAGAGCAGTGCCGCACTCGTGACACAGTGAGCATTGAGGCGAAACCAGTATCCCCAGTGGTGGCTCCTCCGCTAAGGCGGAGAAGCGTCGCCCCACTGCTCTTAGAGCAGTGAAAAGGGAAAAAATAAAACGATAATAACGAGGTTATTATCGTTTTATTTTTGGTTGCTGTGGGCTGGGTTAGGACGGGGTGGGATGGTGGTTCAAGGTGGGAGGAGGAGTGGACTGTGCACACTCAGGGGTATATTCACAAGAACGTGTGACAACTACCGCAAGAGTAGCGTAACGCAACTTTTAATATCGCAGCCCATCGCGGGAAAATAACCCTGTGTCAACGTGGAATTCACAACAAGGCGGTACCATGCGATAGTCTGCCGAAACCGCGGACAAAGTCCGCGATACAACCACCACGATGGAGATAAAAACACAAACTACAACACCAAAAAACACGCGATGGGCCAAAGCGCGATGAGGAAACCAGCGACAAGCAGCACCAGCCCTGCAACACACACCTGCCAGGCGTCAAAAACCTCCATAAAAGTAGAAAAAAACACCCACACACAAACTGACCAACACACAAGCACCATGGAGGCAGCCGGAGCAGGCGCAGAGGACGAGCGCAACCCCACAAGCACCCCGGACGACTAGCCTGGGACCTCGGGGAGAGGGAAGGGCAAGGACAAGAAGACCAGGAAGACCAAGTTCAGTACGCAGGCGAACAGGATCATAGTCACGGAGGTGATGGAACACCATCAACAACTCTTCATCACCTCCAACGTGTCATTGGGCACCAAAACTGGAATATGGCGGGACATCGTCGACAAGGTGAATGCCATCGGAGAGCACAAGCGGACAATGGACGAGGTCACGAGGTGATGGAATGACATCAAGCGGAAGACCAAGGAGAAACTCAGCGCCATCCTGAAGGCAGCAACGCAGACCGGAGGTGGGGGCCCAGCGCCACAGCTGGATGACATGGAGGAGCTGGTGTTGATAGTCATCAGTGTGGAGACTGTGGCCGGAGTCTGGGGACCGGACACTGCTCGACAGGACACAACACAACCGCAACAGGGTGAGTGACCACCAGGTACTTGGTGGACGGGGGGAGATGGCCACAATGGCACACATGCACAAGCAAGCAGGGCACAGTGCACACCCACAATCACTCTGGGTCCTCGCCCAGACCCACAGACTGTCACAATGTACAATGCCATGCTGTCTGAATGTCAACCTGTACCATGCGGCTACATACATGTGGACACATTGTAATACACCATCTCCCCTTCACATCGCAGGGGCATCGTCAACACCTCCTGCAGAGCAGTCACAGCCACTCTTCACTGATGACGAGGAGGAGGGCAACACCAGCATCGACACCCAAACCATCCAAGACCTCATTGACCTCATCCGCAACTCACCTCCAGGATCAGGGCAGCCCAGCTACATCCATGAGACCCCACCCACCACCCAAACCACCCAGCAGGAGGCACCCACAGCCCCGGCACCCTCCCAAGTCCCCCAGGAACAACAAATGGCCTTCCAACGCCGTGTGCTGGAGGGCCAGAGGGAGACGGCCGAGTAGGTGCGGGTGGGGTTCGAGCTCATGGCTACCAAACTGGACGCCATCCTTGGGTGTCTATGTCAGCCCCATGGACTCCAGCGAGCCCTGACTGACATCTCTGGAGTCATGACGTGGAGGGAAGAATACCTGTCCGCTCAGAGTGGCCCCAGCGATGCCAGCCGTGAGCTGGCACACATGCGGAGGCTCATGGAGGACATGGTGCGGATGGAGGCGGAAAGGATGGCAGCCTCCGCTGCACATCAACGAAATGTAGCTGGGATCTACCAGGCCCTGCATGTCCTCATCATGGCATTGCTGCCACAAGGCCTGGCGATGATGAATGCTGCTGCCCCCACACCATCCTCATCTCCGCCCCCTGGTGTGTCAGTGCCTCCCAGTGCGGCAGGCGTATCCACTCCGGCACCTGATGTGTCACTGCCACACAGTGCGGCCGACAATCCTCCTCCGGCCCCTGATGTGTCAGTGGCACACAGTGCCGGTGCCGGCACTGCAACACCCACAGGTGGGGCAGGGCACACACCCTGGGACGAGGACGTGGATGGGACTGTGGTCAGGAGGGCCAGGCACTAGCATCCATTTCCGCCACCTTGCCTGTTTCTGCTTGGTGCCGCACATGGCCTCAAGACCTACCACTGACCCCCGATACACTCAAAGGCACTCACCTTGGACAGCGACATGGACTGCCACATCCTGTTTGACGATCAATGACACGGCGGACAGACTGCGGACTGTACCCTTCCTCTTCCGCAGTACAGCTCATCCCAGGATGGACACTGGCTGGCCCTCCACGGGCCCATATTGTGTGGTGTGCTCGGCATTGCCCTGTACCGCTCCAGCTGCATGACTGCACTGGATGTGCAAATAAACATCCAGTGATGCACTGCTGTGTAATGTCTTACGTCATTCCTGTGTGGATGTGTGGATGAATGTGGAGACAGTGCCTTCCCTTGCGTCAATGATGTTCATCCTGTGGGATGCCAGTAAGAGGGTGCGACATTGCATTTTGTGTAGCGGGTTCCGTGAACACTACAGCAGGGACACATGCATCAGTCACTTCCTTGTCCGGACATGGACTGGACCATGCCCAGAGCCCACGAGTCATTGTTGCAAGCCCTGCACTGGTCGGGCGTACGGCAGGCCAGACCACTCCGCTAACGCCCCGAGGGGGGCCCCTCATTGCTAACCGCGCCACCGTACTGGCTGGTGGTGTGCAGGTCACTGGTCTAGTTGTCAGAATGTCACAGCCACTCCCTGAGGGCAGGTTTCCACACACACCACACCCATCCGGCACAGGCGTCACAGGCCATGTGACTGCACCAACATAAGGGGCCGACGACGTCACATTCCCCTCTTCCGGTGGTGACTGGATGACGGCCGCTCCACGGTTCTCACACATGTAGGGCCCACGAGTTGTTGCGCACAGGGTTAGTGGCATCCAAGGCCTTGAGTGAGGCACGGGCCTACCACCATGTGGCGCAGACTGGGGTTGCACAGGGTTAGTGGCACCCGGGGCCTTGCGGACGGCAGAGGCACCCTGCCATGAGACGGTGACTTGGGGTGCACTGTGTCAGTAGCACCTTGAGCTGCTGAGCGGGTGTGCAGCCTGCGATGATGCCCCGTCCCGGCGGTCCAAACAGCTCAGGTTTTGTGTGCCCTGCTGGACCGCAGTGTAGGCCAGAGCCAGCGGGCAGCGCGGGCCTACCGCCACGTGGAGACGCGTCCGGGATCCCAGTGTTGGTGGCACCCATTGGGCTGAGCGGGTGTGTAGCCTGCGATGGTGCCTGGTGCACTGGTATGTCCTTTGCCATGGAGTAATCAAGACCCAGCACCAAACGTGAAACCTGGTGGCCTGCGGAGTGGGGCTGCATGATGTGGAGGGTGCCATGTCCGTGGGCCCCGGGCTTGTGGCTTGCAGCGGCACGTGGTGGGACCTCCTGCCGCACACGCAGGTGGCAGAAGGTGAGCATTGGGGCCTGGGTGTGCATGGGCGGGCATGCTCTGATGGGCGGCGGGTGAGGTTGGGGTGCCTCTGCCTTGGTGTGCATGGGCGGGCAGGCGATGTTGTCTTGTGCAAGTGTGTGTACTGTGCCAGTCATGTATCTGGGCTCTGTTTCAGTTGACGGCTCTGAATGAGATGTGTGGCCTGGTGAACTGCACTACATACCGGCACGTGGTTGGAGATACACCGGTGGCAGCAGGTGAGCAGTGTGGCCTGGGTGCGCAGGGGCGGCACTCTCTCTCTCTCTCTCCCTCTCTTCCTCTCTCTCTCTTCCTCTCTCTCTCTCTCTCCCTCTCTCTCTCTCTCTCCCTCTCTCTCTCTCTCTCCCTCTCTTCCTCTCTCTCTCTCTCTCTCTCCCTCCCTCTCTTCCTCACTCTCTCTCCCTCTCTTCCTCTCTCTCTCCCTCCCACTCTTCCTCTCTCTCTCCTTCGCTCTCTCTCTGTCCTCTGATGTGCGCAGGACACACCTTCTCATCATGTTTTTTGTCTTACAGGCTGTGACCTACGTATTGTCTGGAGGGGAGCGGCCATGTGTCTTCATTTCATTTCGTTGTTCATTTTAATAAAGTTTCATTTGTTGCTTCGAAAGTGAATGTGTGCTGGTCATTTCTGTGACGACACATCCATGTCACCAGTTGTGATTGTGCGGCATCAAGCGGAATAATTTGTACATGTTTAGGTGTGGCTGATGTGGCATGTCTTTGGTCGGGGGGGTGCGAGGGAGGGGTGGTCCTGGGAGTGGTGGCTGTGGGTGTTGTGGCCCTCTTGGGTGTTAGGGCCGCATGATGGGTGGCTCCATGGCATCTGTTGCCCTTCCGATGTAGCCCTGGGCTGTGCTCCTTTTTAGTTTGCAGGCTGCCGTCCGAGTTTACACCAGGTCAGAGCAGGTGTAGATTTCCTGGTGCTAATGCGTTTTATCGCCTGTTTTGTGTTTTTATTGCGGATGTGGCTGGTCGTTGTGAATGTTGAGGTGTGCTGTTGTCTCGACTTTTGTCACGGGATCGCCCACTCTGCATCATTAGCGATATTTGCGGGGGTCCTCTGTGGTGATGTTTTTTGAGGCTGCTATCGCGGGTAAACTGGTGCTGTGGGCTGTTAACACCGGCTTGTGAATGGGGAGGTAAATTTATGACGACTTTGGCCGAGATAAAGTGCCATTAATTCGGCGATAGCTCCTTGTGAATATGCCCCTAAGTGCGCATGACTACTTGGCCGGCCGTTTTGACCGGCCAAGCAGTCATGCGCACTTTGCATATTCCCCACCAGGCTGTAATGGACAGCCTGGTGGGGAATATGCACAGGCTCCCTGTCCCGATCTGAGCGCCACAGCGCTCAGACCAATCACAACGCTGCATTGCAGTGTTGTGATTGGCTCAGGGGAGCCTGTGAGCCTGGGTGCTTCCTGCAGCTTCTTCCGGACTGGAGTCAGGAAGAGCAGAGAAGTGGAGGAGAGACGCGGCTATAGGAAAAGGTAAGTGGTTTTTAAAAATATTTTCTACCGCCCCCCCACCCCCGTTCCCTACCAGCCGCCACTGAGTATCCCACTAAAATCATAGTGTGAGGTAGACACCATATATACATATATATAAAAATATTAACTAAAGGAAGAGGGCGATACTTGATTTGAGCCGGTGGTAGCCAGAGGTACCAACAACACTTACTTTAGAGGATCAGGAGAGTTTTTATTTGTCCTGCTGGCAGTGGTCCAAATCATTAAAAATTAAAAATGTTTGCGGCAATCTGGTGGATAACCCAATTGCTGGGTGTTGCCCGCAAGTCCAAATTGTGTGAATAATCGTGCAGGAAAAAGACAAACAGGGACACACCATGGTGAGTCAGTGTCTGTTTTTTATCTCTCCCAGGCTGCTCCGCAAAGGCTATAACAGAGGGAAACGTCAGGCGACAAGGTACACTTGGCAGCCAGCAATCGACTCCTGAGAATCTTATTATTCGTGGGATTCTTTTCCATACCTGCTGCCAAAAATCCCACAGTTCCTTGTGATTGTCGTGAAGGTATGCTGTCTGTGTGCATGCTCAGAAAAACAGCGGAGCAGTGACAGCCCTCAACATTTTGAACAGGCACAGCACCAAGGCTGGGATTTCACAGTATCTGATGTGCAAGCATTCAATTTTTTTTTAAAGAGGTTGGCACCTGTACGCTTCTCTAGAGCATTGTGACTTAGGCTGTGGCTGGGCTTCTCCAAAGAACAATGACCTACAAGGCGATGACTACTTGTCAATATTTGGAAAACCAAAGAATCAACACATACAGCTGGTCTCTGAGTGACAGCAGTTCGTATATCATAATTTACCCCCAGTATTTCAGACCCAGCATTTTATCCTGGTTTGCTTGAGCCCAACCAGCCCCCCTCAGGCACAATATGTCATGGCTGCCCTCTCTGAGGAAAAGAATTACCTTCAGTATTCCAGCACCAGCATTTTGCATTGAGGGCCATCTTTTGTGCTAAGACTGACCTCCAATGTCTCAATGCCAGCAATTTGCCATGGGTGCCCCATGCCAAAGATTTCCTCGACTATGCAAGGGCAAGCATTTTTCCAAAGGGGCCCCTATGCCAACTCACTATCACATTTCTCACTTACTAATTTTCACTGATAGTCACTCCCACTCACTGTTACGCACATACAAACTTACTCATACTCACTGGTTCCCACTCTAACACACCCACACTTACCCTTTCACAGTCTGGTGCAATCGTACCTGCTGCACCATTGATAGCTACACCCCTGACTTCCACTTCCACGCCCTCTCACAATTCCCATTCACGTAATCCTTCTAACGCACTCAAAGACCTTCGCTTACTGCCTCACACACACTTTTACTCATTCATACACTCTTTTAAACTCAGATTTTCACTCACTTTCATCTTTATTGACCCTCTCAAACACACACACACACACACACAAACTCTTACTCAATCTCAATCAGTCACAAAAACATGCATGGAGAAACAACATTCGTTTTTTAACTTATTTTACTTCCTTTGCTTAACTTGGAGGCTCCATTGCAGCTGCAGAGCAGGAATCTGGTGCTGAACATTGGAACCAGCAAGCTATTACTCTCAGCAAGGAGACAGACAGTGCATCAAGGCAGGTTTGAAAAGGGGAATACCCACCTCAATCCTTCCCCCAACCTCTTGATAGGACTCGAAGCGCAGCTATATACGAAACTGGGACAGTGCTAGACATTCTGCACCTGCTGCACTGTGTGGCTTTTCATTGGCCTCAGGGATGCACTTGTGTGCTACCTGACAGCCATATTGTAGCAGATATACTGTGCTATGTCTGCTAAATAAAATAGATTGTGCCTGTGAGAGGGATTGTAGTTGAGCTATGCCCCTCAGACAGGCGCAAACAGCTCTTTGTAGCTGGATTGTGCTCCCTCTGAGCTGCTCTCCTCTTCCTGTCATCAGGATCAGGAGAGGAGGCCAGGAGGGCTGACCTGAGCACTGGTAGTGTTCATGAAAACATTAAAGTTGCGTTTTCATGAACAATGTACACTTAAATAATTAGCAGTTGAGGTGCCTCACAGGAGGCAGAGGTGCACCCTGAAGCCCCTGATAAGGAGCCACCTCTGAAGATTGTACTCACTGCCTTCTGTGAGAGAGGGGAGCTTGCTTTGCTACTGATTTTCTGTACCTGTTCTGTAGGAAGCAACGCCTGCACTGCTGCTGCCTGATTTGTACCTGTCCTGTGCATGTGCTGCTGCTGCCCTATCTATACCTGTACTCTGAAGGAGGGTAGCTCGCACTGTTTCTGGACAAGGGTTCCCTGTTCTGTGTTTGGGGTTTCCACTGCTACTCTCCAGTTTTATGAAAAAATCCCAAAAGATTTATTGAAGGCATTTATAAAACATTCCTTATGAGCCAGGGACTGCTTCTTTTATGTTTAATGTGAGATACACATAGTCTTGAGGAAGGGGCTGAACCTTGGAGGGGCAATAGAAGAGCACCAAAACTTGTTGATTGAAAGAGAAGCATAGACTGTTACTCGACCCTTCTATGTTTACTCTTACGGGAGGGAGATATAAAGTATCAAGTAAAATCAAGCAAAAACATCTTAGTTCACCCCACCCCGTTCTAACATAGTTCTAGTAGTTTAACAAAGGATGAATATAAATGTCAACAGAAGGGGCATAACCTCACTCAAACTAGGGAACCCATAACTAGAAGTCTGCACAACCAGTTAACAGCAGTACTGTTGGATGCTTCCCAGAGCTAAATGTGAAAACTATTGATGAAGCACACCACGCTAGTAGTTAGGTGAGGGTTCAGCATTCTCCATGAGTACATGAATGTATGGTACTTCCGAAGGAGATTTGGCTGTTTCTTCCACGTGTTTTGTACTTCTTGTATATTTATGTCTGTTAATGGAGTGCGTACAACAGTCCTTTAACTCCTGTCGCTCTCTCTTTAGTGCATTAGCTGCCTGCATAGTACCTGTGCTCTATGATTGAGACAATCGAGAGATGTTCCTTCTGCTACTGCCATCTGTCCTTTATTTATTCTCTGTGTTTGGGACGTTTCCACTGCTGCTGCACTTGTTGGATCATTTTTGTGTTGTTATGCTCAATATAAAACTTTCCATTACACTAAAGACAAAACAATTTGCATTGACAATGCTTTTTTTAATGCATGATGTGAATGAGAGTGTTTTAGAAAGTGGGTTACTGGTTGACTGGGGTGTGAGCCCTGGTCAAGCAGCAACCACAATCCTGGTCAGGGTAAAGACACAAGCAAACCCCAAATTATCCTGTGCTCAATCCCCTGGTAGCTTGGCACAGAGCAGTCAGGCTTAACTTAGAATCAATGTGTAAAATATTTGTGCAACACTTCAAACAGCAAAATAGTGAAAACACCACACAAACAGAACCCACACCAGGTTAGAAAAAAAATAGAGCTTAATTTAAGAAATAAAACAAGAATAAAATGACAAAAATCCAATTGGTAGAACAGGAGTTGTGAATTTTTAAAGGATAAACTGTAAAAATAGGACCTAATATCTTGAAGCACCAACCGTGGCTATCTGGTCACGCTGGACCGGGACAAAGTCAAAAGTTCAAGCCGACCGCGAAGGCGCGCGTGTTGGATACAGTCCCAGATTAGTCTTACTGAAGATTTGCCTTCTCCAGGTTTGTGCCAAGAGTCTCATGGCTCTCTAGGAGCATACATTGCTCTATTACTCAGCGTGCTCATGCATCAGTAAGTTTCTAAAACTGAAAACAACTATTCTCACTTTTTCAAAGCACTAAACCCTTTCTTAATGGCATACCTACATCATTTCTCAAATATTTCTTGTGTTTTTAAAACATATATTCATCATTTCTCAAAGAAATGTTGCACGCCAAGTGAAGCTAGCACAAGAACTCTCAAGAGACATTCTGCACTATTAACCCTCCTGAATTTTTAAACCAGCATTTTTAAAGAAATACACCACCCTCACCATATACATGAATTTTCAACAACCTTAAAGAACATAGATCACCATGGAAAACATATATGTGATTTCATAATAGATATACACCTTCAGGCCATCTTTCCAAAAATATACAGTTCTCTACATCTTTAAGTAAACTCAAGAGTCTCATCCTACATATAACTATCTGCAACAAAAAAAACATATCTCACCATCTAAACATATGCAAACCTGTCATATAAGTTAAAAACCACATTGACAAACACTTCCTAATACATACCTAACAAGTATTATACTTTAAAATTCATATACAGGCGCAGCATATTTTCTTATCTTTTATTTGTGACTACACTAATCCTGTTTAATAATGTGACTAAAAGTACGACAATTCCCAGAATGCAAATAACATAGATGTATCTATTCTGCACATAATGCTTAGACATTCAAAACATTCTTAGTTTTGAATACATTCCTCATTGTAACTTTCAACAATTTTTTGTTTTTCTATAAAGTACACAATGGAATAAAGGGGCACCAATTCATTTTCTCTTACTTCCTAAAAAAGTTGGTACTAACATCTTAAACACATAAGCTCTGCCAGAGACAGTTCATCTGTGGTACTCTTTTATTTAATCAAACTCCCATTTACATCTTTATTTCGAATGTACATTTTTTAAATAATTAAAAAGTTATGTGCATACCAGTGAATTGAGTTTGTGGATTATATTGTTGTTTCAGCTCTGTTTGGATAGTTTTGACACTGTCTAAGCACAAGAATGATACACCACTCTCATACAAAGCAACTATAAAATGGCAACTTCTTCAAGTTTCCACTCTATGATCATGAGAAACGCAGCAAATGAAATCATGTCTTTCATTTTAGACTATGCTATCTTTACTTGTGAAAGGTTAGCATCTGTTAACCCTTTCCCCCTCTTTCAAAAAGAGATTCCTGTCTATGCGTGTTCGTGATGTTTTCGCGATGATCGCGAAATAAAACGGGAGTCCAAACCTATATTTAGCTTCAGTTTTTTTAAATGTAAATACTGCACAATGGTTTATTACATAGTCCTGAGTTGGAAATTAAAGTTTATCATGACTTAAATTGTGTAATAACTTCTCAACTGTTTAAAAACAGTAAAAATGTTCTGTCTCTTTAACACCCTTCCCCCCAATACACTCTTAGCTCAGTGTATCAAGCAACCCGGAGGAACTAGTAGGTCACAAGTTCACAGCACATTCTAGAAGGACCATGCTGCTTCTAAATCAGATCCTTGAAAGGGTTTGGCTACCACTGCAGCAAGGCTAAGCCACAAATACTCAAAAAACAAAAGAAATGCCCATGCTGCTTATTCACTCCAATCAATAATCGTTGAACATTGAAACAAAACAATGCCAACAATAACCACTTTTTCCATTAGATTTAATCAAAAAAACTTTTTCATTTCTCTTTATATCAAAAACTTCACCACCAACATAGTACAAATATTTTACAATTTATGAAGGAACATTGACAAAACAAATAAATATACAAAAAAGGCATTTACATATATAAGCACATCTACTTCACATATATCACTTCCTGCACCCCATTCACTCAACTTCAATATACATTCATTCACTCTCATACCCTTTTGCCCATTCAAACAAACATACAAAACAGCGTATTATTTTTCAATATTGACACAGACACTCTAAGAAAAAACAATAAATTAAAAGGCCATCTATCGGATTGACTGTATGAATCAAAAATGAATTATAATTCTATCTAAGATTGGCCCTAATATTGTTCGTCGTGTATTTGATGTCAACGAGTTGGCGGTGGACTGCAAAAGTACTTTTCTTTCCCGTTTTTCTTCACTCGTGTTTGGCAGGCAGCTCAGTTGTTTTCCGTGTTCACGGGAAAGAAAAGTACTTTTGCAGTCCACCGCCAACTCGTTGACATCAAATACACGACGAACAATAACCAAGATATGTAGCAGCCATTGAGCATTATGTGTGGCCCCAGTTCTCCCCAGTCAGCCACAAATTGAACAGTTTGGAGATAAGTTGAAATGGTTGAATACCAGCTGAATATTGATTGTGATTAAGCTATTCTGGTCCTGATGAGAACCCCCGAACTGGGAGGGGTTCGAAACGCGTAGACCGATATTTTAAGGCCAATCTTAGATAGAATTATAATTCATTTTTGATTCATACAGTCAATCCGATAGATGGCCTTTTAATTTATTGTTTTTCTTGAGTGAATGGGGTGCAGGAAGTGATATATGTGAAGTTGATGTGCTTATATATGTAAATGCCTTTTTTGTATATTTATTTGTTTTGTCAATGTTCTTTCATAAATTGTAAAATATTTGTACTATGTTGGTGGTGAAGTTTTTGATATAAAGAGAAATGAAAAAGTTTTTTTGATTAAATCTAACGGAAAAAGTGGTTATTGTTGGCATTGTTTTGTTTCAATGTCCAACGATTATTGATTGGAGTGAATAAGCAGCATGGGCATTTCTTTAGTTTTTTGTCTAAATCAGATCCAGCAGGTAAGGATTAGTCCACAGATCCAAAAGCATATTCATGTCTGTATTACATTTCTTTTTTAAACAGCAGCCAATAATAGGACTTCTTGCTAATGCATCCAACACACTACCTAATTTTATTCACTTTCATGCTGACAGCATTGAATCAAATATATATATTTTTTTAAAAGAAAACACCTCTATTTTAACTGCTTTTCATTTTGAAAACTACCTCATTCGGTTCCAGTCTTCTCCTGACTGCCGAGCTCCTCACCTCATAATTGTGCAGTGTGGTGGAAATGACCTAGGCACACTAACTGGGGTAGGGCTGAAAATCCTAATGAAGGATACCTTTGCAGAACTGATGTCACTTTCACTCACACTGTCTTGGTGTACTCTAATATATGCCAAAGACAGAAATGGAAGTGGTCTAATCAATTCTTTCTACAGATTGACAAAGCCAGGAAACAGGTTAATAAAACTGTTTCTGCATTCCTCCAAGACCATCGCATGGGCTGTATCTGTAACAACAATCTGTGTTTTGACATGCATGGAATTTATAGAAATGATGGAGTGCACTTTACAGACAAAGGAAACAGGGGGTTTCTAAGTAACCTGAAACTCTGCATCCGATCTTAAGTGTAGCTGTCATATACACACAATCAACACAAAGTCTCTTGTCAGAGCCACCCTATTACCCAAAATATTGCTAATATTTTTTTAATAAAGATCCTTTTCTCAGTTTTTGAGAATCTTTGCGACATATATATGCACACCAACACACAAACACACACAAATCTTTACAACTGCCCTTTGAAGGTAGCCCCACCAGTTTGATCTATGGGCCAGTGTGTGCCCCCCCTATACACCACCGTTAGAGACACCACTGGTCTTTTTAGCATGCCTTTTTTCCAAGGAATGTTAATGTTAGCCCATTAGCAGTGAGATGCTCACATTTGCGTTTGAAATGCTATCTTTGTCCCCTCACCCACTGCGCTGTTTAGCCTGTGATTGCCTACAAGAAAAAACAGGCACTCTCAATGCAAATCAGGTAGCTTACCTTTACATGCAAGCACTATCTATTGGCATTGCCAATGGTTCTTTAAAGTCTTCAATGTCAAGATCAATAATGTATTTTCCACATATTGGTGAAAAGCAGCAAAGTGTTATTAAAACATGGGTCTGTTTACAATGCTGCAGGAAAAATGATGAATCTACCGGAGGCAGCCAAAAAACTGTTGGCGGGTCAAACAGAGAAAGGAAGGAAAGCAGCAAATAGGAGAACGACACATGAGACTGACACAAGAGGTACCCAATTGTAACCAAGGTTGGCTCTGTAGTGTATGGTATACAATTGCTGTCTTCCAAAAGCCAGCTGGAGTTGTCTTTAGCGAGGCCGCAAAAAGCCAGAAACATACATTTTATTTTGCGTTGTATGCCAAGCGGCTATAGCATTTCAGCCAACAGTATGTTTGATGGTGGATCTGGTAGTTTTACTTTTAACACTTTTGTTATGGATTCAGACCCCAGCATGCAAAATGATGTTGGTTAAAATACAAGCACCGGCCAAAAGTGATATGCATGAATGGAGCCACTTGTTAGTTAAGTTAAAAAAATTTACAAAGATGTCTGGTCCATTTAAAAAACTACTTATTTCACACATAAAAACAAAGTAAAATCTACTCACATATTTTGTAAAGGTTCCACTCTGCTGGACTTGCCCCATTCTGCAGGGTCATCCCCAAACATTTGCCTTCCCTACTCTATTGTTGCTGAATTCGTTTTTGTTGGCCTTAGGACTCTGTGCACTTTACCACTTGTAACCGGTGCTATCATGCTTGTGCTCTCTAAAACATGGAAACATTGACTTATACCCAATTGACATATTGAATTTTCTTATACGTCCCTAGAAAAGCAAACTACATGTGGCCAGGCCCTGTAAATTGAATGCTACTAGTGGGTCTGCAGCACTGATTGTGCCACCTACTTAAGTAGCCCTTTAAACAGGCCTGCCATTGCAGAGCCTGTGCGTGCAGTTTAAACTGCCATTTACGCCTGGCAAAATAAACCTTTTGCAAGGCCTAAACCTTCCTATTTAATACATATAAGTCACCCCTGAGGTAGGCCCTGGACAGTCCCAAGGGCAGAGTGCAGTGTATTAAAACATGGTACATGTACTATTAAATTGTTCATGTCCTGGTAGTAAAAAACTCTTACATTCGTTTTTCACTACTCCAAGGCCTGCTACTCCAATAGGATAACACTGGAATTACTTTACTGCATTTTATAAGTGTAATTTCCAAATGGTAAAAGGTAAGTGGTTCATTTTTGGTGTCTCTGTAATTCTAATTTAAAATCCTAACTCATGGTGAAGTCAGATTTTAAATTACAATTCTGAAAATGCCCCTTTTAGAAAGTTAGCTTTTTCTTGCTATAGCCATTTGGTGCCTGCAGCCTGTCTCTGGTCACATCTCTAGGTATAGCTGGCGGTTGGGCTATGTGTATTCCTCCTAGACAGCCACACACAATGGAAGCTCAGGTGTTACTTGAAGGGCCATCACTGGCAGGATGGGAGGGAAGAGTTGGACGCAGCCCCACTTACACCTGAAAAGGCTGTGTTCTGTCTCTACAAAAAAGGCTGCATACCCCCAGTAATCAGTCTGGAGCCAGGACAGGGAAGGCAGGTCATCTGTGCACTTCAAAGGCATGCTTCTAGAAGCTTCTCCCCACTTCAAATGCACAACAATTTATAAAAAGAGAACCTCAGACACCATTCTTCAGTACACTTCTGGACCTGTGGATACTCTGCCAGGAAGAATGACTGCTGTGCTGCTACAAGGACTGCCACTGCTGCTCTAAAGGAACTTCTGCCCTGCTGTGCTGGCCTACTACCCTTTTGCCTGAGGAAGAAGGACTAAACCTACAACTTCTTCTTGAACCCAGGACCCGAGAGTGACTCAAAGGGTTAGTCTACTGGCCTGCTAATCTGAGCCCCAGGGAAATAAAAGGCTCCCCAACAGCTCCTGGACCTGTGTTCAGCGAGTTCCTGACCCCCAAGTGATGCCTCTCAGGTCCTAAACCCTTGGTGTAAATCAAGCTTTTGGACTATTTGCGACCGCAAACGAGCTTGTTCAAACCAGGAGAGCGCCGCTCACACCAAAAGTCAGTGCGAGCTGCCATCAACTGGAGCTTGATCCACAGTCGTGATACATCACAACATTCTCCACCCACATGGGTCTTTTTCGCTACAAGAGACTAAGGGGCCGATTCCGATTCAGGCCGGAAATCTCCCCAACCGAGCCGGACCCGGAGAGATTTCCGACCGAATCGGACCCTAGCAGCCCGACCGAACGAGTACGATGCGCACGTATGCCATCGGACTCGATTCGGTCGGACTCCCATTGAAGTCAATGGGAGCCAGTCGTACGACGCGTACACGGGCTCCCATTGACTCAATGGGCACGACGCGAACAAGGGCGCCCCCTACAGCGTGTTCGCGTCGATGCGGGTCACGCCGTACATGCACAGGTAGGGGGGACCCATGGGTCCCCCCTGTGTGCGACTCGCGCGCCTACGCTTCCAGGGGGGTCCGACACGGACCCCCAAAGTGCAGCTCTGACAGCTCCTTGGAGCCGGACTGCGCGAGTCGGTCGGAGCGGTCGAGGTGCGCATCGTACTTACCCGGCCGGGGAACGTCTCCATTGCGCGGTGCGAGTCGTCCCCGTGCGAGTCGGTCGGAGCGGTCGGGTCCTGCGAACGCGTCGGTCGGAGATTTCGCGAGCGTACGCATCGTACTCGCTCGCCCGGACGCACGTACGATTCGGTCGGGAAATAGGGCTCCGAATCGGATCCGGTAAAGCCGATTCGGAGCCCTACCGGCCGAGATCGGAATCGGCCCCTTAGTTTTGGAATATCATCAACAGCAGAAATATTTCAAGAGATCATAAGGCAAGTGATCAGGCCTGTAAAGAACAGTTTGAATTACAGTGATGACATCCTGGTATTCGGTCGCTCAGATGAGGAGCACGACAAGGCCCTACGTGAGGTCTGCAGCCAATTGGAACAAGCAGGCCTGACCTTAAATGAAGACAAGTGTGAACTGGGGAAAAGGGAACTAGTATTCTTTAGACACATCTTTTCAAAAAAAGGAATGAGGCCGGATCCCAGCAAAGTGGAAACACTGGAAAAAGCAAGGCCTCCAACAGAAGTAGCAGAAGTGAGGTCATTCCTTGGGTTAGCAAGCTACTGTGCTCGATACATAAAGGACTTTGCCACAGTGAGCACACCCCTTCGGGACCTAACGAAGCAGGGCCTGAAATGTCTCTGGACACATGAATGTGGCAGGGCATTTGAGGCCATCAGACACGCAGTAATGGCTGTAGATCATCTTGCTTATTTCAACCCATCTCTATGCACTGAGCTTACTGTTGACGCCAGCCCAGTAGGGTTAGGAGCTATTCTAGCGCAACACACGCCTGGAAGAGACTCGCCCAGGCAAATTGTCGCACATGCAAGCAAGAGCTTATCGGACATTGAAAGGGCATACTCACAACCAGAGAAGGAAAGTCTAGCAGTAGTATGGGCGTGTGAACACTACCACATGTTCATCTACGGAAAGCCTTTCACCATTGTAACTGACCACCAAACCCATATATTGGGTTTCCAATATATGGAAACCCAAACGCAAAGATACCGCCACGCTTTGAAATGTGGGGAATAAGATTGATGGACTATGACTTCAAGATAGTACACAAACGGGGAAAGGAGCACAACCCAACTGACTACATGTCACGGCATCCCCTACCGCAGGCACCAGAAAACACATCCATGGCAGAAGAGTACCTAAATTTTGTGTTTAGGCAGAACACTCCTGCGCCAATAACAATTGAAGAGCTAGAACAAGAGACAACAAGGGATGCCACAATGCAAGCCGTCAAATTAAAAACACGACAGCAAAGATGGAGACACGTAAACAACAACAGCCCTATGGGAGAAGGAGTAAGCAGGGAAGAAATGCTGGCGTTCAAAAACATACAAGAGGATCTCTCGGAAATGGAAAGAGGAATCATACTAAGAGGAACATGGATAGTAATGCCAAAAGCATTGCGGCAGCAGACTGTAAATCTGGCACATGAGTCCCACAGAGGCATAGTAGCAACAAAAAAGATTCTACAGGAAAGAGTATGGTTCCCAGGTTTGGATCGACTGGTGGAAGACACCATCCTAAACTGTCACCTATGCCAAATAACGGGACGGCCCGCAAGGCCAGAACAGCTGCAGATGTCGGAGCTTCCAGGGGCAGTGTGGACAACATTGGCAGCTGATTTCTACAGGCCATTGGACACTGGCAACTTCTTGCTAGTGGTTATTGATGAGTACTCCAGGTTTCCCATAGTACGACACGTCTCGTCAACATCAGCCACTGCAACATTGCCAATACTGGATGACATTTTGCAGCCTGGGGCTCCCCACAAACAATGAAGACAGACAATGGGCCACCCTTCTCAGGAGAGGAGTTTCGCAAATTCATGGCCTACCTGGGCATTCACCACCGGAAGGTAACGCCCCTGTGGCCACAAGCAAACAGCATGGTGGAAAGATTCATGGGAAACATCAAGAAAGCAGTCCAAAGAGCAAAACTGGCACAGATCTCTGTAGGCCAGGCACTCTGTCAAATATTAAGAGACTACTGAAACACCCCTCACAGCTCCACGGGACGACCCCAGCAGAACTGGTGCTGGGAAGAACAAGCAGGACAAGATTGCCCCAACTAGAGGCAAAAGCACCACCAGAACACAACAGCATTGCAGCAAGAGATCAGGAAACGAAAAACAAAATGAAACTATATGCGGACGCCCGGAGACATGCCACATCATCACAACTGGGGCAAGGGGATTCAGTTCTGGTTCGCCAACAACAAGCAAGAAAATCAGACAGTCCTTTCTCAGGTGAATCGCTGACAATAATAAATGTCAAAGGGCCAATGATAACAGCTGCATCGGCCCCTACTGAATCACCAGGAATAGCTCACATTTCAAGGGGCTCAAGACATCAGTTGAGGACAGAGGAGATTCAGCATCCAAGAGCAACGCAACACATGACAAAGAGGAAGTTATGGACAGTATGGGAATGATAGCAGATTTAATAACGTCAAAATTCTGAATCATGTACTGTGCGTAAGCCAAAAACAGATTTGTATAGAGCCCAATTACTAATAGCTATTTTGTGTTACAATGAAAAGTCAACAAACCACAAAATTTAAAAAGACCATAGATTGTTTTATTAAAAAGCTGATTATTATAAAAACATATTGTGACACTATATAAAAGCGCAAAAATTAATAACAATGCAATGCAGCGCTGTGAATGTGTTTTGAGCATCCTGGTTCGATGCTCAACCAGGGAATGGGGGCCTGGGCTTGTTCTCCATGCAGGCTGTAATGCAGCCTGCATAGAGAACGGGGAAAGTGCGCATGACTGGTGTGGGCGGCCCAAGAGGGCCAACCAAACAGTCATTGCGCACTTAGGAGTGGGCAAACCACTCCTCCACTGCACTGCTCCGAGACCAGAGTAGCCCTGCCCACCCGCTCACCCCCAAAGAGGCAGGAAACATAAAATGATAATAACTCCAAGTTATTACAATTTTATGTTTCTTCTTCCTCGCACTACTGAAATGCAGTGGGGCTACGCTCCTCCAGCATAGTGGAGGAGCCGCCTCTGAGTTTCACTATGCTCCAGTGCTGGAAGCAGAAGAAGCAGGAGTCCAAATCAGGACCTGTGCAGGCAGCAAGGTAAGTAAAACACCTTTTAAATGCTGTGTGTGTATGGGTAAGAGTGTGTGTCTGTGAGAGAGTGTGTGCATGTACGAGCATGTCTGTGTGTGTGTTTGCACAAGTGAAAGTTAGAGAGTGTCAGTGTAGGAGTAAGTCAGAGTGAGTGATGAATGATAGTAAGAGCAAGTACGAGTAAAAATGAATGAGAGTGAGGGAGAATGACAGTGAGCATAACTTAGTGTTACTGTGTGTGAGACTAAGTGAGTCGCAGTCTGAATCTTAGTGAATTAGAGAATAAGTGAGACAGTGAGTAAGAGTGAGAATGAGTGAGATGGATTGAGTTACACTGACTGAGAATGAGTGAGACTGAGTGAGTGCGATTGAGTGAGAGTGATAATGAATACGATTCCATGAATCAGGATGAGTGGGACTGAATAAATCAGTGAGACTAAGTGAGTCAGAGTAAGTCTGAGTGAGAATGACTGTGCAATGAGTGAGTCAGAGTGAGAGTGGGTGAGTCAGATTGAGTGGGACTGAGTGAAAATAAGTGAATCAGAGTGAGATTTAGTGAATCAGAATGACTAGGACTGATTGAATCAGTGAGAATGAGGGAGTTCAGAGGGAGGCTGAGTGGGAATGAGTGAGTCATAGTGAGAATAAGTAGACTTGAATGAGATTAAGTGAGAATGACTACCTTACAGTGAAATTAAGTGAGTGAGACTAGGTGAGTTAGAGTAAGATGGAGTGAGACTGCCTGAGTCAGTGAGACCAAGGGGCCGATTCCGATTCGGGCCGGAAATCTCTCCGACCGAGCCGGACCCGGAGAGAATTCCGACCGAATCGGACCCTAGCAGTCCGACCGAACGAGTACGATGCGCACGCATGCTATCGGACTCGAGTCGGTCGGACTCCCATTGAAGTCAATGGGAGCCCTGTCGTACAACGCGTACGCGGGCTCCCATTGACTCAATGGGTGCGAGGCGAACAAGGGCGCCCCCTACAGCGGGTACGCGTCCATGCGCATCGCGGCGTACATGCACAGGTAGGGGGGACCCATGGGTCCCCCCTGTGTGTGACTCGCGCGCCTACGCGTACAGGGGGGTCCGACGCGGACCCCCAAAGCCCGGCTCCGACAGCTTTTTCGAGCCGGACGGCGCGAGTCGGTCGGACTGCTCGCGGCGCGCATCGTATTTACCCGGCCGGGAAACGTCTCCATAGCGCAGTGGGAGTCGTGTCCATGCGAGTCGGTCGGAGCGTGTTGAAGCCGCGTTCGAGTCGGTCGGCGATTTCGCGGGTGCTTGCATCGTACTCGCTCGGCCGGACCCGCGTACGATTCGGTCGGGAAACAGGGCTCCGAATCGGATCCGGTGAATCCGAATCCGATTCGGAGCACTACCGGCCGAGATCGGAATCGGCCCCTAAGTGAGTTAAAGTAAGTAAAAGTGAGTGCAAGTGCGAATGAGAGTAAGTGAATGAGACTGAGTGAAAATGTGTGAGAGTAAGATTGAGTGCAAGTGAGTGTGAGCGATTCCCGAACCCACGAGTAGAAGTCAGACTCGCTCACTGGAATTTGGGCCACGGATTACACCCCATCACCTTTAAAGGTCACTGGTGCTAAAACTGTTTAAGCAAACAATTGCCCACAAACTCAGTGTATTTTAGGCCTTATAGAGCCTTCCTGCGCCTGCTCCTCTTCCTGGACTTGCTAGCTCTGTCTCTTGGGAGCAGACTGTTTCAGTGAGGCATCTGCCGGTGAAATCTTAATTGAGGATAGGGCAATTGTTAATGTTGGACATTCTTAAAACTGTCCTAGAAATTTCATAGATTATTGATCTTAACTTTAAACAGGTGCTCAGCAACTAACCCTGAGGACAAGTTTATGACTCATAACAGCTTGGGATGATTTGAAGATTATCTAAACTACATCAAGGGATATTGAGGAAAGCCTGAGCACTCGTCAGTCCATAGAGCCCTTTTTGAACTATACAAGGCAAGAGCAACACGCATGGCGGTAACAATCTCAATCTAACTCCACTAGGGCTGCTAGAAAGTCCTGCCCTGTTCCTTTACACTGGAGGGCTCCAGAAGTTACGGTTAAAGATACCTGACCCGGAAAAGAAAAACCCCATGACTATTGTGACAGTTCTCTTGTCCTGAATGACACATTCCTGGTCATGGGTGCAGGATATGTGCAGCAATCCATAAAACAAAATTTGTATAGGATGTAGTGAGCAGGAGGGTTCCAACCAACAGGAAAATTCTCTGAGACAATAGAAATGGACACATCCCCAGGTAAGTCATAGCAGAGAATACTTGCCAACATTTTGTGGCCTAAAAGAAGTAGGAATGTTCAGATTTCCAACAACCTTCGCATAACAATGAGTTGTAACTGCATCACTTTATTCAGGCAATACGCTTCTTCTCAATAGCACTGTGTGGTCCCCTTCACTTTTGAGCACTTCTGCACTGCTTTTTTTCTTTACTATTGCCTATATCTCATGCTTAATTTAACTTGAAAAATACAATAACTATTTTGGCATATAAGCTCTCGCTTAATAATTATATTTTTGTATTGATTTAGTCCTAACACAGATTTCTAACTATCCTGCCTTGATAATTTGCATACTTAATGACAACTGTTTGGACCCTGTTGTTCTAATACATTGTTCCCCTGTCCAACTTGGGTCTACAGGTTGCTCCTGTGGTTTTCTCTAAATATGCCAGTATGGAGGATTCTGAGGACAAAAGAGCCCTGCAGCACAGGTTCTACCCATGCTGTGTCACAGTGAACTAATTTCCACTACAGGCTCTCATAAGACAAAGCAGACCTGGCATGTTGGGACACAGTGATGTTGGCATCATGAGCAGGTACACAAATCAAATGGCACAGCCATGCTGGGGCACAATGATGTTGCCACCAGGGTGGGTACCACCTCTCTTTAATTCTAGCTCGCCATTCTTCCGCTGTACACTACAGCACGTAGAACAAACTCATTGAGCAGTTCTACTGCAGTCGACCAGCATGCTGGCAGAGCAAATCAACACCTCAGCTCCTACGGGCAGTCTCCTTCTGGGGTGGTACAACTAGCTCTTCATGACACAGCTCACAGCAATGCCACACAGCAGGCAGCTCTCGCTGGGTTTCTCCTCAGGGTAGACTCTTTGCAAGGACAACTCCATTGCCCTTTTTTTACCTCAGCAGTCCCCTTTACAAGACGGTTACTCAACTACAGGTTGCAGCTTTCTGGAGTGGTGGTCCCTCCCTCCTTGAGAAGCTTGCAATCAGAGACTCAGCCCTGGATCGTAGACGTCCTCCTACACCATGGTGGGTGCAGTCTTCTTTGAGCTTAAGAAATCCTGGAACACTGACCAGAAGTTCCAGCAAATCTTTATATAGCCCATACAGACATCCTTAGTTGCCTTCGGGTCTCTGCCCACAAAAGTCTAGTGCCACTGATATGCTTTGCATTTCCTACTTAGTGCTCCCCATTGCATTTTATATATTCATGTATTTGAGTGCACATTTCTAAATTATAAACGTGTGCTTCATTTAGTATTAATTGCACATGTATTACATATTAAATTTAATTTATTATAGGATGATAACACGTCAATTCCTCAACTACGATAAAGTAGTATGTTATATATAATTGCCAGATATTATTGATGGTGTACAGACAGAATATCGAGTTGTTTATTTCGAACTACAACAATATCGAGTTTGAAATATCGAGGTACAAGAATATCGACAGCAAGTATATCGTAGCACAGAATATCGACAGTAAGGTAAGAAATATTGTTTTTTTTAATATCGAAGACAGTAATATCGTTTGTAAAAATATCGTTGTTAATAATATCGATATTTATATTAGTGTTCTGTATTTTAGTATGTGTGTTAAAAGTATGTGATGTAATTTTTTGGTATATATGTAGTTTTTTTTTTTAATGTATGTGTTAAATTTTTAGCAGTAATTACTTTAATGGAAATTAATTGTTGCGTATTTTAGTTCTGTAGCGGGTTGTGGGTTTATAGGGGAATAGGGTGGGAAGTAATTTAATTATAATAAAGTAATGATTATTTTTTTATTATTATTTATAATTAATTAATTAATTAATTATTAATTGGTTATTAATTAATATTAATTAATTAATAGATAATTATATTAAAGGTGTTATTTTTTAGGAGCGGGTTGTGGGTTTATAGGGGAATAGGGTGGGAAGTAATTTAATTATAAAAAAGGTAAATATTAATTTTTATTTATATAATTAATGTATTATTAATTAATTATTAATTGGTTATTTTTTGTATTAATTAATTAATTAATTGATAATAATATTAATTGTGTTTTTTAGGAGTGGGTTGTGGGTTTATAGGGGAATAGGGTGGGAAGTAATTTAATTATAATCAAGTAATTATTAATATTTATTTATTAGTATTTATAATTAATTTATTATTAATTAATTATTAATTGGTTATTTAATTATAATAATTATTTAATTGATAATTATGTTAATTTTAACCCTCTGCTATCCAACACTTTCCCTACTGTTGCACACACTGGAGTGGGAATAGTAATTTTCACCCCTCCGCAATCCAACACTTTCCCTACTGTTGCACTCACTGGAGTGGGAATAGTAATTTTAACCCCTCCGCTATCCAACACTTTCCCTACTGTTGCACTCTCTGGAGTGGGAATAGTAATTTTTACCCCTCCGCTATCCAACACTTTCCCTACTGTTGTACTCACTGGAGTGGGAATAGTAGTTTTTACCCATCCGCAATCCAACACTTTCCCTACTGTTTCACTCACTGGAGTGGGAATAGTAATTTTTACTCCTCCGCTATCCAACACTTTCCCTACTGTTGCAGTCTCTGGAGTGGGAATAGTCATTTTTACCCCTACGCTATCCAACTCTTTCCCTACTGTTGCACTCACTGGAGTGGGAATAGTAATTTTTACACCTTCGCTATCCAACACTTTCCCTACTGTTGCACTCAGTGGAGTGGAATAGTAATTTTTACCCCTACGCTATCCAACACTTTCCCTACTGTTGCACTCTCTGGAGTGGGAATAGTAATGTTTACCCCTCCGCTATCCAACACTTTCCCTACTGTTGCACTCACTGGAGTGGGAATAGTAATTTTTACCCCTACGCTATCCAACACTTTCCCTACTGTTGCACTCTATGGAGTGGGAATAGTAATTTTATCCCCTCTGCTATCCAATATTTTCTTTACTGTTTTAGTTAATGTAGTATAAAATGTGTTTTAAAAAGATTACAATTTCTTTTATATTTTAATTTGTTATATATGTTTTTTGTTTTTAATTTATATTATTGGTGTATGTGTATATATATGTATTCATAATTTTTTATAAGTTTTTTAACAATTTATAAGTTATTAAAATAATTATTTATCAATATTATTAAGTAAGTATATATATTATATTTTAGACATATATATGTTTAATTTATTTTTACATTATATGTATTACTTATAATTTTAAAAATTTTCTAATAATTGTAACTATGTTTTTTTAATTATATGTATTATTTACTTTATTTTACATTATTTTTTTAACATTAAAGAAAACGATATTTTTAACAACGATATTTTTAACAACGATATTTTTTTTCTCGATATTTTTGTACTTACCATTATGTAGATAGGACTTCGACATTCTGGACATCGATATTTTTGCGTCGATATTTTTGTACCTCGATATTCTGACTGTCGATATTCTGTCAGTGATCCATTATTGATTGTGCAACAGAATTCTATGGCAGGACACGGAGGCGAGGATTAGGCTTTTCTTTCAACATCTACATGGCACCCCTCGCCCACGTCGCCCGACAGCACAACCTCAACATCATCTCCTACGCCGACGACACCCAGCTGATCCTCTCCCTCACCAAAGACCCTCACACCGCCAAAGCCCACCTCCACGAAGGAATGAAGGCCGTCGCCGAATGGATGAGGACCAGCCGCCTGAAGCTGAACTCGGACACGGAGGTCCTCATCCTTGGTTCCAACCCTTCAGCCTGGGACGACTCCTGGTGGCCAACATCACTGGGAACAGCCCCGCCACCCACCGACCACGTACGCAACCTAGGGGTCATCCTCGACCCCACCCTCTCCATGACTAAGCAGGTCAACGCCGTTTCCTCATCCTGCTTCAACATCCTCCGAATGCTCCGCAGGATCTTCAAGTGGATCCCCACCGAAACAAGAAAAACAGTCACCCAGGCCCTCGTCACCAGCAGGCTGGACTACGGAAACGCCCTCTACGCAGGAACGACGGCTAAGCTCCTGAGACGGCTGCAACGCATCCAGAACGCCTCTGCATGTCTTATCCTCGACATCCCCCGACGCAGCCACATCACACCCCACCTGAGAGACCTGCACTGGCTCCCTGTCAACAAGAGGATAACCTTCAAGCTCCTCACCCACGCACACAAAGCACTCCACAACTCCGGACCAGCCTACCTCAACAGACGACTCAGCTTCTACACCCCCACCCGCCAGCTCCGCTCGACCAGCCTCGCCCTCGCCACAGTCCCCCGCATCCGGAAAACGACCGCCGGCGGCAGATCCTTCTCCCACCTTGCCGCCAAGACCTGGAACACCCTCCCCACCAACCTCCGACAGACCCAAGACCTACTGGCCTTCAGAAGACTCCTCAAGACCTGGCTCTTCGATCAGTAGCAGCACCACCCCCCTCTTCCCCCAGCGCCTTGAGACCCTCGCGGGTATGTAGTGCGCTTTATAAGTGACATGATTGATTGATTCTTTCCTCGTTTATTTAAACAGCAGCCATCTCAAAATAAACAGGAACAACACTGAAGACTACATGTCCCATGAGTATTTAGAAAAAAACAACACATTCCAGAACACAGAGTCTCTAGCCAATCAGGCGTCTCCTGGCTCCATAACTGACAACGAGTCCTGCAGCGCTTCCTCTTTCTTCGCTGCTGCTGCAGCCTCGGTGTCAGTTAAGTGCCTCACTTCCTCAGAGGGTTGGGGTTGTATTGCGGCCTATATATGTGGCACCTTGTTTTATGGTGTATGGTTTCTGTTGGCTATTGTGTGCTATTTGGTGTATCTTGAAGCTTCTGCCTCTGACGCGTCCACGGGAAAGTTTTTTGCTCCTACGCGGTCGCATTAGTTAATTACTGTGTGCCGGTGCGAGGGCGTGGCGGTCCACCGGACGCCAGAGGGCGCACGCCTCTCATCTGAATTCAGACGCTCTTAGCTCAGCGGGCACGGGACGGAGGTCGCGTCAGTTTCAGGCTTCTGCCGAGCGCCTCCGTCCGCGTCCGTTTAGCCTCCCGGCTGCCTGGCGTGTGTACACCCCTCGTGGGGGGGGTATGATTAGCAGGTTAGAGAGCCTGTTTCTGAGGACTGTCCCAGGCATTGTTTTCTGTCAGCCCATGTAATAATAAGGGCGTTTGGAATTGTTGGTGACCGAGTGTCTCCTGTCAGCCCCATTGCAGGGCCATTGTTGTTTTGTGCCTCAGTGGGTGGTCCCAATCCCTTCCCACCCTTGCTAACGTTATATACACCCTTGTCAGGGTTCCTTAAGCCGGGTGCTCTCGCCCAATAAAATTAGCCCTCTGACCTGGTGGGTGGCTACCTTACTTACCTGATACTCACCTTCTTGTCCTCCATTTCTTCAGGACCGCGAGGGTCATGGAGGAATTTGATGACTACTATGAGGAGGGTGAGGAGGCTCAGTATTTCCCCATCACGGACGATTTTTGTGATGCAGTGGACGCCTCCATAGTCAGGGCGGTCTCAGAGGCGGTGGCCCCTGTGGAGAGGAGATTAACAGAGCTGGCACAGAAGTGCCTTCAACCCCTCCAAGCGAGGGAAGAACTTCCAGGGCCCTCGGACCCTCGACCCCCAGAGCAGGCCACCGCACTCCACTCTGAGAAACCGCACAAGCGACCACATCCAGAAGGGGTGGATCTGGACGCGTTTGCCAGGTTGAAGCAGGCGTTCTTGGATACCAAGTCGCCGCCCATGCCTTTGGCCTCGGCCCCTCAGGATGTCCCTCCCCTGGAGGGGCAGGTGGCAGTAGCGTCGCCACAGCCCTCAGACGATTCCCAGGGCGGTTCGGACGGAGAGTCCGACCATAGCTGATCTTGGCACCCAGCCCCTTCCCTGACGCAGGTTTCCCAACAGACCTCTGATGCAGTCGTGGATCCACAATCGGATCTCTTGGACCCGGAGGATCTCCTCCACCCTAGACCATCAGAATGGGCCCCTTGTGAGAAGGTAGCCAAATATGTAGCGAGCCGGCTTCGAAAGCCCCTAGACCAGGAGGTACGCTCCCGCCTCAGGGCGGAGTGCCCTCGCCCTTCCCTTGAAGGTAAGGTAGCCCTTACTCCCGAGATAGATGCCAGGATGGCGACGTTCCTCACTAAGTATTTTAAGGACCCCAAGAAGGGCCTTGACAGGTCCTGGCGGGCATGCCAGGACAAGCTCCTGGATGTCACGGGTCTTCTGGTGAAAATATTCGACATGGCAGAGGACGCCAAGGCGTCGGGAGCCCTCATTCCCCCTGAGGTTTTGTCCAGTTGGGCTCAGCGAGCCATTATTTTCCTTGGCAACGCGAACTGCGCCATCTCCACCGAGAGGCGCAAATCGCTGCTCATCAAACTGGACCCAAAACTGGGCGAATTGGCCACTTCTGAAGCGGGTCAGGTGGCCCAGGGGGGTCTATTTAGAGACCCTTTCATGAAGGAACTTAGTAAGTTCGTATCCACCTTCAACTCGTTGGACATGGCCCAGTCCACGGTTAAGCGTATTTTTAACGCTCTGGTTTTCGGCCGGGCCGGCCGTGGTAGGGGGCGCTCGGCTGGCCACTCATCGCAGGCAGCCTCCGGCAGAGGACAGCAATCGCAGAGAGGACAGTGGCAGGACTCTTCTTGCTTTGGAAATTTCTACCCCACCAGGGGCCGCTCCCGGCGCAGAGGCCAGCGTAACGGTGCCCGGGGTGGCGGAGCTCCCCCAGCTCACGGTAAGTTCTGGTCTTATCTTTTGTCGAGCTTTGGGGGGCCGGCTGGCACTGTTTCTAGACAATTGGCGTTCCCTTACGACGGACGCCTGGGTGTTGCAGTCGGTACAGGGTTTCCATGTGGAGTTCTACGGTTCCCCGGTCCAGGTCTCTCCCCCGGCCTGATAGGTTTCTCCGGCAAGGAGGCCGCCTTGGTTCAGCAGGAAATCCAGGACCTCCTGGACAAACGAGCGATTTGCCGTTCTTCCCACCATCCCAGGGGTTTCCTGAGCAATCTGTTTCTGGTGCAGAAACAGGACGGGGGTCAGCGACCTGTCATAAATCTCAGGGAGTTCAACGACTGGTTGGTGTACCGCCATTTCAAGATGGAGGGCATCCACCTACTCCGTGACCTTCTGCGCCCCAACGATTGGATGGTCCGCTTGGACCTCAAAGATGCTTACCTGACGGTGCCTATTTTTCCTCCTCACCATCGTTTCCTCCAGTTCCAGTGGCGAGGCCAAACTTTCGAGTTCACCTCTCTTCCTTTTGGCCTGTCATCCACGCCATGGTGCTTTACCAAGATCCTGCACCCGGTGGTGGAGAGGTTGAGGTCGCAAGGGATCAGGATGATCATTTATCTGGACGATATGCTTTTCATGGCCCAATGTCCCCAGATTCTATCCCAGCAGTTGCGATCGGCAATAGACCTCCTCCAATCTTTGGGGTTCATTATCAATCAGGCAAAGTCTTGCCTTCTTCCCATGCAATCGATCACGTTCCTGGGGTTTGTGATAAATTTGGTGGAAGTAACCTTAAGCCTCCCGTCCAGGAAAATGGCGAAGATTCGTCACGAGATCCGGCAGATCTTACGGAGACCCCAGACATCTCTGTGCAGCATTGCCAGGGTGGTGGGGTTGCTCTCAGCCTCCATCCAGGCCATTTTTCCGGGTCCTCTGCATTTTCAAACCCTATAGAGACTCAAAGCCTCTCACTTAGGCAGGGGCTTGACATACGCCCAACAGGTTCCACTTTCCGAGGAGGCAAAAGAGGAGCTCAATTGGTGGCTCTCTCACATGGAGGCGTGGAACGGTCGTGACATCTTCGGAGCCCTTCCAGACCTGGTGATCGAGTCCGACGCCAGCGGTTCCGGCTGGGGGGCATGATGTGGAGAGTTCACCACTGGCGGAGGGTGGTCCGCCGAGGAGCAAGCGTTGCACATCAACTGCCTCAAGTTGATGGCAGGGTCCTTCGCAGTCCGCTGCTGGACCAAGGACAGGGCTCAGTCCTGCGTCCTCCTAAAAATGGACAATGTGGCGGCGGTCCGTTACATAGATCACCTGGGCGGGACGCGATCCAAAGCCCTGGCGAACCTAGCCAAGGAGTTCTGGGAGTATTGTCTGTCGCACCAGGTCTCAGTGACAGCGGAGCATCTTCCGGGGGTGTCCAACCAGGTAGCGGACTGGCAGTCATGCCATCTCCGGGACTCGAGCCTATGGAAACTTTTTCCTCCGATGTTCCAGGCCCTGCAGGATCTGTGGGGACCGTTCTCGATCGACCTTTTTGAATCACGTATGGACCACCAGCTTCCCCGGTACTTCAGTTGGAGACCGGATCCGGGGGCGACGGCCACGGATCCGTTCCTTCAGGATTGGGGGTCGGAACGAGGATACGCCTTTCCCCCCTTTGCCATGATCATGCAGGTCACGACACAGGTCCAGCGCCAGCGAGCGGAGCTGGTAGTGATCACTCCGGTTTGGAGAGCCCAAGCTTGGTTTCCAGTTCTGATTCTCCAATCCGTCTACACCCGCTCCCTCATCTCTTGAGCGATCCTGCGGGCAATCCTTACCCTCTGATCACGAGCGACTCCCTCCCACTCATGGCATGGCGCATTACCGGGATAGATGGACAGTCCCGGGAATTTCGAGAGAAGCTGCGGATCTCCTCTCGAGAGCCTGGTCGGACGGCACCATTAAACGGTATAGGTCGGCCTGGTCTCGATGGATGGGTTGGTGCTTGCGACGGAGTCTGGATCCCGTGGGGGCAGACGTTGTCCACGTCCTGAATTTTCTGGTGCAGCTGGCTTCTAAGGGCTTGGCCTACAGGACGATAAAAACCTTCCGGTCCGCCATATCAGCTGGTCATGTCTCCGTAGCTGGCCATCCAGTGGGAGAACACCCATTGGTGACAAAACTACTACGCGGCATTCGCCTTTCCCTTCCTCCGGAACCAAGATACTCGGTCCTCTGGGATGTTAATAAGGTCCTGAACCTGTTTTCCGCTTGGCCTAGTAACAAATACCTTTCCCGTAAACAGTTGTCGGCCAAGTTGGCCATGTTGTTGTGCCTGGTGTCTTGCCGAAGGGTCTCGGATGTCAGGGCCCTGGATGTTTGGGGAGGTCCTTTACTCCGGATGGGGTTACCTTCCATGTATCACAGAGGACCAAGTGTCATTCACGGGTCATTTCCTACCCAGCTTTTCCAGAGGTTCCCAAGCTCTGCATGGTAAGATGTATCAAGGCTTACGAAAGCATGACTGAAGAGTTACGCCCACATGGAGAGCGCCAACTGCTCATTGCTCTGAGGAAACCCTTTAGAGCGGTCTCTTCCCCAACCATCGCAAGATGGGTTCGTTGGGATATGCTCGAGGCTGGCATCGACACAAAGGTGTTCGGTGCGCACTCTACCAGAGGAGCGATGGCCTCGAAAGCTTTCGCGCTAGGGGCCCACTTGGAGGACATTCTGAATGCGGCCGACTGGTCATCAGATTCCACTTTTAAGAGGTTTTACTTTAAACCGGTCTCCTCCATTGTGGCCCTAGTGGTGGATAAGCTTTGAACTAGCCTAATCCTCGCCTCCGTGTCCTGCCATAGAATGAAAAATTTCCTAGCTTTCGTAACGGAAAGTTTCAATTCTATTAAGGACTCGGAGGGGAGGATTAGCCCGCCCGTAGAATACTTCTAAACCCACCCGGGTTTGGAGACATACGTAATAATGTAAGTAAAGCGTTTTCCTGCTTTAAGGCTCTGCTTTAAAATGTATGAATTAGTTCCCTGCACGCTGAAGGTTACGACTCCTTTCTTTATCCATAGGTTCGGAGACGTCGAAACAGGAGTAAGGATCTTCTACAGTCGGCTTTGTCGCAGGAAGAAAGAGGAAGCGCTGCAGGACTTGTCAGTTATGGAGCCAGGAGGCGCCTGATTGGCTAGAGACTCTGTGTTCTGGAGTGTGTTGTTTTTTCTAAAGACTCATGGGACTTGTAGTCTTCAGTGTTGTTCCTGTTTATTTTGAGATGGCTGCTGTTTAAATAAACGAGGAAAGAAAAGCCAAATCCTCGCCTCCGAGTCCTCAATAGAATTGAAACTTTCCGTTACGAATGCTAGGACATTTTTCATTCATAGGCTAATTCTTGAATTGTGCTTCGTTCATTACGAGGTCTGACCTTTTCATAATAATCAGAGAAGTATATTTAAGACTACTACTGACATATATTTGGAAAGACACTTCTTCAGCTTTTCCCGGGAGATTTGTTTGAGCTGGGCACTACAAACATCTTCAGTGAAGGCCATCGGCTCCCCAGAGCCAGGCCCTTATATGCATTTTTCTTAGCTCAGCGCCATAGCTGAGATAGACTGCGACCTTCTTACAGAACAGTGGCTGATTACAAACAATTCTGTTATTCAGTGAATGTATTCAGACTATAGGCCAACTAAGAAACTCAAATAGGAACTCTGTTGCTAAGAAAGTATAGCTAGAGGCTAGAAGGGAGGGGTAGATTACCAAAGACTGAGTTCATTATTTGATACTATAATTTATTGAATACCATCACAATGTTGCAATTCTTCTTAACATATTGTTTATTAATCACTTGAAATGCCACTGCTTTGTTTGTTTTTACAGTTGCAACTATTCATAAATTCTGCAACTACAGTAGTGCATTTATTTGTAATAAAGTCTCTTTTAATGTATAGTGTGGATATTTTGTTTCTACCCAAGGGAAAAGAAACTTCAGAACTCTCTAATATAAATAATCCTGTATTCACACACGGACTCCTTGTTGCCTTATACGAACCATCCTTGAGTAATGCCTGGGATATTCATGAGCTACAGTCTGGCAGGCTCCCAGGCTTGGTTTGGTAAAGTGGGCAAGCCTGCTCTTTGCCAGAGGACTTAGTGCAGCTAAACCCGGCCCATATGTGCTTGTACAGTTGAAAAAAGTTTAATGACACTCATTTCGGGACATAGCTTTGAGTACCCGAGGGAGACACACACAAGATTGTACCAATAATTACTAATGGAGAGAAGTTCATGGCAATATTGGTTTCCTCCCTCAATTCAGGCAGAACATCCCTCTCTGCAGAAGGGTTCTCAGGTGCTTGACTAGTAAATAGGTTTCCTATTCAATTGCATTTTTAATCAATCATTTTGAAATACATTCTTAATCTGTGCTAAAATGGTGGCAGCAAACAGATGTGAACCTGTTGTTTCATCCTCAACATAACATCCAAGGAATCCGGACAAATTCGCAAGCTAAAGAGAAAAATGCAAAAGAGAACAGCAATTAGTTGCCTCAGTATATTCTGCAATATGAAGTTTGCTGCGGCTTTGCTGTGAGTGACCTCTTCACAGGGGCCAGTACAGACATAAATAAATTGCAAAAGATAGTGAACAGCGTTTCATACTGATATTAGTTTTGTCATTGGTAGAAGCTGATCTGCCTTCTAAAGCACGATTCATGCTCTAAGGGGCATCTCTGATCTTGAAATACCTAGCAGCACTTGTGAACTCCAGAG
Organism: Calotriton arnoldi; assembly: GCA_963921515.1. Lineage (NCBI taxonomy): Eukaryota > Metazoa > Chordata > Amphibia > Caudata > Salamandridae > Calotriton > Calotriton arnoldi. The sequence goes on from CAWUFW010007934.1 coordinate 889,188, forward strand.
CACAGGTGGGAGAACAGGACTTTGGTGTTGCACCCAACATCAGCACAGCAAGCAATCAAATAATTTTCCACCTTAAGCTTGGTGTGTGCTACATCACTGACTTTCTACAAATGGTGCTGCCCACCTCATTTCAGATAAAAAAAAGGATCTGAGAGTTTCTATCCAAGATTGAGTACGTGCATTGAGGAGCTTTGCATGTGCTTTAAGGTGGCTCAGAAGTTATTGTACCTGATTCCAAAATAGAATATGAAATGTGTTCTCATATATAATAAAATTACATATAGAGGAGAAGAGAGAAGCCTGAGTTCCAGCTGTTTTCAATACAAAGAGTGGTTGAAGTGTAAGAGTTCCCATTCAGTAAATGAGGTCATAAGTATCCGGGGGCATCACTGAAACTGGTTGTGTGCATATATCAATTTGTACCAGACCTGGTAGTATGATCAAATATGGATTCCAACCTCTTTCAGGGAAGAGGTAAATTGCTGTCGTGCAAAAGCTTCAGCGTTGTTGCCATATTGTGCCAGTTTAAAAATCTGTATGCTGCAAACACACCCTCCAAACCGAGTGGCCGAATGAAAATCTGCTGGAAATGGTAGTGTTCTCTTTGAACGTCATCATAATCATCAGAGTGGGCTTTTAAACCATCACTGAATCACCAGGAAGAGATCTTAACCATCACTGACTCTCCAGGAAAAGATCTTAACCACCACTGACTCTCCAGGAAGAGATCTTAACCACCACTGACTCTCCAGGAAGAGATCTTAACCACCACTGACTCTCCAGGAAAAGATCTTAACCACCACTGATTTTCCTGGAAGAGATCTTAACCACCACTGATTCTCCAGGAAAAGATCTTAACCACCACTGATTTTCCAGGAAGAGATCTTAACCACCACCGATTCACCAGGAAGAGATTTTTAGACCAACTTGGGTTATTAACCGCACACCTACACTGAAAGTCCACTTTATTTCTCTCATCACCTTAGTCATGTAAACTGTCAGGCTGTCCTACCAATGATTACACATTGAGGGGGAGATTTACTAAGATTTTGCACAGTGTTTGCGTCACAAAAGTGACGCAAAACGGCGCAAAATCTTTTTTTCCTAATTAACTGTATTGCGCTGCTTTGCATTACTTTGCGCCATGGGGGCGTACCAAGGGTGGTGCTTGGGAGTTCCCATGCAACCACCCAAGGTTTCTCACGCTATACCATATTTACTATAAAAACAGTAGATTGGGTTTAGCGTGAAAAAACTGCACCCTTTTCAACTAGGCGCAAGGAAGGAGAAATACTTTCATTTCTCCTTCCTTTTCTGACTTTGCATGCATGCTGCACTGTGCAGCACGTATGCAAAGTGGGAAAAGCTTTGCATCGTGCCTAGCATAGTATTTTGTACAGGAAGGGTAGCCTTCCTGTACAAAACCTATGCTGCACTCATGTACACACCCTAGTGCTACGGCGCTAAGGTGTGTGCATGGCACAGGGCAGTTGAAATCAGCACCGGCGCAAGGGAAAGGGGAGAAGAGAGCCATATCTCTGAAGATATGGCGCTCTCCTGCTCCCTCCCTGTCGCACAATGCAGCAGCAGCCTTGCGAGGGTCTGCGCTGCGTTGCGTGGAGATTTTGTAAATCTCCCCCTTAATGTGTTCCTGCGATAGGCCTGGCTGACGTAGGCAGCCTCTTCTACCTGATGCTTGGATCCGTTCTATCGCATCACTATTAATAAATCCTTTCGAGTCAACAGAAACCTTATCTGCTGATAACCTGTGCATTACCTGCTGGAAAACACTGGCGCTTGAGACGTCCCCGAGCACCAGTTCAATAGGCAGAGCCCTCATCAAGACTGAACTATGGTACGAGGGATTAACGGATGCTGTAAAAAAGTATTTTTTTCATCGGCTGATGTACAATTGTCTGCTATTTTTAAGGAGGATCTAGTGCCTGGAAGGGCTCCACCCGCACACAACGATGAGTAGCGCTTTACTGTCTGTAATGTGGGGGGGTAAGTGGCTGACGTAGGGGCATATAACTATGGTCAGGGCAGTTGGAGCCTACACATGAACGGACACACTAAAGCACCTCCACACACCAGTGTCGGTATGTGCCGTCAGCCAAGAGCGCTGACGTCACGTTTATTATATACTCCCCGATCCGCGCCCGGCCCAGGGAGTTGAAGTGGATACATTGTTAGGTATGAGCCGGGTGGCTCACTACATCCCTTCCCACCAACATGTGGTCAAACAAATAACTAAAACAATAAAGGCAACAGAACAAACTAACATAACAAAACTCACGGATGATGTTGCAGAGTCTCTTTTATCAGTTCTTCAGCACACAAAGTCTTTCAGCCTCTGACTCTGCTTGGGATTGTCTCTCAGACTGTATGGGTGACCCCTCCTCGGTCTGGCCTCCTCTGATGTTATGGGATTTCCAGCTCGCTGTTGTTCCTGTTCACTATTTTCTTCACTTTCATTTGCAGGTTCGTCTCTGGCTTGCGCCTCGGTATCATTGACCACTTCCTGCGTGTGTGGGAGGATCCTCTGTTCTTCCTCCCTTCCCATTTCCGGCATTGGTGACGTGACCTTCTTGAACCAGGGCGCATTTCTTGCTATCTGTCGTTCCCCTCTTCTTGCCGTGACCATGGTCCCTTGCACCTGGACTACCTCCCACGGCTCTCTCTCAAAGGGCGTCCTGAATTTCCACCCCGGGTGTCTGTCCTTCACCACCACGTGGTCTCCCCTCCGGATAGCTATGCCTCTAGCTCTCCTTTTGTGGCTGGCCTTCTCATTGTTGTATTTTCGTTTGGCCTGGGCCCTCGCACTGTTGCACCTTCCAGGCACCCACTGTTCACTCACGGGAACGACATCTCGTACCGCTCTCTACATTAGAAGGTCACTCGGGGCGCATCCCGTCATGCTGTGTGGTGTTTATCGATACGCCCTCAAGAACCTGTGCAGGCATCCTTCCAGGTCTTCTCATTGGTCAACCCCAATCCTCAATGCTTTATTGATGGTTCGCATGAACCTCTCAACGTTGCCATTAGCCTGGGGCCATTGAGGCGTTATCTTCCGGTGTCGTATGTTGTAGTGCTCTGTATATTCGCGAAATTCCTGTCCCTGGAAGGGGGGTCCATTATCTGTACTTATTTCGTCTGGCACGCCCAATAAGGTGAACGTCTTCTCCAGAACTGGCTTAATGGTTTCAAATGATGTAGAATTCTCCAGCTCGACCACGGGGAACTTCGAGTAGCTGTCCACCATGACTAGTGTGTGTCTCCCGTCCGGGAAACTTCCAAAGTCCATGCTAATGGTCATCCATGGCTTGGTGCTGGGCGGTTCTGTGATCACAGGTGTAACTGGGGGATCCACTCCGGTTATCAGACAATCGTGGCAGCCCCTTACTTTTTCCTCCACCATTCAATCGATCCCTGGGAACCACGCCTTCGATCTGATGCGAGCTTTAGTCTTCTTGATCCCTTGGTGGCCTTGGTGAGCTAGGTCCACCGTCCTCTTCCAAAATTTGGAGGGCACCACTATTTTCGTTCCCCGTAGGATCACTCCTTCACGACTCTCACTCAGTTCATCTCTGCACTTCCACATCCCCAGACGTGCTTCTCGTTCTTCATCCTTCAGGTGGCTGGAGCCGTCTAGGAAGGTCTTCCATTGTTGGTTATGAAGAGTCTCTTTGACGGCCAGCAGGCAGGCATCTTCTCCCGTTGCAGTTACAATTTCCTCCAAGGATATGGCTCTTGGACAGGCAGTGTCGACAATCTGCTTGATGAAGGACTCGGCACCCTCGTCTACCTCAGTATGGACTTCAGGACTGAGGGCCATTGGATCCCACGATAGATAGTCCGCCGGATTATTCACTCCCGGTCTGTACACAACCTCAAAGTTGTAATGCTGAATCTGCACCGCCCATCGTTCTATGCATGGTGGCCCACTCCGTGCCGTTCCTCCAAACAGCGGGACAAGTGGTTTATGGTCGGTAACCACTTTAAACTTGTGTCCACAGAGATAAATATCGAAGTGTTGACAGGCTCACCGGATGGCCAACGCCTCTCTTTCAATCTGGGCATACCGGGTTTCTACAGCTGTGAGGGCTCGGCTGGCATATGCGATTGGCACCCACTCCTCGCTACCATCCTGCTGCAAGAGTACCACCCCCAGTCCCACCGGGCTGGCATCGACCACTAACTCTGTCGGATTCCCAGATTTGAAATACGCCACAGTCGCCCCCTTCAAGAGAGCACTTTTGATTTCTATGAATGCGTTGGCTTCTGCGCGGGACCACTGCCACTTCATATCCTTCTTCGTGAGTGCTCTCAGCGGCTCTGAGATAGTGGCCAAATGCGGGATAAAGCGGCTGCAGTAGTTCGCCATCCCCAGGAAACTTCGCTCTTCAGTTGGATTTTGGTGTGTCACCGCTGCACGGATGGCTTCCACTGTTGCTGGATCCACTTGCAACCCATGTGTCGAAAACCTGTATCCGAAAAACTCGACTTCATTAGTGTAGAATGCGCATTTCTCTTTGTGCAAGGTAAGGCCTTGATCCACGAGCCTCTTCAGGGTATCTCTCAGGCGCACGTGGTGTTCCTCCAGAGACTTCGAGAAGATCAGCACGTCATCACTGACGTTAATTACACCAACTAGACCCAACAGTGCTTCCCTAATGGCATCCTGGAATACCTCGGCCGCCGACGATACCCCAAAACTGAGTCGCTTGAATCTTCTCAGCCCCACGTGGGTGGAAAATGTGGTTATGTGTTGACTGTCTTCATCCAGTAGCAGTTGGTGATACCCTGAGTTCAGATCCACCTTTGAAAACCATTTAGCACCGTTGATATCAGCCAGTATTTCGTCAATGGTGGGTGTTATATGTTGCTCCCTTTTAATCGCTTTATTCGGCAAGCACATATCCACACATAGCCGGATGGCTCCTGGCTGCTTTGGTTTTGGCGCTATCACCAACGGGGATACCCACGGAGTGGGACCTGATACCTTTTCAATTACTCCTGCTTTTTCCAGGCGGTCCAATTCTGCCTCCACTAGGGGTCGCAGATGAAAAGGCACTCTTCGGTGCCGTAGTGCCACTGGTTTGATTGTTTCGTCAATGTGGAGTTTCACCTTGACACCTTTTAGACAGCCCAGGTCTCTGAACAGATCTGGAAACTCTGCCATGAAATTTTCGGCGTGTGATTGGTGAATTTGTTTCGCAAACATGACCAAGCCCAGGTTTTCCGCCAAGTGGCAGCCCAACAGAGTCCCAGCACTGTCCTTGGTCACGTGAAATCGTGTGACTGCCAAAGTGTTCCCGTGGGTGACCTTCACTTCTATCACGCCCTGGAGTGGAATGGGGGTGTCTCCCCCATAGGTGAAGATTTGTGCGTTCGTGTTGAGAAGAGGTGGTTTGGGGATTAGTTGCTCATATTGTTCTGCTTCTAAAATATTCACTGAGGCTCCAGTGTCTATTAATGTCATGATTCTGTTCTCACTGATGCTGATTTGGCACATTGGTGGTGGCCTCTTTCTCGTATTCGCTCTCCCCGTGTATGATATTACAAATACGTCATCCTCTTCATCATCTTCCGTTAGATTCATTCTCCGACACATGCTCTCTAACTCTTCTGTTGCCTCTGCATCGTGTACCATGTGTTTGCTGGGCCCTGGCTTTTTCTGTCTGCCGCCTCCAGCTGGCGACCGTGTCGTGCTCATGCATACCTTTGCGAAATGTCCGAACTTGCCACACCTCAAGCACGGCTTGCCTTGCGCCGGACATCCCCTCGGTGGATGGCTATCCAGGCCACAGTTGCCACATCCTTTACTGCCTGCTCGTCCACTCGTGCCTCCCCGTCCTCGGCCTACTCCTTTTCTTATGACCTCGACTTGCTCTTCTTTGACTGCACCGGGAAGTGACGCGTGATGCCCTGCCGATCTTTTCGCCAGCGCTGACTCCATCTCCCCCGCTCTGGCATCCGCTAACTCATGGGATCTCCCAAGTACCAAGATGTCATCTAGTGAGATACCTGGCTGACGCAAAATCAGTTTGCGTAAATCCGAGGACTTGCATCCTTGGATCAGTTGCGCCCTAATCTCGAATTGTTTGTCAATTCCTGTACAGGAGCTCGCTAGTTTCCTAAGGCGCGCAAAAAACATATCTACGGACTCTTCTTCTTTTTGCTTTGCCTGCCGCAATTTAAAATGTTCAAAATCAGGGTTAACCTGCGGGTCAAAATAGCGAACTAGAGCTCTTACTGCTTTGTCATAATCATTTCTGTCTCCGGTGTCCGGTAGATCCTGGAACAGCTCATACAACTCATCCCCTCCCATATGCAACATCGTAGAGCGTTTAACTGTGCCATCAGTTTCGCGCACAGCAATGAAGTAATTTTCTAGCTGGCCAATCCATTTGCGCCATCGCAGCGCTGCCGTCGCTGGGTCAGCCAGTTGGCTAAACGGTGGTAGTGCACTCAGGGATGTGCGTGAGCTAGTGTCTCCAGGTCCTTGATCACCACCCTCTGCCTGCACTGACATCCTTCTGTGCACTGTGACCCGCTGTATTTCGAAGAGGGGTGCTCCTGACTCCACTACTTCCCCCAGTGAGTCCGCTCCTTCTACTCCTCCCTGTGTTCACACACCAATGCTGCAGTGACTTTGTGCTGTAATCTTGCTGGATATAGGTTCCCTCAGATGTGTGCTTATAGTCCCACTTTTGTTGTTTTTCTTTTCTTTAGTAATGGTGACTTCAACCAGATGTAGCTGCCTTTCCAAATGCCAGCTCTGCTCTGGGACCCACTCGGCCACACTGCCTCACGTATGTTCTGCCTCCAGTGAAAACCTGCTACTCGCCCTGAGACTCCTCCTAGGGCCGCGCCCTTCAGCTGCCGTCTCCTCTCTGCGCGCAGCGCCACGGGAGCGCCCAGCTCGACACGTGTTCAGGCACTGCTCCCTCCAGCGGCGGCCATGCGGTGAGCCCCTGCCGACTCCTGTCCTCAGCGCGTGTGCGCGGCCGCGCACTCACTCACCGGGGCTGCCTCTTCAGCGTGCCTCGCACTACACGCTGCCCCGCGACTCACCGCCAGTGTGCAGGTCACACACCACCAGACTGTCCCTCTCTGGCTGCTCCACACAACCGCTTCGCCTCACGCCGTCGTCCACACAGCCTGACTCACGGCCACGGATGTGGCTGCCGTCAACGCCGAGCCTGCGTTGCGATGGCACGTCGCGCTGTCCTCCGCCTCGTCGCCAGTGTAATGTGGGGGGGTAAGTGGCTGACCTAGGGGCATATAACTATGGTCAGGGCAGTTGGGGCCTACACATGAACGGACACACTAAAGCACCTCCACACACCAGTGTCGGTCTGTGCCGTCAGCCACAAGCGCTGACGTCACGTTTATTATATACTCCCCGGTCCGCGCCCGGCCCAGGGAGTTGAAGTGGATACATTGTTAGGTACGAGCCGGGTGGCTCACTACACTCTCTGTTAACACTGCATGCTCTTTTGCCAAAAGTGCAAGAACGTCTACATGAAACAGGGCTGTATATATATATATATATATATATATATATATATATATATATATATATATATATATATATATAGATTATCGATTGGATGAATATTAGCTTGGAAAAAAATACGTTCTCGGTGATTTTCAATGAGGTTTTAAAATCGAACAGACCCGCTATTTATTGAAAATGATATGCTTCGCTGATGGCGTAGATGCAATGAACGAGCTTCGCACATGCACCCAAATGGCAATCAAAAATCAATGGTTTATATGCAATCAACATAGCACGTCACGTCAGCTGCCAATCGATTAATAGTTTACATTTAAGCAATCGAACCGGCACTTCGTCATTGCACTCAAATGGTACTTAATAATCACAAATTCTTATGCTAATAACCAGCACAGTATTTTGCTAATGCACCTAAATAGAGATTAGGTTTCAAGTTTGAACAGAACCATTGTTTCAAATCTTACATAAAAGTCTTTAACATTATACAGAAATTATGTACAATACAAATTGCATGACAGTTTCTAACATTCATATATAATCGAATTAAGGAGGAAATGACGACCTGGTTACGCTCGGTATGGCAACCTTGATAAACAGAATGATAAACTAATTCCTTATGCATGGCAGTCTTTAATGTTGTGAGCATCCTATGAGTACCATGCTACCTCTCTGCAATGGCGTGTCAGCGCCTTGTCCCTTGTACTAAGTGCTTTATAAATATCAATACCATACCACAACCAAATAGTTTTGCCATATTTTTGCTTGTTATATTTTAAGTTGCTTACACCATTTATACAACAGCCAAAGAGGCTATTAGGCTGCATACACTACAACTAAACTCGCTTTTTCAACTGCTCTGCACAAGGGAAGCAGGTTATTCTGGAACACTAAATTCTACCTAACTCTATCCTATGCAGTTTGATTTAAAACAAAGGGATAATAAGTTCTTCGGTATACAGACAACTGATGGAGGTGGTCCCTTTCAACAGTACAACAATGTTAGCTGAAGCTTGAAAAAGTGGTTCCCTCAAAGCTAGAACCAGTACGTGTCTGATCCAACTAGCCAGTCCTAAAAATCAAGAATTTCATCAGGGGATGTATTACACCTGGGGCCATATTACAGTAAGGTGCACTGTCCCTGTTTGTGCCGCGGTGCACCTTGAACTCCTTACATCAAGTGCAAGCAGGAGTAGTGTGCCCTATTAATGATAATGTGCTCCCCAGAGGCCAGCAGCAAACTCCTGCTGCCATAGGCAGCACGTCTGTGAAAGGCAGACTGGCTGACTGAAGCAGTTGGTCTGCTTTTCACAGTGCTTGGCCTACACTTTCAAGGGAGACAGAGATCCCCCGGCGGGTGCAGTGAGTGACATCACATGCCTGCAGGGGTATGTCTGGGTGGGGTCCATGGGGCCACTTTCACCCATCAAGAGGGACGCCCTCAGGGACAGACATCTCTTTGTGCACACAGTCACTGTACCCCTGCTGGCCTACTTTCCGTAATACTGCTTGGCCACAGAGGCAAATTGTTTCCCTCATAAATGAGGGAACACCCCTTGCTAAATGAGGGAACACGCCTTGCAGCCCATCGCTACAAGTACGCCGGGCGTTATTGATATTACAGAAGGGGCTGCATAAGCATCTGTGGCACCTGTGTAATATCAAGGTGACCCGGGGGTGCAGAAAGCCGGCTCACACGCCTGTTGTGCCTCTGGGGTCTTTAAGTAAAAGAGCCCAAATATTCTGTCATCCAAAAATTCACTCAACAATGTTCATTAATTAAGCTAGGCAAATAGAAATCGCCCACTCCATCAGAGAACTATTTTTAGCTTTCAACATCATCTTTAAGATGGTTTAGCAAGACAGCTTTGCATATGGCTGGGTCTGAACTGGGGTGGCGAAGTGAGCTAAAGAACGATGATGGATTCAACCCAGATCTGTGTCTGGGGGTGAGTGTCTGAAAAGTTTCAGCGCTCCGTCCATCATCTCCTTGTGTTTGCTTTGTTCGCCCTAAGTTGGCAGGGTATGCCCAGACGTGGGTCCCTTGCTCACTTTGCCACTGGATTCAAGCTAGCCTGGCTGATGAGGGGTGTTACCCCAAAACCGGTCCCAGGATGCTTGTTTCCGGTCCAGGGAAGACCTGGCTTGGCAGTTCGGGCTGGACTATTCCCATGAGGAATAGGGTCAAGACTGATTTGCATATGGCTGGGTCTGAACTGGGGTGGCGAAGTGAGCTAAAGAACGATGATGGATTCAACCGAGATCTGTGACTGGGGATGTGTCTGATGGATTCAACCGAGATCTGTGACTGGGGATGTGTCTGAAAAGTTACAGCGCTCCGTCCATCATCTCTTTGTGTATGCTTAGTAAGTTGTGTACCTGCAACGTTTACTCAGAATAAAAAGAAAACATCTAAAAATATTTGCTCGAATAGAATTTGCTCCTATTTTATCGGAGAGCAGGTCCTAAACTACCATTGCCAGCAGTTCTTTCCTTTTGAGAGGAGGTACCTTACACAACATTTTATATCTTTACTGCTGTTGACCTCATGGCAGAAGACAGATTGTAATCAATGGAAGGCCTTTAGCAGTATACTGCCTACTGAACACCCCCTTGTATTCGATTAATGTGGAGTAATTCATCATTACCTATATTAATTTGAGGTTTCAGATCTGAAAATAAATGGTACATCCAAGTAAGCAGTGTTGGCCAACTCGTCAAGTAGCTATTTATTATATATTTATTTTGCAATTTCACACAGAGCCAACTAGACCCGACTGGTATTTACACATAAGTAACAATTATAGTACAAGACAGTTTACAACTTATTCAGATCATTTACATACATAGAAGATGCTTTATTTACAGCATTCAACAAAGGATCCGCAGGCGTGCTTTTTTATAATAATGTCGATTTATTTTCCTTGTGAAAGGTTATCAGTAGAAACACAGTCAGTTTCTTCGGCTTCCTTGAGAACTGTGAAGCAAGAGGGACTACAACTAGCATGGCCTGCCTCTTGACGTCTCGCGGAATATCGCGTAAGGTGGTCCGGATCACACCTCAGAGTCATGTTGACATCCAGTTTATACAGGTTTCCCCCAAAGACTTGATTTTTTCACTTAGTGTATTCTTTCTTCCTTTTAGTGAATTTTACATATTCTCCCAGTCTTATCAAATGTCCTTCTAAATTTGAGTGTAATAACATCAAGTCACATCGTATGGCCATAGTAAAAGGAATTAACTAGTGTATGTATTTTTTGGCGTGTGTGTTTTGGGGGAAGAGAAGGTTGACCAAAAATCTTGAAGAACTCTCAAATAAAGCCAAATAAGAATAGTCTAATAACATAGCTTTGACGAAGGCTATTTTGAATTATTATTTTCATTGAAATCGACAGATCTGTTGTATTTCTAATCCAGCAATGGTATCGGGATGCATTTAGTCTCAGCAATACCGTGTCTATTTCCCAGTTCTTGCATTTTTCCATTATGTAACATAAACGACTCGATTGACTGTTATGCTATGATATTCGTATTTGTACAATGCTTCCTGGCACGTTTGGATCTGTGTGGTGCCTCAGCAGAGGATGTCAGGGTTTTTGTTACAGGCAAGAATCTGAGTCGGCCTGCTCTGGCTCTGGCTCTGATACATCTACGGATGGATGGCTGTGCCATGATCAGTGAGCTGGGGTATATGGATTTTGGTGCTGCAGACGTCTACGAGAGGGCTTTCACCCACTACATGCACATCTCTAAGGATGAAAACATGTATTTGGCCAAGCACTAGAGGTACTCTGTATTGCATGGTTCAAATGTGTTGAAGAATGTTGTGCTCCTTTGAATGTTTATGCATCGTGAAGGCAAGTTCTGTAGGGTCGACATCATGGTATATGAGTGTTTTGCTGGATGTAAGTGGAATATTTTCTCTAATATGTATTTGTTTACTTTTGTGTTAATGTATCGTTTTAATAGTGGCAGGTGTTTAGGAGTTCCATTATTGGATTAATGTGTAAACCAAGCCAGAAGACCAAAACTTATTGTGCGTGTTTTTACTAAAAGAATGTTACCCAGGCCCATTACTTTAGGCGAATACGTAGTAGAACAAATGCAACTTTTTATATTACTCTACTGTCATCCCCCCTCCATATAATTCGGTTTTGATCCTAGAGGCCCTTGAAGCGTCTTGTGTACATGACGTGATTTCACTTTTGTTATAGATATGGAGTAGTATTTGAGGGTAAAGGAACATGATTGTAGCAAACAGCAATACAAATAATGTTGCAGCAATGGAGACTTACCAAGCTTTAGTTGGTTTGGCCAGGGCACAAGCAGGGCATAGTTTAGAGGAAGACTCTGTGAGAAAGCGGATTATTAGTTGTGGTGGATTGTAGTCCACTACAAGTAATAATGTCACTATTTTCGTTAGATGCAGTAAAGGTTTCAGTATTTTATACCTGAGCTCCACCACTGGTAACCAAAACTGTTAAAAAGTCAAAAACACCACCACAATAAAAACTCACACTCCAATTTATAAAAATAGAGAATAATTTAATGAAAAAAATGACACCAAAACAACAAAAACCTAATACGGAGATATGAGTTTTTAAACGTTTAAATGAAAATAGTGTCAAAAAGCGTTACACAGCAACCGTGGTAGCATATTTTTAAATGAAAATAGCACATAAAAACGTTGTACACCAACTGCAGTCATCTGGTTGCACTTACTGGGACAGGGGTAAAGGTTTAGGCCTTCTAAGTATACACCTTTTGAGATTCAAAGTTCTAAGCTCCCTCAGGTGATGGTCCTAAGGCCCAGTCCTCAAAAATGGATCATTAGCTGAGTGGCACTGCTAAACACAAGATCTGGATTCCATCAGTAAATACCAATGCGAGAAAATGGATTATTAGTTGGAGTGGATTGTAGTCCACCACAAGTTATAATAATATCATTGTTCTTGAACCGCAGACCCAACCCTTCCCCCCAGCACCTTGAGACCCTCATGGGTGAGTATTCGTGCTTTATAAGTCTTTGGGATTGATTGCAGTCCAGTAAAGTTTTCAGTAATTTAAACATGAGGTCAACCCCTGGTAGCCATGGCCAGAGCAGACAAGCTTAACTTAAGAAAATGTGTAAAGCATTTCGAAGTACCAAAAGAATTAAATGGTCCAAACCACAACACAATAAAAATCGTAGTCCGATTTATAAAAATAGAGAATAATTTAATGAACAAATGACCCCCAAATGATAAAATTCCATTAAGGGGAACAGGAGATTTGAATATTTAAGCTTTTAAATAAAAATAGCACAAAAAAGCATTAAGCCCCAACCACAGTCATCTGGTTGCGCTTGACTGGGACAAGGGTAATGTTTAGGGCTGACTGTGATGGAGCACGGGTCAGATACAGGGACCAGGTTCATCGCAGTGGTAAAGTTCCCTCCTGACATTCACAGCAGTGAGAGAAAGCAGGCAGAGCGCTGGTGAGGGAAAAAGGGAGTTCAAGGTCAACAGATTCCACAGTCGAAATGGAGACTCAGAGAAACCGTTAGTTTAGGCAGGAAAAGCTTCTTTGGGACAAGTTCAGATTTTTGCATTCCAGAGGTCTCTGGGGTCGATCAGGTCTTCTTTGACAGCAGTGTAGATGAAACTGTGGCTGGGGAAATAGGAGGGCTCGAGTTGACGGATTCCATCATTGAGAGAAGAACGTAGCGGGGGCTATAGTCATGCCAGGTCCAGTGGTGATGCACCCTGGGTGGATTGCCTGACAGGTTGTTCCTGGTCCTTTGACAATTCTCCAGGCAAAAGTTAGCAAAAAGTTTCTAAGTCCTAGGTTTTTAGGTGTAGGCAGGAGTAGTATACCCTGACAGGATTCACTTCAACGGAAGCCACCAGCATGGTTCAAGCAAGGTCCAGTTGAAACTCGTCAGCTGGACACTTTCAGAAAAGTGTGCTTCTTGTAGCTTTTGTGTCCCGTAGCTTAAGAAGACCCTTGAAGTCCACGTCTTTGTCCTCGGTACAAGTGGGAGAAGGCCTAACCCTTAGGGATCTCCTCACAGGTCTCAACAGCAGGTGAAGTCCTTCTTCTGTTTTCCAGAGGCCCAGTAGTGTTCTGAAGAGGGTGTCGATGGGTGCCATATTTATGCCTAGCACTAACCTATGAGTAGGGGGGACTCCTGGACCCTCCCCACTATAGGAAATGTTCCCAGGGGTAGCCCCACCCATTTTTACAGCGGTTCCTGTCAGTCCTACTACAGATAATCCTACAGGGCCCCTAGCTAAGTCACAACCTGTCATGTAGTTCCTATAAATCTGTATAGGATCTGCGCGTTTAGACAACCCTAACTAAGGGATTGGTGTCCAGACTGATTCCAGACACCCCCACAGGATACGTTTGTCTGTAGCCCAGCTAGCTCACAGTGCCACTATAAGACCCACAACCTTACCAAGGATCGAATAGTTTCTGGCAATCATCGAACATGACAACCCTGACCCCTCAGGGATCATGGAAACAGTACAGTACTTTTCGCTCAGTCACTCGTTCTCACTATGTCTCAGAGAGATATACAGAATAAGCGGTGGGGATGTTTTCAATAAGCATTTATTGAACCAGCATCATTCTAGTATAAAATACATGTGCTGCAACAATCATGAGACAGAAACTATAAGCACCAGCAGAGTAAAGAAAAGATAATAGAATTCTACCATAGTGCTAAAACAATGGATATATGCGGGCATATGGATACATGACAGTAATAATGCATACTCCTACGATGCAAACCCTAACTAGATGTACCTAAGTGTACCTAGCATGTACCTAAGTGTATAGCCAAGGATCCCCTTAGGATAGAGCCAACCCCATTACCTGATGTGAGAGAATAAAGGACCCGTCTTGGTCTCGAGTTGGACACCCGCAAGGGATGTCAGACCACTGCGTACTGGAGTATCTGCGTGCAGGGACCTCAGCGTCTCGGGTCAGTGTGTCAGCATGAAAGTCTTTCTCCTCTCTCTTGCCCAGCGAAGATGTGGTGCTTTTATACCCAAAAGCTACCCTCAGGGGTTCTACCTAGATGTGTCATGGTACTGTGGGCATGTCGGACAAGGATGACGATAGTGGTGACCCCTTTACGGAGTTATTATGCAGAACATGGTAATCCTGCTGTGATACTGAGAATCCTCATGCATAATAAATAAGGCTAGTTTTCGGTGAAAACCACACAACATTTATGCAGCACCTAACTAGGTAAAAGGTCAGCACCAAACCTGTTATGTAGAACAATGGTAGGATGAATGTAGGTAAAAGGTCGTGCAACTACCTAGGCCTATATTGGGGTACATTGGGGTTCATAACACCCACTCCTCATCCGACTGGATGACAAAAACTAACAAATGCTAAAAATTCCCCGGTAAAAAGCATAAACACATTGCTAAAATATGAGTATAAAACATCTAAAAGCATGGCATGTGTAAAAACGATGCAAAAAATGCTAAAAAAGCTTTATAAGTCCTTTAAATAGCAAAAAAACAATAAGACCTCTAAAAAGTCAGTAAACAATTAGACCAACTGAGCACACTGAAAGCCACAGTGCTCAGAGAGAGCAAGAATGTGAAAAATAAAACAATTTTTTTTGTTGAATTCCAATTTAGGTTGTTTTGGAAAAGAGGCCGAATTGTTCCCATCACACGGAGAGTTAAATGTTTATGTGTCCTGTGTGGGAGACGCAACATTACTGCTGCTTGCTTTCGCAGACGACGATCCCTGTGACACCTCATGCATCAGGTCAATAGAGCAAAGGTGATCTTTTCCAGTTCCCACAGCCGATGCTGAGGAAGTATTTGAAACATCTGAAGTATGTGTACTTGCCATAGAGCCGGTGACCATCCCAACAGGAGCTGAGGCATCCCCCGGTCGCTCTAAGAATGCTGACATCAACATGGGAATACGCTGAGGATACTGCACTATGTGGGCCTTCCACATCTGAAGGCGCAACCAATGGAAGTGTTAGACAGAGGTCCAACACGCATTCTTGGCTGCAGAACAAGCAGCGGAGTACAGGGAAGACGCAGTCAATCCAGACAGGTCTGAATAATAGGAACCAATACTCGCTTAGCTCCCGAAGCAGAGGTGTGCCCAGATGGAGTACCATGCGTTCACGGTAACGTCTCTCCAAGAGCGCTTTTTCCATCTCTTTGGTGATTGGGAAGTCCATTGCGTAGCAGGAAAATTAAAACCAGGATACCCACTACCAGTAGCAAGATCAGCGGAAGCCCTCCAAAAACGCTTCCCAACACCGAGTGTATTAATGATGGTATTACTCCGAAGACTATCTAAAAGGTGCTCAACAGTCCAGAATCTATGTTTTAAATAGGTGTATGTAGGAAAGTAGGATCTGCTTCTTATGGTTACCCCCACTTTTTGCCGGATGTAATACTGTTTTTGACTAGTCTGACCGGGATCCTGCTAATCAGGACCCCAGTCTATCTGCTTTCTCCCTAAACTATTGTGTTATGTACTTAGGTATACTCCAGATTGGATACTGGGGTACCCTTGTCAGTCCCTAGTATATGGTACACATGTACCCAGGGCATAGGCACCCCAGAGGCCTCCCATGGGCTGAAGCATGTATTATGCCACCCATGAGAGGCCATGCAAAATGGAACTACAGGCCTGCCATTGCAGCCTGTGTAAGTTGGTGCATGCACCACTTGCTTAAGAAATAGGTTTACTATATCTAAGGGTCACTGCACTTAAAACCTTTAAATCAAAGTCACCACTCTAGCAGGCCTTTACAATCCTGAGGGCAGGGTGCTTGGTTCTAAGTGAGAGGGTGCCCCTACATGAGCAGGATACCCCTGCAGCCTACGGAGTCCATTCTCCCGGGTTGTCAGTTAAGCAGCCATATACTATATATAGAGGGGCATTACGCGACCGCATGATGACCAACTCTAAAACGGCTGAAACAAACCCTATTGTGTTTGGTGTCCAACATGTTGGAATCATACCCCCACACCAGTAACCGGTGTGGGAGGTATAATCCCACCCCTCAGAAGTGTCCTTCATGGGGCTCCTGGTGTTCCCAGTACCGGCCTTCTAGCTCCGGACAGCACAAAATGGTTGCTGCCGACCAGAGACACATTTTTGCCCTCCTGCTGCTGAGCCAAGCTCGAGCAGGGGAAGGCAGGACAATAGGCATCCTGTCACAGGGAGGTGTGACCACCTCCCAGACAAGATTTAGTGTATTGGGACTGGGTGGGTGCGCTTGCCAGCGACTGAAAGTCTGCATGAGGGGCACATTTGGTGTCCCTGTGTATAGTCCAGTTCAAACCAGTCCTGGAAGTCGTTGGCTCCCACTCTGGCACAAAGGACATGGGAGTAACCTCCCCCCTGTCCAGACCCTCCCCTGGGAGGGTCACCTGAATCTTTCCAACCCTCTCCCGTGGGTATTTAAGGGCTTACCTGGCTGTAGGACCCTAGATTCGTCGTGGACAAGATCCAGAACTGAAACCACTGCACTTCGACGTCTGGGCACTCTGGACTTCGCTGGACTTCGTTTGGGCCTGACTTCGTCTCCCTCCCAGTCTGCTGCATCGTCTGTGCCTGTGCACCATACAGGATCCATGTAGGACCTGTGGAGCACCCAAGACACCCGGAGATAATCTCCCTTGGAGTGGAGTCACTCCCCTGCATTCAGAGGCACCACAACACTGCTGACCATTCTGCTGATCCCAAGCTCCTACGGACTTCAAAAGGCTCAGCAACACAGGAGGTGGATTTCTACGTCCCTCGAGGTCTGGGCTGCCCTCTCACCGAGCTTGAGGTCAGAATCCCTTGTGGGGGCTGCAATACTCAAACCCCTGTGCACTGTGTACTTTTGCAAGTGCATGTGCTTGTTGGCAATACTGTGACAAGTGCATTGGGCTCCAAGTAGCCCCAACCTCTGGCAACTTTCTCTACAAAGATCTTCAACCACCTCGCACCGAGTGCTCCGGGGCCTGTTGTTTTGTGAAACTGCCCGAGGTCCTCTTGCAACTTATGTGCCTCTGGCCTGTGGGTCCAATTGAGGGTCATCTTTAATTTCCTTGGGCTCCCTGATTGATTGGGACCTTCCCTGACTCCCCTGCTTGTGGTGAGTCTCCTGGACCTTGCTGGTCTGAACCGTAGAATTCCTTGACTTCCTGCGTGGGTTGCTCTTGCCAAGGCTTGTTGGTGCTCCCGCATGACAACGACCCCTCATCACTCGACATCCTTTGCGGAACAGCTAGCTTCCAGCTCCGGGCCATCCTCAACATCGCCTGGTCCCCGCAGCTGCAGAGTCAAGGTCACCTTCAACTATCCTGAAGCACCCGACATTGGTGGGCATTCGTCTACCGAGCCCCTGGTCACTCTCAAGTGACCCTGACTCTGTCCCCTCTGCTTTCAGGTACTCTTCAACAAGAATCCACATTTGGATTCCAACGGACACTTTCTCCTCTTCCAGCAGCAGCTCTTCTTCGAAGTCCTCCATTGGGTTCGGCGGCGGTTTCCGACGCCACTTCACACCTATGCACCGGCTTCCCTGGGTTAGGTAACTTGGGTACTTCAGTATCCACGGGTGGGGTGGCTCTCCAACCTCTGTCTTCCACGGGGTTTCCTCGGAGTCCACTGGGAAGGGTCCTTAATCTCTAAAAATCCAACCGTGACTTGCACATAGACTTGTACGGAGCTCGCGGTCGTGTTCACACACTGCACACGCACTCCGTGGGGTCCCTGTCTACTCACCTGTGGTTCCTTGGGGTCTCAGCAATTCTACGTCTTCTCGACATTGCCCTGACTCGAGTCGTGGTTCTTATACCACTTTTTTAGTATATGGTTCCCCCCCCTTCCCCGGGGCCCGCTGTGTAATAGTGCTATTTACTGTGATTTCTTTGCTATAGTATTGTGTGCTTTGTGTATATCTCCGTGTGGGAGATACTGGAACGTACTAGAGAGTATTATATAATAAATACATCGTTTTAAAATACCTTATGTGGTTCTCTTTCATTTAATCTATACTATAAGATTGCATTCTGGTAAAACAGGCTGCTTTACACTCCTTCAAGACTAAGCCTGAAGGCTGTTCTCCACAGCTACCACTTGGATAGCTTTCTAAGGTTTTCTGAGACCTCTTAAATCACCATAAGGGTTGTCTGGACTGGTGCAAGGTGCCCACTTACATTAGTGGACATCATGTACCAGGCCAGCCTCTCACAGTGTACAATTCCCTTCGTATCAGACATGTTAAAGATATGATGTACCATTTCCCCGAAATGGAGAGGGAAGTTAGTGTGTACTAGTGCCTGTATCTCAGCTGAGTACCTTGCAACCTGAAGATCAAAAGTCTCTCAGGCTGAGGTTAAGGCCACATCCTTCTGTAAAAGCATGGCTTTCAGTCTGCTCAGAGAATCAAACCGTATATTGGAAACATTCAATGAAGGCTATAGCGGCGCCTCCCTGACTGTGTGGGTTGGTGGAAACAATACTTGCATACAACAAGTAACCCTGGAACTTACTGTACCCAGATAGGCGATGCCTGGCAGCATCCCACAACAACCTTGATCATTCAGCATTAAGTAACTCCCATTCGAGAGCAGCCTGAACACCGGATGAATCACGGCAGCTGGAGATCCTTTTAAGTTACAGGATAAGTTTGCAGCTGAACCGTTACATTAAATTCAATGAAGGCTATAGCGGCGCCTCCCTGACTGTGTGGGTTGGTGGAAACAATACTTGCATACAACAAGTAACCCTGGAACTTACTGTACACAGATAGGCGATGCCTGGCAGCATCCCACAACAACCTTGATCATTCAGCATTAAGTAACTCCCATTCGAGAGCAGCCTGAACACCGGATGAATCACGGCAGCTGGAGATTCTTTTAAGTTACAGGATAAGTTTGCAGCTGAACCGTTACAGGCTCCATGAAGCATAATATCCTGACAAATTAGAGACCCACTTAACGAAGTCTTGCAGTCTGTACTGCTGAGAAATACTTCAGGGTCCTCATTTCTGCATCTAAATCTGTATGGTAATTCCCAAGATTCATGGATGAATTTCTTTCCCAACCCTTCATACCTGCTTACTTGGTGGTATTCTAGGCAATACTGAAATTGGAGTGTTGTTACTGGCAATGTTACATGGCCATGAATTAACCATTCTGTGGAAGGTGACTCAGCCATGGTGAAAGGTAATTGGTCTAATTTTTCATTGTGCAGCATTGTATATTTTGCATCTCTTTGTGCCATTGTTGTCTGTCTTTCTGTTAGATCATTAGCAGAGAACAGTGATGTACTATGAATATATTGCCAGGGCACGTAACCACAGCGCAATGATTGTAGCGTCCAGCTTAATAATAGAATGGATCGTAACTGCGATTGCCCATGTTGTAGTATGGACAGATCCTGTTCCATTATATCTATAGCAGAAGACACAATGTTGCCCAGTGAATAAATTCTGGATGTTAATGTGGTCATGCCATTGTCGACCACTGCGAAAGCCTTTTCTATGTTAACCCTATCAATTTCACGCAATCTCTCTGCAGCTTCCTGTTGAGAGATTTTCCATACTTCGTTGTAAATTGCGTATAAGAAGCATTTACGACGTGGCTTCCGGGGACCTAACAAAAAATCCCTTAAATCCATGTCATCTGAGAGTAAGGATAAGTGTTGTTTCACCTGGGACAGTGTTGCGGTTCTTAGCCAATCTAGGCATAACTTCCCAACACTGTAGGATGTCACCACCCCCGGATATTCTCATTGTACATAGCGTTGATCAGGCCTTTGGATACTAAACCCTTCGGTGATACCCTTGAACCTTGACTGACACCTATTTGTGTCAATAGGCCAAACCAACCACCCCTTCCAATTCGGGTCTGATGAATTGTATGAAACCTCTTGCATGATGTCATCTAGTGCACCCTCATTATGTCTGTGTAGTTTTGCCATCCCTCAAAATGTGTAGGTGAGGGAATCTGAGGTGTGTTCAAATCCTTAATCTTGGCTATTCCAAGACAAGAAGTCTGTTGCACTGTTTCATTCAGGAAGATAATCTGCTGTGGTATGAGGCATGCTCTAAATAATGCCTCAGTTCCCTGAACTTGCCAATCTTTAGTCCCCCAGACAGATTTTGTCTCTATGGTGTCCCTCCAAAAGTCAAAACCCTGTAAAGACAGCTGGGAAATAAAGGAAGCAGAGTATATCTGTTTCATATTAGTAAGCATATTTTTCTTTGCAGGTGTAGGTGCAACCTTGTAATGGTATGAGGTCGGGTCTGAAGTATTAAACCCAGAAAAATAAGCAAACCTGTGTGCAAACGTTTGTGAACTACCTTTCGGTGGTGTTGGGCAATGTTCCCATTGATGGTAAGTAAACACGTTACGTGGGATACTAGCTTTGTGCAAGAAATGATGACCATAATGTTGGTAGCAATACATGGTATCAAAATCAGATGTATCATCATACAATTCATTTTTAGAAAATGCAGCAGATTGTTCTAAATCAAACAGCATACTGTTCACAGTTTCAAAGTCCCATTCATCAGAGAATGTACTGGAGGTGATGATATCATTCAAAGAAATTTTAAATACATGTGGTATTGTCAAAAGTTCAGTGGGACCAAATACATCATATGAAACCCTATCCCACACTATTCCCTCAGTAATTGGAACTGCTGTAATGTTCACCAAGGCCAGGTCTCTTTGTTCACGATGAGATGACTTATGTGGTTTCAGGACCAAGATCACATGTTGTACTGCGGAGCATTCTGGGAGATAATGTCCATTCAGGAGCAGGAAAAAGACAGTCACTACACCTATCCAAAGGACTAGGAAAAGTAGACCAATTGCAGCCCAGAGCTGTAGCCAGGGAGAAACAAAGTAAGTATTTTTCAGCCAAAGGTAGATATTATATAGTTTTGCTTTGCAGGAGACTGAAGCTGGCGGTGACACAGGTTCACTCAAATCCAATGAGAAGGTATCAAAATCGATGAAGTAGGCAGACGCTGTTTGATCTATCTTTGGTAGCTCAGCAGGTTTTGTTGAACTGACATTTGACTCATTTTGAGATATGTTCACATAGATGTCGGTCTTAGGCCAAATTGAGATCTGTGTTTCATTTGTATTTTGTCGTTGTTCAATTTAGACTGGCTCCATTCCATTGTTGGCAACTCCGTTACTTCGTAGAGTAGAATCTTCAAACGTTATTAGTCTTTCTGTCTGAACTTCCTGTATGGTAGCAAGAGGAGATCGACAGCTACCCAGGAGCCCACGCGGCCTGCTATTCAGTATCGGCCACATAGTGTAATTTGATCAGATCTATGGAGACAAATCTTTTTTTTTTGTTTCAGGCAAGAGGCGGAAGAAGTACTGTTCTTGTTCCTTCGACAGCCAGAACAGGTACATGGCCCAAATTCTTTTTTGTCCACAATCTTCTCTCTGACCAGGTCCCCCATCTTTGGGACCCAGGCAGTTCTTTCCGAAACTGCTTTAACTTCCCCAGTGATGGTGCATTTTACTTGGACGTTGCTTTGTAGTGTCCGGAATTCATTGAGTTCCTGTAAAACAGCCAAACGATCATTGATGTCAAATGCTTTTTCATCCGCCACTGTGCTGCAGCCATCGAGGTCGGGTACCCACATTCTCGTCCCAAACAGGACCTCGCATGGAGTATGACCTCCCAGGGAGCTTCTTGGCATGTCATTTAGTGCCCTCTGGACCCCATATAGGTGATTGACCCAACTACTACCCAAGCCCAATACCCTTGCTGTTAAGGATTTCTTTAAGTCCAGGTTTTTCCTTTCCACAATTGAATTTCCCTCGGGATGATATGGGGAGGAGTACCGCAATGCTACACCCAAACTTCCCATAGCTACCTTGTAAGCCCAAGAGCTGAACGTGGGGCCACGGTCAGAATGTAATGTGCAAATTGCGTATGTCCCTATGAAGACTCACAAATCCTTTATAACAGTTCGGGTGTCAGCCGAGCGCTGAGGCCAAACCCACAGAAATCTAGAGCATGAATCCACTTCCACCAAGATGTACTTGTGAGCCCCGTCAGATTGTAGGGGGCCGCAGTGGTCCAAAGAGACACATGTGGGAGAGGTCTGTCTGATATCAGTAAAGGTGTCTGTGGTGGACGTGCTACGGTGGAACACTTCATCTGTCGCACTTAAGGACAAAGCCCTTGGTCTGTTTGGTAAGACCTGGCCACCAATAACATTGTTTCAGTAGTGAAACTGTTGCAGTGATCGCTGTGTGTGCTGAGCCTAGACGCTTGTGTGCAGCCAGTATTAAACCTAATCTGCGATCCATGTTTGGTATTACTCTATCCCCCACTCCTGGAATTTGAGCATACAATATATTTTGTGCATCTAACTTGTAGGAGTACTTGAGGGGAAAACCTTTTGGCAAGGCTGTGCTGTTTTTACTCGAAGCGATGACAGCTACCATTATCTGTCCATCTACTCTCATGCTAGAACGAGTGATTGCAGCAACGGCAGCAGTTCTCACTGTTACCTTGGCGGCTTCATCAGCCAATAAATTCCCTTCAACGTGCATGCCAACACATTGATGACTAAGCGTATGAATCACGTGAGCCCCTGGCAAGCCCTTTTTCAGCTCAGCCACTTGTTCCCAAAGTAATTTATGCTTTATTGTGCAACCTTTTGAATCTCTAAATCCATTCTGGCCTCAGTAGTGAAGATATTCATTGTATGACTGGACACAGTAAAATGAATTGCACACAATCAGTGTGGGAAATTCCCAATCTGTATTTTTTAGTGCCAGTATCAAGGCTTTTAGCTCTGCCAGCTGACCCATGCAATGTCCTAGAGACTGCGTCTGCATCTTGCTAGGATGGAACTTACCGTCCCACGTGCAACCCTTTACAATTGCACATGCTGCGCTGTATTGCTGTTTACTTCCTACGGCAGGCTAAGCAGATCCATCAGTGTAAATTATGAATTCATACTGATCTAGAGGCATTATTTCATTCAGAAGAGGATAATCTTGTTCGTATTGCAGAAATGCTTGTGTTTTTAATGTAGAATCAAACGTGTAGTCTACATATGTTGCAGAGAGAGAATTAGCCCATTGTATCCATTGCAGATGCAGTGCTTTAGCGTTTGGAACACTTGCTTTTCTAACAGCCTATAAGGTTGGTACTGGAGTTACGACAATTATTCGTTTCCCCTGAGCTAGTGCTCTTTCTCTCACTACAGCAGTCTGTACTGCTGTTAAAAAAATGTCAGTGGATGCAAAGCACATCTCAGTGTTTGTGTACAAATGAGATTTGTATTCAATGGGTACAGTTATGCCTTCATTGAAGGTGCGGTAAGTGTACCCTGATTGATTCGCGACTACACGGATCACCAAATTTGTGGTGTTTACACGTGTGTATAAGTGTTTGGAAGCTATCATGTCAGCTTGTAGGGAACAAAAAATTTCTGTATGCTCCTGTGTCGAATGTTGAACTGAAAAATTAGGTCTAATTAAGTCGTAGAAAGGTTTTACTCTTTCTGCGTAATCCAAAATGTATGTTCTGCCAAAACTTAGGAATCCTAAAATGGATTGTACATTTTCAGAGTATTTGGAGGTTGGAGCAGCGCACACTTTTCTAAAATGTTAGCTGCAAGGCTTTTCCCTTCACTTGAGAGCTCATATCCCAAAATTAGGACATTGAAGTGGGCAATTTTTGATTTTTTAAAATTACATTTGTAGCCTTCTGAGGCGAACCTCAAAATTATATTGTTCACCCTTGCCAAATATTCCAATAGTTCATTGTCCATCAGATAAATATCATCTACATAGGACAATGCCTCCTCATCAAAAGTTTTAAGTATCTCTGAAACCCTTGCTGAGAACAACCCGGGTTCTTCTTATACCCTTGGGTCTACTCTCTGTGCTACATTTTGGCAAAAAAATCCATTTGAGATATCTAGTGTTGTCTTGTATTTTTTTCCGCACAATGTTATTCATTAATGCAGCATTGTGTGCATTTTGTACTGCAAATGTTTTTGGGCAAGTGTTCAAATGCCTGTAGTCTAAAACTATACCATATGAATTGCCGGGTTTCATTACGGGAAACAAAGGATTATTCATTGAAGAGGTGCAATTCTCTATTACACCTTGGCATTCAAATTGATCTCTCGTAGTTCTTTGATGAGCCCTGAAAGGAACAAGAGGAACATGTATCAGTATCCTGATACCTGTCAGGTTTTTTAATGTTATCAAGGTCTCTAAGGTTATACTTCCTGTCAGAGGATTCCGGTTGAGGAGTCCCACCCGCGATTGTGATGCATTCTGCTTATTTGTTTGTTGTTTATTATCCCATTTCTTTAAAAAAAGAATTTGGTGCTTGTTTAGTACTATCCTTTTCAGGATTACCCATTATTTGTGGTTTCATAGGTCTAGCTCCCAAATTATCGATCATTTTAGGTAATTCTTGCTCCTGTTGTGCAGGAGTGCATTCTCTCAGGCGTTGGCGTATAGTCACTGCTGCTGCCTCCCCTTTTATATTTGCTAACATAATTGTCGATACCTGGGAAAAATTGCCTATTAGTTTCATCTCTATGTTCAGAGCAGGTTCTGCTCCATACTCATTCTGTATTTGTCCTAATACTTCTGTTATCACTGCTATTGAAGGGGTGCCATGAGTCCTGGTATAGATGGCAGCGAAGACTATTCCCCAAGTGGTACAATCCTCTATCGGGGGAGCTATCCTCATTGGCAAACAAATTGTCAATATTCAGTGTTTTTCTTGTGGGCCTGTGTGTGGAAACACTGCCTCTAACAGTACACTTTTCTGTGCTATCCAGAATGGCATTTGTTCACGTTTAGTGGGCATTCTTCATAAAACTGCGTTCAGTGTTTGTGGGTTAATTTTAGTTGCGGTCCCTTGTAGTTGACCTGCTGGAGTAATTTTAGTTGGTTGAAGTGTGAGTGTTCTCATAACGAACTCTGTCAGATTTCTGTAAAGTTGTATTATTTCTTTATGAAGTGGACGTAAGTCTGCTATTGGCAATGTGTCAACTACTGGATGCAGTGTGTAAGCAGCCAGAACCGGCCAAGTCGCTCCGTCTCTGTTGAGAAGACCGAGTCTCACTTTTTCTGTGCTGTGTGGAAAGGCGCCTTTAAACCAGTTTATATGTTCCTGGTACATTAACGGGACCTCTATGTCCTCGTATGCATTGTATTCTTCTGGTATTTCATCCGGGGTATAAGAATTAAATGTATGTGTGCATGCATCTGCAGGTTGGAATTTAATCCACGAATAGAACACCACCGTTCTGTATGCTTCGTGTGCCTTAACCACGAAGGTAACAGTCCCACCTCATCCTGGGACTCCGAAATCTGCAAATTTTAAAGTAAGTGAATTTCTAACATTTTTGAAATGTTGATGGCACCTTCCTGCTCTCTGTCCTCCTCTGCATTTGCATGTAATGCTGTCGCAGCGTTATCTTCGACCGACATTGTAAAAATGGTAAAAATAGTTTCAAAGAAAGTAAGATAAAGTTTTATGCTCAATGTAGGGAACTATAATCCTTCAAGCTTGAATAAACCTACAGCTAATACATAAGATATACCTACTCAGCTGCAGCAGATTTTTCCCTTCCCACTCCAGACGTTTCTGGGTATATGTGAGTAGGGGTCCCTGAGAAAGCAGGACTGAACTACTCAGATTTGACCGTTAAATATGAATCAAACCACGTTGGGTGCCATGTCGTGTAGTTCCTATAAATCTATATAGGATCTGTGCGTTTAGACAACATAAACTATGGGATTGGTGTCCAGACTGATTCATGACACCCCCTCAGGATATGTTCGTCTGTAGACCAGCTAGCTCACAGTACCACTATAAGCCCCACAACCTTACCAAGGAGCGAATAGTTTCTGGCAACTATCAAACATGACAACCCTGACCCCTCAGAGATCGTGGAAACAGTACAATACTTTTCGCTCAGTCACTTGTGCTCGCTTTGTCCCAGAGAGATATATAGACTAAACTGTGGGGACGTTTTCAATAAGCATTTATTGAGCCATCGTCATTCTAGTATAAAATAAGTGTGCTAGAACAACCATGAGACAGAAACAGATATATACGGTTATAAGCACCAGCAGAGTAAAGAAAAGGTAGAATTCTACCATAGTACTAAAACAATGAATATATGCAGGCATATGGATACATGACTGTAATAATGCATACTCCTACGATGCAAACCCTAACTAGATGTACCTAAGTGTACCTAGCATGTATGTAGGTGTATAGCCAAGAATCCCCTTAGGATAGAGCCAATCCCATTACCTGATGTGAGAGAATGAAGGCCTCCATCTTGGTCTCGAGTTGGACACCCCGCAAGGGATGTCAGACCACTGCATGCTGGAGTTTCTGCGTGCAGGGACCTCAGCGTCTTGTGTCAGCGTGACAGCATGGAAGTCTTTTTCCTCTCTCTTGCCCAGCGAAGATGTGGTGCTTATATACGCAAAAGCTACTCTCAGGGGTTCTACCTAGATGTGTCATGGTACTGTGGGCATGTCGGACAAGGATGACGATAGTGCTGACCCTTACACAGAGTTATTATGCAGAAGATGGCAATCCTGCTGTGATTCTGAGAATCCTCATGCATAATAAATTAGGCTAGTTTTCGGAGAAAACCACACAACATTTATGCAGCACCTAACTAGGTAAAAGGTCAGAACCAAACCTGTTATGTATAACAAACCTAAATGCAACGTGGCAGAACCTTTCTCCCCCAGTTCAGAGCTCCTCTGCCTACTGTAGAGGTATGACCAAGGAAATGAGCAACTCCTCCTCTGTTGCCTCTCAAAACCAGGTCTGGGGCAGCTCCTCTCTCATTGGGATTGGTGCCTGGCTGACTGGAGGGGCAAAGGTGGGGCAGGCCCAGGTGTTAGCTGTATCTGCTGTTGAAGGTAGGCCTCTTTGAAATTAATTAAGTTCCTGGGTACTGCCCAGATGATCATTCTGTCAGAGGAACAGATCACCTCCCCACACTCAAGGCCCTTGTCTCATCCTGGGAACAAGTTCATACTTCATCAAAGGGGATATTCAGCTCCTGGGTGACATTTGGAATTTCATGCAAATGGACCTATGGAGGCTTTAGGCCGGTAAAAGGTTAGTTTTTAAAAGTAGATTTAGTAAAATAATTAGTAGAAATCTGACTTTATCAATGAATTCGGGTTTGTATTAAATATTTTTTAAAAGTCCAAGAATTAACTTTGTAGGGGGCATGGCCTGGCGAGTCAGCATGGCGGACGCTAGTTGAGAGTGTTCCGTGCAGTCAGGCTGATTTATCTGCCATCAACCTGCCCACGGGTTCTCTCGACCACCATCCACACACCTGGAGAAGTCTGGTACCGACACGGCCCACCTGTGAGGGTTGCTGTGCTGCCGGGGCCGGCGTCTGACAGTTGGACAGCCCCGGGCTACGTGGTCCTGCACTGCGCTGATTGGCGATCCACCGTGAGGTCCGGGCAGAGGTGGCGGCCCTGGGTAGAGTTGTCGCCGGGGGCCTGGTTGCTGCATCTGATGAGGTGCCGTCCCTGATGCGCAGTTCTTTGCCCCTGGCGAGGAGATACCCATGGGGCGGTGAGAAAGGATTTCTGGGGCCGGCCGGGGTCGGGCTGTGGCCCCAGGTGTGCCTGGGCCGGTGGCCAGCTACAGTGTGAGGACGGGGCCATGAGGGCTGCCCGAGTGAGCCCTGCATTGTAGTCTGTTAATTGCCCGACGGGCAGTGATCTGTTCGGTGCCAGAAACTGTACTGGGCCAGAGCTATTGCTGCAGAGGAAGTGAGCTGGCAGGCCTGCATGTGACCATGTGGCTAGGCCTAAGGCCCTGTGAATGAGATGGGTCGGGCTGCTGAGGTCCATCCCAAGTCAAGTGGAACCGAGGTCTGGAGACCGGGACCTCGCGTGGAGCAACCCAGATCTCCGAGCAGTAGGGTTGGTGAAACAAGGGGTCTCCCACATTACCCTGGCAGGTGCGCTGCGGGCTGGAGGTCCAGCGCGCTAGATCCCATTAGGGGGTCTGCGTTGAGGCTGTTCCTAGAGCAGCAGGAGCGGCTGGGCTAGGGCCCAGTGTGGCTTGCGGCTTGGGACTGGTCTGGTCCGTGAGGCCGGCTCGTGGTGCATAGCCCCCAGGGGGTTGCTGAGTGAGGGAGTGGCCCCGAAGGGTGACCCCAGAGAGACTGTAGATTTGGCCGTGCGAGAGCCGAGGGCGAGGCACCATCACTGGTTCAGCCTGGGAGGCCCTACCAATATCATCATGACAAAGGATAAATGAGCAACCCCACAGACAAAGCAGAGCACTATGGACCACTACACAACCGTAAATACAGGTGCTACAGGAGGTACTGACACTGCCGGGCAGGTCCCAGACAATGCTACGCTACTGGCAGCCATCACACAATCACGGGACGTTCTTGACGCTATGATCGGGGTGGTAGGGTCAGATGTCTCCCTACTCCAACAATACCTCCGAAAGGCAGTGGACCGTATAACAGAGGCGGAGAACAGAGTCTCAATGGTTGAAGACTCTGTGGCGTCGCTTCAGCAGAAAGTTAATAAATTGACGGTGGTTACACAAGAGCTAGCGGCGCTTGTGGAGGACGAGGAAGGCTGAACCCGTCGTAACAATCTGCGCTTTGTGGCGTTCCCAGAGGGGTGGGAAGGTGCGTCCATGGAGGAATTCCTGTCACAATGGCAGCATTCTATTATGCACAATAGGTCTCAGTCCCTGTGCTTCATGGTCGAGCGGGCTCACTGAGCTCTCGTGAAGAAGCCCCCCCCCAGGCGCCAGACCTCGGCCAATGATCACTAAGTTGCTGAATTACTTGGACATGGATGCCATCCTTAAATTTCCCCGGGGCCAAGAGAAGTTGACACATGACTCACATACAATTATGATTTTCCCGGACTACACCAGATTGGTTCAGCTACAACGCCAATCCTTTGAGGCAGCAAAGAAAAGATTGCGTGAACTGAACATCCAATACATGCTGTTATACCCTGCACGAATGCGGGTCATATACAAACTGCAGTATTCATTCTTGGATACCCCCGAAGCGGTCTTTCAATGGACGGAGGTAACAGTGGGCCCCCGGCCGCACACACCACCTCCACTGGAGTCTGACTCCTCTCAGGGTGACCGAAAAAGCCGTTCAAAGAAGTCTACATTGAAACTCCTGCACCGTTCCTGATCTAACTGGCGGGCTCAACTGCAGGGAGATGGTACACAACATAGATAAGATCTTAGATGACTTTTTTGGCTCCGGATGGACTGTGGATTTGGTCTCAGGCGTGCACCTGGGCCACGACTATGCATTGTCTTACTCCTGTGGGGTTTCCCAGGCCTGACTGCCCCCTTGGAAGTGCGTTCCTGAAGCTTCCAGACACTCATGTTTAGGGGTGTTGAAAGTTTGGGGCTCCATTGGCATGGGGCTCCCCTGGGCTCCTGTTGGGATTCCAGGGGGCCCCGGCCACGACAGATACTTCCTGTTTGATGAGGTATTGGGGTAGAGGGTGGAGGGGATTTTTGTTATCTATTGGGGTTTGTTGTTATGTTCTCCCCAGGCACAGACACAGATACACTATGACCCACAGAGACTCTAGTTTTACATTGCTTCCTCCCTAAACATAGATGGCAGAACATACATATGGTGATGGGGCCAGGACGGTCCGCGTCATGACTTGGAACATAAGGGGTCTCCTAGACAAGATCAAATGGGGTGCAGTATTGCGACAGGCCAAAAGAGTCGAGGCAGACATTGCTGCTCCAAGAAACTCAGATGATGGGCTCAAAAGGGCAGTGCCTGGCACGGTTTGGGTTTGATCAGGCTTTCCACTACAGATTTGTTTGAGGTTCCTGGGGCACATCGATTCTCATTCACCGTAGGGTACCCTGTAGGATCACTAAAGTGTGGACAGAGCCAGATGGGAGGTATACCATAGTGATGGGGCTACTGCACGGGGAGTCGCTGACAATAGGCAGTGTGTACGTACCCCCTCCTCTGAGCCCAACATTTGTGGACAGGACCATACGGCTTTGGGGGGAGCTCCCGGCTGGGCTATTGGTGGTGGGGGGTTGGAATGATGTGATGGCACTGGGGGAGGACAGATAGCGTATGGCCGGACCTGTTCAGACCTCCAGCAATTCCAAGCTGTGCCTTTTGCTGTCCTCCTTGGGGTGGATGGATGCATGGAGGGCCTATCACCCTGCAGAGCCTGGCTATACCTTCTTCTCAGCAGTTCATGGGTCCTTCTCTAAATTGGACTATCTCTTTCTCCCCGGCTCCTACATCCACCAGGTCTCAGCAGTTACGGTCATTCCCCTGTGGCCCTCATGCTGCATATTGGTCCCCATAGACCGCCACTCCGATGGCGTATGTCACCCTGGCATTTAAATAACCCTGCATATAGGTTTGCGCTGCATCGGTCACTTACTGAAATACCTCTCCTTTAACAAGGATACCGCTCCCTCTGGAGTGGTTTTATGGGAAGCCATGAAGCCCACGCTACATGGGGCAGACATTAGCTTTTGCGCGGAGGAGCGGTGCCATAAAATCGAGAGGGTGGTGGAGTTAGAAACCCAGCTACGGGCCATAGAAGACGAGGTCAGGGAAGGTGGAGGTGCGCAGGTCCAGCGCAGGTCCGGCACAGGCCACACTTTTCCTGGAAAACAGTCTTTACAACAAGGTTTTTACCACGTTGTACCTTTACCACGCATTTTTTACCAGGCATGGTTTTAGAACGCATATGCTTTTACAACGTATGCCTTTACCACGCATTTAAGGTAAGTTCAGGGGTGTGGGGGGTCTCCCCTCACAAATTCATTGTTTATATATATAAATATATATCTAAGCAATGCGTGGTAAAGGCATACATTGTAAACGCATCTGTGTTCTAAACAAATGTGAGGTGAAAAATGCCTGGTAAAGGCATGCAGAGTATTTCCCAGCATTGTTCCATCATACCCACTTTTCCCAGCTACAGCAGTTGCTTCTAGATGAGGCTTGGATGACTTGGCAGGCGGCGCAGAATCGGATATACCAATGGGGTGACAAGTGTAGCAAAAGGCTCCACCGCCTATGTCATATCGCGCAGAGGTCAGCGCTGGTACCGGTGCTCTGTGATGCGGCAGGCGAGCTGCGTTCCAGTCCTCAGGAGGTGGCTCAGGCAATTGCGGAATACTGTGGGACTCTTTATGTTCGACGGGAAGTCCTGACCAGTGACCAAATTGTTGATTTTGTGCGTACCATGCCTCCCGGTCTGTGTCGGATTCGGTACGCAAGCAACTTGATGAACTGATCATTGTGGAGGAGCTGACAGGGGCGCTGGCAAGTCTTCATTCGGGCCGGGCTCCTGGACCGAATGGGATTCCATGCGAATTCTTGAATGCCCACATGCCCCAGTTAGGGACGCACTTGCTGAAGGCACTACAGGAGGATGTTGACATGTCGATCCTTCCGCCTGATTGGCAACATGCCAAAATAGTGGTTTTCCACAAACCAGGTCCCCCCCGCGAGGACCTGTCTTCGTATCGACCGATCTCGTTATTAAATGTTGAAGTAAAATTGTTCGGCAAAGTTCTGGCCGATCGCCTTCTACAACACATAACTGACATGGTTCACCCGGATCAGGCTAGCTTTGTGCCACCACGGTCCACCTGTCATAACATTAGACGGGCCCATAATGCACTGGCCGAGGCACGGGATCATGGGAAACTAGCGGCCCTCTTATTAGTCGACATGGGTAAAGCTTTCAACTCGATCAGCTGGAAATACCTCTTTTTCCTTCTGCAAGCACTCAACCTTGGCCCATGCTTCCTCGCCTATATTCGTCTACTATACACAGATTTGTCAGCGTCTGTCTGTGTGGCAGGCGAGATATCTGATCCGTTTCCCGTATGCAGAGGCACCAGACAGGGATGCCTGCAGTTCCCCTTATTATTTGCGCTTGCTCTTGAGCCACTGGCCGCATGGGTGAGGCGTGACCCCCTTGTGCGTGGGTTTGACTGGACTGCTGAGATATCCGACAGAATCGCCCTATACGTGGACGATGTTCATTTTTTCTTACAGGTCCAGCGTTCTCTGGTCCACGGATTCTGTAGATCTTGTGGGTCTTCAGGGAGACTTCAGGGCTGTACATGAACCCAACAAAGTCGATAATATTTCTGGTTTGCGGTATCCAAGGCAGATCGTGTGGGCCTCACAACTGACCCGAGCTGCTGAGGGCTTTCAAAATTTGGGGGTCTATGTCTCCCAGACCCGGCTATCTCATGGCAGCACAACAATGGTCATTTGCTGCCTCGTGTTCGAGAAAAAGTGAAAGCTTGGTCCCCCCTGCCCTTGTCTTTACTAGATCAGTCTGCCATCTTCAAGATGCTGTCCTTACCACGACTGCTGTATAAGCTCCAAAATTACCCATACAACATCGCCGATTCATGGTTCTGACAAGTGAATGCAGTCCTCAACCACTTCCTGTGGGGGGGGGTGTGATTTGAGTGGCCCTCCGTACCTGTGTCCAATCCCCCTTTTGTGGAGAGATTGCAGTGGCAGATGTATATTCCTACTATACCGCCTCTCACCTCCTTAATATCAATG
Source organism: Calotriton arnoldi (assembly GCA_963921515.1). NCBI lineage: Eukaryota > Metazoa > Chordata > Amphibia > Caudata > Salamandridae > Calotriton > Calotriton arnoldi. The sequence goes on from CAWUFW010007934.1 coordinate 922,329, forward strand.
AGTGGTGGTACAGTGATCAGGCTGATCCTGCATATGCCGTAGAGAGATGGGCAATGAGTGCCCAGTCGGTCCTGGATTTCCTTTATAGTCATGCAGGAATGGAGCGCCTGCCTCCGGCCTCCAGGGTGGTCATTCAGCTGTGGCGGCCGACTGTTCGTTGCATGGGCTGGGGGGGTAGATTGACAAGGGAGACCCCGTTATGGCATGGGACTGTCCTGCGTCAAGTGGTCGGATTACAGGGGTTCAGAGAGTGGGATCTCATAGGCCAATCCACATTGGGAGACGTCATGCAAGGTACGGTATTGAAGTCTTTCCAACGCCCTGCAAGAGGAATACCAGCTACATTGTAGTCAACTCTACAAATATCTACAATTCAGGCATGTCTTGTCTCCCTATATTCAGTGTCTAGCGGACCTGCTGGATTTTAACCCATTAGATGGTAGGTTGTTGCTGAGGGTCATAGGGTCCTACAAGATTCGACAAATATACCAGACCTTAGTAACACATAACCCTACTACTTTACCAACACTGCTGGTGGCTTGGGAGGGAGATATTGAGGACCTGAATGACGATGACTGGACTGAGGCTCTGGCGGCCCCCCGGGGAGCCACAATATTGCCATGCTATCGCCTGATCCAATTCAAATATCTACATAGAGCCTACTACACTAGATACCGCTTATGGCGGATGGCAGTGATACCCTCCCCTGCATGTCTCCACTGTGACGCTGCAGAGGGTACCTTTTTTACACACAGTGTGGAGCTGCATGTCATTACAACCCTTTTGGCATCGGGTGACCTCTTGCTTGGCCCGAGTATTAGCTTGGGAGATCCCTCTCGAGCCTAAACTGGTCCTCCTTCATAGCACAGAAGAGATTGGAGGGAACCGATACAACCAGCATCTCTTGTTTCTGGGGCTAACGTTGGCCAAGCGCGACCTTGCCCAGAATTAGAAGGCGGCGTCCCTGCCTTTGGTGGGGGGGTGGAAGGCAGTGTTATATTACCGGGTTAGGCCCATGTTGCAAAGCAGCTTATTTCTTAAATTGCCCCAGTGCCTAACGTTGGTTAGGCACTTATTTAATGGTCAACTCTGCGTAGTTCAGTCATGCTTACTCAGAGAACCCCAAATCTCATTTTAACCGGAGAAGTCCGTAGTGGGAAGAGAAACAAATCCACCTGAGCGGAGTACGTTTACCCTATGTATTGGCTCTAAATCAAGCTTGGAGGATTAAAAGTTCCCACACTGTGCACACCATATCTCTATAACAATTTGGCTAAATACTACCGCTTTAACAATCGCCGAAGAACAAGATGTTGACATTGGAGAACAGTTAATAGGAGTAAATATTTCATAAAATTGCAGACAGGCAGTTACTATGAAACTATTACAACATGGCCTCCCGGCAACGGGTGGAGATGTTACCTTCGTGGTAGAGGCACACGAAGCATTCAGAACAGAGGTATTCTATTCTTGGGTTAAAGTCCCACCCGCAGATACACACACATGGTTATTTCATGAATACATTGAAAATGAACCACCTGAAGAGTATTTTCCATACATGGACTTAGAATTCCCATTAAATTACCAAGAGCACATTAGTTGGTTTAAAGGCGCCCTACCTCATACAACAGAACACGTGAGACTCAGTCCGCTCAGTAGAGAAGGAGCAACCTGGCCGGTCTTAGCATCATACATGCCTCATCCAGACTTTGCTGTCCTAACACCAGCAAGGATGCGCAAAGAGATTTAGTAAACATTTACAGGCATCTAGCACAATATGTAATGATAAAATTAACAGTCCAACCTGTAGGGGCTGCTCAGGTTACACAACCACACATGGCTATCTCGGGTATTAGCCCGCAAACACTAAATGCGATTATGGGAAAGGTTCACACCAGTCGGGATCAAATCCCGTTCTGGATAGCACAAAAAACAGCACAGCTTGAAGCAGTCTTTCCCAATACGGGCCCACAGGAAAAACGCAGAATACTGACAATTTGCTTGCCAATGGGGGTGGCTCCCCAGTTAGAAGACTGCGCCACTTGGGGTACAGTCTTCGCTGCCGTATATACCAGAACACATTGTACCCCTTCGATAGCAGTCATACCAGATGTACTGAAACAAATTCATAATGAGTAGGGCAGAGCCTGCCTTAGATCTGAGAATGAAACTGATAAGCAATTTTGCCCAGGTATCTACCATTATGTTGAGTAACATAAAAGGGGAGGCAGCAGCAGTGGCTATACACCAACGCCTGAGGGAATTCACTCCTGCACAGCAGGAGTGTGAATTACCTAAAATTATCGAAGAAACATATGCCTCTTTAGGCAGAGATAATCTGGGAGCCAAACCTTAGAAAACAATAGTTAAGAGTAGTTCTGAAAAGGATAACTCTAAGCAAGCACCCAATTCTTCAAAGAAGAAATGCGATAATAAACAAAAAAATAAACAAAACAAAACACAGTCACGGGGTTGGTCTCCTCAACAGGAACACACCGACTGGAGATATAATTTGAGCAACCGTGACAATATTAGAAAACCTGATAGGTATTTGGATACTGATACACGTTTCTCCTGTTCCTTTCAGGATCAATCCGAAAAACGGTCGGAGAGCAACGGACGGTCAGAACACATATCGTAAGAGCGAATCAAGCCAAAAAGGGAGACATATCGCACTTCAAATTACATCATTAAACAAGAAGATAAACAAGAAGATAAACAAAAGACTTCAAAACCTGAATTTTAAAAAGAAAAAATAGCTGGGATTAAAATTAGAAATGCCCAGGCTACTGAGGACTCTGCTATTGAATGGGGAATGGGCAGTGACGATGCTGGACAGTGCTGCAGAATTCACCATAGCTTGCCAGGACCTGATGGACTTTCTGGAGGTAGTAGCGCTGAGTGAGCATATCACAGTGGAAGCACCAGATACAAGGGTAAGTGTCTCACATCGTTTATATAAAATAACGTTCCAAATGGAGGGGGACATACCCAGGAAAGTGAAGGGTCTCTTTTAGGAGAACCTGATCTATGGTTACGACATTCTATTGGCCGAAAAGGAATCGCCACCTGAGTTTGTGATGGATTGCCCAATGGGAGAAGAAGTCAAAATTACCTGCTTTTTCCGACCTCATACCAGAATCAGTTAAAAATTCAAATGCACAGGAGTGGGCGTTAGCGTTAGCTCCTGAACTTTACCGCAATCATGTTGGGTGGGATGATGAGTCACCTCATCATGAAATCCCATTAAAATCAATTCCTCAACCTCAGAGACAATACCCGATCAAACATGAGGCAAAGAAACAAGTCAGGGAGATCTTAGATCAACTTCAGTATCATGGTGTAATACAGAATTGCACCTCACCTATGAATAATCCTTTGTTTCCCATAATGAAACTCGATAATTCATATTGTCTAGTCTTGGATTGCAGACATTTAAATGCATCCACACACACATTTTCAGTACAGAATACACACAGTGCCGCACTAATGAATAACATTGTGCGGAAGAAATACAAAACAACACTAGACATCTCAAATGGATTTTTCTGCCAAAACATAGCACCTGGAAGCAGATATTTGACCGCATTTTCAGCGCTAGGCTCTCAACGACAATTTTGTCAGTTACCCCAAGGGTATAAGACTTAACAGTCCAGGGTTGTTTTCAGCCAGGGTAACAGAGTTACTTCAAAATGTTGATGAGGAGGCATTGTCCTATGTAAATGATATCTATTTGACGGACGATGAATTAATGGAACACTTGGCCAGAGTGAACCACGTAATTCTTGGGTTTGATCACCTGAGTTACAGGTTAAATTTTAAAAAGTCAAAAATTGCCCACCTCAGTGTCCTATTTCATGGGTACGGGTTGTCAAGTGAAGACAATAGCCTGGCGACACATTTTTAAAAAAATGTGCACTTTTCTAACTTCCAACAACTCTGAAAAGACTGCAATCCATTTTAGGATTTTTGAATTTTGGCAGGACATACATTTTGGATTACACAGAAAGGGCGAAATCTTTCTACGACTTAATTAGACCTGATTTTTCAGCGCACTATGACACAGGAACATACTGATATTTTACGTTCCGTACAAGCTGACATGCTAGCTTCAAGGCATTTACAGACACATGTTAACTAACCCTGGGCGGAGTTGGCGAAATGCCACTTCACGGAATTCCACGGAGTTGGCTAAAAACTCCATGGAATTCTGCTCCGCTCTGCCCCCTGCATGCAGCATTATACAGGCAGCCACCTGCGAGGCTTACCTGGTGCTTCTCCGCCATGCTGTGCCCTGCCCCGGCTGTCCTCCTCCTCCTGGCTGTCTCCTCCAGTCTCGAGGCTCGTCCATGGCAAAACAAAACTCCTACGCTCTACGTCTTGGGAGGACTGCGCATGCACGTGCACATGCGCAGTCCTTCCAAGAGTGACGTATTTCAGATTTGGAGCAATCAGTTGCATTTTCTAATGATGAATTGTATGATGGTACATCTAACTTTGGCAACATGTTCTGTTATCAACATTATGGTCACTATTTTTTACACAAAGCTAATATCCCATGTGCTGTTTACAATTACAGTCAATGGGAACACTGCCCAACACCACCAAAACGTAGGTCAAAAACATTTGCACAAAAGGTAGCATATTTTTCTGGTTTTGACTCATCAGACCCAGCCTCTTATTACTATAGGCTTGCACCTACACCTTCAAAGAAGAATATGCTCACAAACACCAAGCTAATTTACTCTGCTTCCTTTATTTCCCAACTGTCTATACAGGGTTTCAACTTTTGGAAAGACACAATAGACACAAAGTCTATATCGGGAGCAAGAGATTGGCAGGTTCAGGGACAAGAGGCCTTATTCAGAGCATGTCTCATACCACATCAAATGATTTTCTTGAATAAAACAGTTCAACAGACTTCCTGTCTTGATTTAGCTAAGGCGAAAGATTTGAACACACCTCGCATTCCCACATTTGCACGTTTTGAACATTGGCAACAATACACAAAACACAGTGATGATAAGCTAGGTGCAAGGCTCCGTAATTGATCATAGAATACATCAGACCCCGATCAGCAGGGTTGGTTGGTTTGGCCTCTAGACACAGATAAATGTCAGTCTAGATTCCTGGGTTGCACAGGAGGATTTAAGATCAACAGGCCTGACCTACGCTATGCACAATCAGAACATGCAGGGGTGGTGACATCATATAATGTTGGGAAGTTATGCCTAGATTGGCTAAAGACCTCAACACTTTCCCAGGTGAAACAACACTTGTCCCGTCTTTCTGATGACCTGGATCTCAGGGATTTTTTACTAGGTCCCAGAAACCTACGTCAAATTCTCTTTTGTATGGTATATACAACGAGCTATGTAAGATTTCTCAGCAGGAAGCTGCAGAGAGATTGTGCGAGATCGACAGGGTTAATATGAAAAAGGCTGTGGCTGACAACGGAATGACTACATTATCATCCATACATTATTCACTGGGCAACATTGTGTCTTCTGCAATCGACAAAATTCAGCAGGACATGTCTATTTTACAACATGGACAGTCACAATTATGATCAATCGTAATACTGAGCTGGACGTTACAAACACTATGTTCTGACCCTGTGCCGTGGCGTTACATCAACACTACCAGCCTGTTTTCTGAATATGATCCGTCAGGAAGGCAAATAACTATGGCACGCAGAGATGCAAAATACACCATGCTGCACATTGAAAATTAGACCAATTACCTATTACCGTGGCCGCGACACCATCCACAGACTGTATTATCCATGGTTATATATCACCCTACAGGTCACGACCTTCCATTTCCAATATTGTCTTCAATACCAACAGGTAGGCAGATATGAAGTGCTAGGAGAAGGTTATGTGGGCAAGTATGGGAAATTACCGTTCAGGTTTAGATGCAGGAAAGGGGACACAGGTTTTCCTTAGTGGTAGCGACTGTGAGGACGCTTTGAGTGGCTCCTTAGTTTGCAAGGACATTTCTCTTCATGGAGCATGTAATGCTTCTTTTGCGAACTTGTCTTGTTATCTGAAGGGTTCCCCAGCTGCCGTGATACATCCAGTTTTCAGGCTACTCTTGAATGGGAGCTATTTGATGCTAAATGATCAAGGTTGGTGCAGAATGGAACCAGGCATCACTTATCTGGTGACGGTTAATTCCTTAGTCACTCGTTGAACACAAGTACTGTTTCCACCTTCCCGCAAAAATAGACAGGCAACACTGTGGCCTTCGATAAATGTTTCCAACATACGCTTTTATTCCCTTAGCAGACTGAAAGCCATGCTTTTTCAACAGGATGTGGCCTTAACTTCGGCCAGAGAGACGTTTGATCTCCAGGTTGCAAGGTACTCGTCTGAGATACAGACACTACTCCACACTAACTTCCCGATGCATTTTGGGGAGCTAGTCCATCGTATCTTTATCATTTCTGATACAAAGGGAATAGTGAACTTTTTTAAATGTATCAGCTCTGGACTGGGTAGCACCTTTCAGACAATCCTCTGAGTAATTCCATCATTTATACACTCCGTGCTGGGAAGCATTTTTGGAGGGCTCCCGCTTGTCCTGCTACTTTTGGCGGGAATCCTGATTTAAATTTTTCTGTTCGCAATGGATGTCCCATTTCGATGCCCTGAGCACATGGTTCACACGTTTGTCATACTTCGACTTCAAGAACTGGACAAGCACTGGTTATTGTCCTTCAGGCCTGTCTGGCTTAACTGCATACAACCTGTATTCTACTGCCTGCTGTGTGGCCACGAACGCGTTTTGGACATATGCCTAGGATCACAATTGGTCGCACCATTGGACATTGATGTACTGCTGGACCCGTTAACCGCCCATGGGTATTGTTTTCCCAGTGTCTTCCATTGCTGATTAATGCATTTCTTAAGCCACCCTGGAATGATTCGGCTCCTAGTGACTTGGACAACGGCTCTACGATACGCATACAGGCTGCAGTCTCTCCCTCAGCAGCTGCTGTGGGAACAGGATGGAATCACCTTTGCTCCATAAATGTGCTTAGAGGTGTGCCTCTGGGTTCATCGTCTGCAGTTGTGGGCAACAGCAATTTCGCGTCTGCCACTCGGAACACATGAAATAATTGGCCTTTTCTGTGTGGGAACAATTCGGCTTGTTTTTAAAAAACAAATGTATCCAAAACAGTTTTGTTTTATCTTTTTTCCAGGTACCATGGCTTTTGGAGTGCTTAGGATTTCAAACATGTATAATCACTTTAGGCTTCTATACAGTTTATTGACATTAAGGCTTTTTAGGATATTTTAAAGGGAAACTTGCTTTTAGACAATTTTAGAAGTTATGTTTTAACATTTTATTCCATTTATGGTATGCTGGCTTTTTAGATAGCTTTTATATATCGACCCTTAGAATGAGGAGTGGGTGTATATTCCCGAGTTAGTCCCATGTTGCGAAGCAGCTTATTTCTTACATTGGCCTAGAAAATAACATTTCAGCTGTGAACTTTTGCATGCACGACAATGTTGGATTAGTTTCTCTGAAACTTATTTATTTACACATCCAGCTGCGCACAACATTATCACGACTCATTGAACACTGTGTACTAGGCCTCTCTACGGACTGGGTACAAAAGTCGTCCTATCTTAATCCACGAGGCGACAACGCTATCTATATATCCATAACATCACTAATCTAACACACACATCGCGAGGCCGCCTTTTATTATAAATTATAGGCATCCCGATAGATTGGTAGAGAAGGTACTTCTGCTGACACTGGGAGCCCCGCATGCTGAGAATCCACCATGCACCGGTCTGACATTCCATGAGAGGTGCCCAACTCGAGACCAAGACGGGGTCCTTCACTCTATCCCATCGGGTAATGGGGTAGGCTCGTCCCTTGGGGGGATTCTTGGCTCTACACCTACACACACTCTAGGTACACTTAAAGTAGGGTTCGCATAACAGGAGTACGCCACATTACTGCCTTGTTTATATGCCTGCATATACACAATTATTCAGCACCATGGTAGAACTATATCTACACTTTTGGTGCTTGTAATCACGTTTATCTTCTGTCTACTAATCATTGCAGCACACGTATTTTATGCAAGAATAACGTTGGTTCAATAAATATTATTGAAAGCATCCCACTGTGTATTCTCTGTATACTTCTCGGAGAATAAGTGCGCACGAGTGACTGAGTAAAAGGTTCTGCACTGTTTCCACGATTCCTGAGGAATCAGGGTTGTCATGTTCAGTGGTTGCCAGAAGCCATTAGCTCCCTGGTAGGTTGGGGTGGCTTATGGTGGCACTGTGAGCTAGCTGGTCTATAGGCCAACATAACCTGTGGGGTGTCTGGAATCAGTCTTGACACCAAGCCCTTAGTTTATGTTGTTCGAACACTGCGCAGGTCCTCCGGATTGGTAGGAACTACACAACAGCAGCCATGGACAGATGCATGGGGATAGAGGTTGCAATCTTCAAGGCAAGAGGCTGCCACCAGAAGCATGGGGAAATTTGGAGGCGTTGGGCAAAATACTGTGGCATTCTGCTACCCCCTGCTTGATCTGTCAAAGCTATTATCGAGGGGAAGATACAGTCATATGGCTCTGGGAAATAGTAGAAGACCCACATCTGGGAGATATATGAAGCCATGGGCATCATTACTGACCAGGGTTAAGGGGGGTGGTGTTCTGTCTGTGCATGTTTTGTGGGGTTAAATTACACAGGGATCATTGAGGCCTGCTGTGTTGCTGTTTATACATTGATGTGCTTAAAACTTTAATGAAATTCGTATATAAAAAAAAAAGAAAGAACATTGTATCTGCTTCCTAGATGGAGATAATATTATTAATTTTAATATTGTCATTGTAAAGACATGTTTAACATGAAACTTTTACATGTTCTACTTTTACATACTATGCACCCTGCCTTATTGGCATTTAAGGCCTACTTAGGGTGACTTATTAATACTTAAATGGAGGGTTTAGGCCTGTCAAAAAGGGTTATTTGGCAGGGCGACATTACAGTTTTAAAACTGCCTAGAAATGCTACTGTGGTAGCCTGCAGCCATGTTTTGCACTGTCACTCAAGTGGTGGCATGATGTGTGCTGCAGCCCACAAATGACACTTAACTTGCTGGCCTTGGGTACACTTTGTACCATATACTAGGGACTTATAGGTAACTAAATATGCTAATTAGGTGCAAATCCAATTTTGACATGTTTTAGGGATTCTAGCACATGCACTGTGGCATGGTTATCAGAGTCCCAGTTATCAGAGTCCCAGTGCACAGAGTTAAAACACCAGCAGCTTCAATCAAAAAAGAATGGAGGCATCATGCGAAAAACTACACCGTTCTACCTGCCCCCCTTCACATGAAAGGTGAAGAGCAACTCAGCCAATAATCCCTTGGCACTTTTCATCTAAGCGGAATAACCTGGAAAGGTTATCTGCATTGGCAAAATCAGTCCCTGGTCTGTGCTCCATTGTAAAGTCCAAACCCTGTAGGGGGATGGACCACCTCATCAATTTGGGGATTCCCCTTCTCATCTGCATGCGCCGTTTGAGAGGCCTGTGGTTAATTTTAATGCTGAAGGGAATCCCAAACAAGTAGGGTCTTGTCTTCTTCATTAACCAAACCACACCAAAGGCTTTCCTTTCTATGGCGCTCCAATGCTGCTCTCTGGGAAGTAGTCGCCTGCTGATAAAGACAACTGGTTGAGCCTTACCCTTACATCCGAGGAACTGAGTGATGACACAGCAGAATCTCGATAAGAAGTGACACTGAATAATGTTTTCCCAGAAGTTAATGAGCACGTGTCATGTGTAAGCGTAGATTTGAGTTCTAGCGTTTCACAGGAGCAGCGATAACAAGTTTTCAGTGGTAAGCATGGGGTTACGAGTGTACTTAGAGATTAAATGAAAGGTTGCAGGATACTAAACAGCATTGGAGGTTTATACCGAATACATGCGTTATGTGGGGTTAATGAGGAGATCAGATTGTGGTGGGAGGTTTGAAGAATGATCGTAAAGAGGCGGCATAGCATGGAACAGTACTTAAAAGTTTAAGCTGAACTTGAAAAAAGATATTTATAGTCTATCTGTAATCTGTTTATTATTTCATATATGTTTTATTAAATTGATGGTTATTTATAAATTTTTTCTAGATACCCCTGATGAAGGGTTGTCCCGAAATGCATTGGGTTTTTAAATAAATCGTGACACGGAAAGATTTTGACTCTCCTGTGTTTATGTGAAAAACGTCAAAGCATAAAAGAATGAGTAAAATGAATTGAACGAAAAAAGATGGATAAAAACAGAAGAAAATAATAGAGTAAAAGTGGATTAACTGAAGAGTTGAATATGTATTTGATTTATTGGATTCATTCGAGGATAACGGCTGTGCTGCTTGAATGGAGTCAGAAGTGGTTCCTTCGTTTATGATCCTTACCCTCATCATTTAGCTGCGATAAAACTGCCTTGATCCCATGTTCTGAAGCATCTGTTTGGGACAGAAACTTCTTGTTGAAATCAGGTGCCTTGAGAACTGATGCTGTAAACAGTGCATTCTTCTAGGTATTAAATGCCTTCTGACACTCCTCAGTCCTTATTTGGCTGTTTCTTTGACGTTAGCAGTGAGGGTGGCTTCAATCATGCCATTCCTCTTGACAAACCTTTAGCAGCAACTTGTCAGATCCAGAAAAGCTCTGCGCTGAGTCTCGGTTTTGAGAGGTTCCCAAGCCAAAATTGTCTGGATCTTGGGCTGAAGAGGCTGCACATGTCCCCTATCAACTTGATGGCCTAGGTACACTACAGACCCCTGCCCTAACTGGCACTTGTTGGCCTTGATCTTCAGTTCTGCTTGTTGGAGAGCCTGAAGCGCACTTCTCTGTGGTAGGTCAGGTGTGTCTGCCAGGTGAAGCTAAAGACAGCAATATGATCTAGATATGCTGCACTATAGGACTCCAGCCCAGACAGTGCCTTCTTCACCAGCCTCTGGAAGGTGACAGGAGCATTCTGCAACCCAAGGGGTGTTACTTTAAATTGTAGGTGGTCCTAAGGAGTTGAGAATGCTGATCCTCCCTTTCCTCCCTCACTTAAGACAATCATCCAGTATCCAGAAGTCATATCAAATGTGCTGAGATATTTGGTAGCACATAACTGACCGATAAGGTCATCAGCTAAGGGAATGGGGTGGGTGTCAGTCTTGGTGACAGCATTCAGTCCTCTTTAGTCCATGCAGAACCTGAGCACTGGGGACCCCATTTCGGGTCAGACTTGGGGACCAGTACCACTGACCTGGCCCAGGGACTACTTGAGGGCTTAATCAAATGCATCCTAAAGTGTGGTTTTTCGGGGGACTGTACATTAGTATTTTAATAGTCGGAAGGAAAGCACGTGTTCAAGTGCTGTTCCTCCGGCTTTGGCGGCCTTTTTGGCAGCGCCGTCTCTTTTGGCTGTTTGCGGTCCAGCTTCCATGTTACGGCCCTATATAAGATGGCCGGGGAGCAGACGCACAGCGACTAGGTAGAGACTTTGCATGAGAACTGATCTTTCTAAATTCTGGCCATACCTGAATTTTCTCTTTTATTTGTTTTTAATTCATGGGGCAGTGCATACTAAAGTGTGGTTTTTCGGGGAACTATACATTTGTTTTTTAATAGTCAGAAGGAAAGCATGTGTTCAAGTGCTGTTCCTCCGGCTTTGGCGGCCTTTTTGGCACTGCCGTCTCTTTTGGCTGTTGGAGGTCCAGCTTCCATGTTACGGCCCAATAGAAGATGGCCGGGGAGCGGAAGCGCAGTGGCTAGGTAGAGGTTTAGCATGAATACTGATCTTTCTAAATTCGGTCCATACCTGATTTTTCTCTTTTATGTGTTTTTAATTTAAAGTGTGGTTTTTCGGGGGATTCTACATTTGCTTCTTCATAGTCAGAAGGGAAGTGTGTGTTCAAGTGCTGTTCCTCCGGCTTTGGCGGCCTTTTTGACAGTGCCATCTCTTTTGGCTGTTTGCGGTCCAGCTTCCACGTTACGGCTCTATATAAGATGGCCGGGGAGCGGACACGCAGCGGACGCACCGCTGGAGCACTGAAGTCGTGCCTAAGGCAAGCCCGTCTGCGCCTGTCCATGTCCGGCCGGGGACAGGGGCCACAAACCTTGGTCCTTTTTATATAGAAAGACAATGCTACTCCACAAACCAACGGAAAGGTCTACGGCAGGATCACTTGTCCAATTGTCAAACTATTGGCGCTGGAGCAAGTTCCTTTACCTGCAGTGGGTGTAATTTTACTAGCTCAACTGTTTCAAAGTGTAACGCTCATAACCAGCTGCTTTCATCTCTTGATAATGGCTCACACATTTTATCGAGTATGGCTACCCCCATTGTGATGCAATTGGGGGCACCAAACTCTTTTAGACAGTTTCACTTTTATAATATTACTTGTCGATCTCTGCCTCAAGACCAGCAATACATTTTACATTTTTTAGATGAAGTGCAACCAGATGCAGTGTTTTTCACTTAGACCTGGCTTCATGAGGATTCTGCCCCAGATGTAGTTGCGGCTCCCCCCCCCAATTACTCCATAGTCAGGAAGGATAGTCAAAATATGTCAGGTGGAGGAGTTGCTATTGTATTTAAAAACACTTTGCAATACAAAACTGAATATTTTCCTGCTCCCACCTGTGAAGTACTACTTTTTGCACTCTCGTTGACACCTAAATTGAAGTTTTCTGGTGTTTCGGTGTACCGCCCCCCTGCCCAAGTGGGAAATTGGGGTTCCACTTTTCCAGACTTAGTAGCTCCTTACATTATAAAATCAGCCAATTTTACGATATTGGGCGCCATTAATGTTCACCTGGATGATCCAAAATGTTCCAGGAGTTCCTCTTTAATTGAGGATCCTGGGGTCCTCAATTTGAAGTTGTGTAACTCTGCCCCCACGCATGTGGCAGGACATCTTCTGGATCCAATTTTTTCAAATTTGTCAGACTGCGTCACTGTTCCCCCTTGCCCATTACTATGGTCTGACACTTTTCAGTGTCTTTTACATTGAGAATTGCTTCTTCCGGTGCACCCTCTCATCCTGTGTCTATGGCAAAAACTAGAACCTGGTCTAAGCTGAATGTTCCAGCTTTTAACAATTTACTTCACACCACCAGACCAGACATTAAACAACTGTCGGTCTTGGATCATGATCAAATTCACCACTGGCTTATGGAGGCTGTGGACAAAAGCTTACCGGTCACTGTAAAAAGATCAGGCTGATCTTTTCCTCCTGCTCCTTAGTTCGATGAATTGTTAAATCAGGAGAAGAAGCAATCTAAGGTCCTAGAAAGGCTCTGGTGAAAATCCTATACAGAGGACACCAAAACCAACTATCAAGTTGCTCTAAAAAAGTATCATTAGATCTGTAAATCTGCTCATGAAGATTTCTACTCCAATAAAATATTAAGCACTCACAATTGGGCAAAAACACTTTTTAAGGTGGTGAAGGAACTATCTGCCCCCTGAAAATTGCCCACCTCTTCTCCTCTTTCTCACACTCAGGGGTCGATTCCGATTCGGGCCGGAAAAAGCACCGACCGACTCGGATCCGGAAAAATACCGACCGACACGTACCAGTGGCGCCCGACACGCCAAGTACGATGCAAGCCGCGATAAATCCGACCGACACGTCAGGAAACCAAGCCGACCGACCGAGCCGCTCGGAAAATAGCAATCCGGCCGGAAAAACACGCGAATCCAACCGACCGACACGCACCCGGAACAAATCCGACCGAATCGTACCCGCCAACTCCAACCTGCAAAGTACGATGCAAGGCGCGAAAAACACGACCGAGTCGGACGGAGGACAAGCCGTACGACCGACACGCATACAAAACCGAGCCGAAGCAACACAATACACCGCGACCGACGCGTACGCAGCATACAAAACTGCACAAACACAGCGTGAACGAAGCGGAAAACACCGTACGAGACCAATGCAGGGTCCGACTCGGTCACAAGAACGTTTCCAACATACACAAACAGCACAAAGGAAAAATCAACCAAAAAAGGCCAAACAAGCAATTACCAAGCCAATAAATACTGGGGGGCGGGGACAGAGAACAAAGACACACCAACAACTCCACCTATATAAAGGACACAAATCACTACCATGAGCCTTTGCAAATGCCATTCCACTGCCAGCACCCAAGAGAAAGCAACCACACACCCACAGCTCATCCCTCACACAAGCCACACACCATCAGCACACCAACAAATACCTACCTCACATACACCCAGCAAAACACACACTCACACACCCTCACCTGCACACCAACACACACATCACTCACCATCACCACCCATCACCATGCCCCCAAGAAGAATCCCAAGTTCCTAGATAGTGAATTGGAAGTCATGGTAGACGAGATCCTCAGGGTAGAGCCACAGCTGTTTGGCACACTGGTCCAACAGACCCCCATCTCCCAGAAAACCAAGATGTGGGAGAGGATCATCAACAGGGTGAACGCACAATCACCATGTCGGCGCACAAAGAGCGACATCCAGAACAGGTGGTATGACGTGCGCAGGAGGGTACGGGACCTGCTGAAGAAAGACTACATCAACAGCCAATACACCGGCAGTGGCCCTCCTGCCAAGCCAATATACCTCAGGCCCTGGGAGGAGAAGGTGCGGAGCCATCCTTCCGCCAGTGAGCGTATATGGACTAGAGGACATCCCAGAGCCTGGTGAGTACACAACAAATGTACACAATATACTGCCACAAAACACACACATCACTGTCAAGGGGAGAGTCAAACCATGCACTCATAGCAATTACACAGCAACCAGAACAGAATCATCCCAAAATGTGTATGTCAGTCAGATAAACACAACACATGCCATCAAAAAAGTCACATCCAACTGTGCCAACACATGTACAAACACAACTACAACTACAGCTAGGCAGTGGCACAAATAGAACTAACAAACACATCCAGACATGTAGCCACCACAACAACACCAACACACAGTGAAGACCACTCAAAGGAAGGAATTCTGTGTATGCTGGCCAAGTCAGTGTAGCCAATAGCATCATGGGAGTCGCAGTCACACATATTGCCCCCCCACAACTGTCCCATCAACACCACCCTGAACCATGCTCACATCACAGGGAGTGGAGAAGGACTCACAAGATGGCTGACTCTGGCTACTGCTGTGGGGAGCACAAGGCCCTGCTGGCAACTGTGCACCAACAAACAGCAGGACACCACTGACTGACATCCTGAGAGACAACTTACACTCCCTGCAATGCAAGCACGTTCCATGGTGGGATATCTGGCTAGCTGGGTGGGAAGGAGGACTTGCAGCACTGACCATAGTCACAAGCACCTCCCCTCACACGCACCCCAACACAAAATCCACAGAACCCACCTGGTAGAATGCAATGCCCCCATCCTAACACAAGATCCCACAAAGAACCACCACCCTGGGTTATGTTGTGTGAAGCACAGGGCCACTCTTGGGACTTTTAGCCAAACAACTGCCAGGACAACACTCCCAGCCATCCTGTCAGCACAGCCAGCCCACCCCACAGGGAAGCAGAGTCAAAAGGAAGGAAGCATGGGCATGCTGGGAAGGGGGGTGGAGGCAATAGCATGATGGGAGTCGTAGTCACAGACATAGCTCACCCCCACAACTGTCCCATCAACACCACCCTGAACCATGCTCACATCACAGGAAGTGGAGAAGGACTCACAAGATGGCTGACACTGGCTACTGCTGTGGGGAGCACAAGGCCCTGCTGGCAACTGTGCACCAACAAACAGCAGGACACCACTGACTGACATCCTGAGAGACAACTTACACTCCCTGCAATGCAAGCACGTTCCATGGTGGGATATCTGGCTAGCTGGGTGGGAAGGAGGACTTGCAGCACTGACCATAGTCACAAGCACCTCCCCTCACACGCACCCCAACACAAAATCCACAGAACCCACCTGGTAGAATGCAATGCCCCCATCCTAACACAAGATCCCACAAAGAACCACCACCCTGGGTTATGTTGTGTGAAGCACAGGGCCACTCTTGGGACTTTTAGCCAAACAACTGCCAGGACAACACTCCCAGCCATCCTGTCAGCACAGCCAGCCCACCCCACAGGGAAGCAGAGTCAAAAGGAAGGAAGCATGGGCATGCTGGGAAGGGGGTGGAGGCAATAGCATGATGGGAGTCGTAGTCACAGACATAGCTCACCCCCACAACTGTCCCATCAACACCACCCTGAACCATGCTCACATCACAGGAAGTGGAGAAGGACTCACAAGATGGCTGACACTGGCTACTGCTGTGGGGAGCACAAGGCCCTGCTGGCAACTGTGCACCAACAAACAGCAGGACACCACTGACTGACATCCTGAGAGACAACTTACACTCCCTGCAATGCAAGCACGTTCCATGGTGGGATATCTGGCTAGCTGGGTGGGAAGGAGGACTTGCAGCACTGACCATAGTCACAAGCACCTCCCCTCACACACACCCCAACACAAACTCCACAGAACCCACCTGGTAGAATGCAATGCCCCCATCCTAACACAAGATCCCACAAAGAACCACCACCCTGGGTTATGTTGTGTGAAGCACAGGGCCACTCTTGGGACTTTTAGCCAAACAACTGCCAGGACAACACTCCCAGCCATCCTGTCAGCACAGCCAGCCCACCCCACAGGGAAGCAGAGTCAAAAGGAAGGAAGCATGGGCATGCTGGGAAGGGGGTGGAGGCAATAGCATGATGGGAGTCGTAGTCACAGACATAGCTCACCCCCACAACTGTCCCACCAACACCACCCTGAACCATGCTCACATCACAGGAAGTGGAGAAGGACTCACAAGATGGCTGACACTGGCTACTGCTGTGGGGAGCACAAGGCCCTGCTGGCAACTGTGCACCAACAAACAGCAGGACACCACTGACTGACATCCTGAGAGACAACTTACACTCCCTGCAATGCAAGCACGTTCCATGGTGGGATATCTGGCTAGCTGGGTGGGAAGGAGGACTTGCAGCACTGACCATAGTCACAAGCACCTCCCCTCACACACACCCCAACACAAACTCCACAGAACCCACCTGGTAGAATGCAATGCCCCCATCCTAACACAAGATCCCACAAAGAACCACCACCCTGGGTTATGTTGTGTGAAGCACAGGGCCACTCTTGGGACTTTTAGCCAAACAACTGCCAGGACAACACTCCCAGCCATCCTGTCAGCACAGCCAGCCCACCCCACAGGGAAGCAGAGTCAAAAGGAAGGAAGCATGGGCATGCTGGGAAGGGGGTGGAGGCAATAGCATGATGGGAGTCGTAGTCACAGAGATAGCTCACCCCCACAACTGTCCCATCAACACCACCCTGAACCATGCTCACATCACAGGAAGTGGAGAAGGACTCACAAGATGGCTGACACTGGCTACTGCTGTGGGGAGCACAAGGCCCTGCTGGCAACTGTGCACCAACAAACAGCAGGACACCACTGACTGACATCCTGAGAGACAACTTACACTCCCTGCAATGCAAGCACGTTCCATGGTGGGATATCTGGCTAGCTGGGTGGGAAGGAGGACTTGCAGCACTGACCATAGTCACAAGCACCTCCCCTCACACGCACCCCAACACAAAATCCACAGAACCCACCTGGTAGAATGCAATGCCCCCCATCCTAACACAAGATCCCACAAAGAACCACCACCCTGGGTTATGTTGTGTGAAGCACAGGGCCACTCTTGGGACTTTTAGCCAAACAACTGCCAGGACAACACTCCCAGCCATCCTGTCAGCACAGCCAGCCCACCCCACAGGGAAGCAGAGTCAAAAGGAAGGAAGCATGGGCATGCTGGGAAGGGGGTGGAGGCAATAGCATGATGGGAGTCGTAGTCACAGACATAGCTCACCCCCACAACTGTCCCATCAACACCACCCTGAACCATGCTCACATCACAGGAAGTGGAGAAGGACTCACAAGATGGCTGACACTGGCTACTGCTGTGGGGAGCACAAGGCCCTGCTGGCAACTGTGCACCAACAAACAGCAGGACACCACTGACTGACATCCTGAGAGACAACTTACACTCCCTGCAATGCAAGCACGTTCCATGGTGGGATATCTGGCTAGCTGGGTGGGAAGGAGGACTTGCAGCACTGACCATAGTCACAAGCACCTCCCCTCACACACACCCCAACACAAACTCCACAGAACCCACCTGGTAGAATGCAATGCCCCCCATCCTAACACAAGATCCCACAAAGAACCACCACCCTGGGTTATGTTGTGTGAAGCACAGGGCCACTCTTGGGACTTTTAGCCAAACAACTGCCAGGACAACACTCCCAGCCATCCTGTCAGCACAGCCAGCCCACCCCACAGGGAAGCAGAGTCAAAAGGAAGGAAGCATGGGCATGCTGGGAAGGGGGTGGAGGCAATAGCATGATGGGAGTCGTAGTCACAGACATAGCTCACCCCCACAACTGTCCCACCAACACCACCCTGAACCATGCTCACATCACAGGAAGTGGAGAAGGACTCACAAGATGGCTGACACTGGCTACTGCTGTGGGGAGCACAAGGCCCTGCTGGCAACTGTGCACCAACAAACAGCAGGACACCACTGACTGACATCCTGAGAGACAACTTACACTCCCTGCAATGCAAGCACGTTCCATGGTGGGATATCTGGCTAGCTGGGTGGGAAGGAGGACTTGCAGCACTGACCATAGTCACAAGCACCTCCCCTCACACACACCCCAACACAAACTCCACAGAACCCACCTGGTAGAATGCAATGCCCCCCATCCTAACACAAGATCCCACAAAGAACCACCACCCTGGGTTATGTTGTGTGAAGCACAGGGCCACTCTTGGGACTTTTAGCCAAACAACTGCCAGGACAACACTCCCAGCCATCCTGTCAGCACAGCCAGCCCACCCCACAGGGAAGCAGAGTCAAAAGGAAGGAAGCATGGGCATGCTGGGAAGGGGGTGGAGGCAATAGCATGATGGGAGTCGTAGTCACAGAGATAGCTCACCCCCACAACTGTCCCATCAACACCACCCTGAACCATGCTCACATCACAGGAAGTGGAGAAGGACTCACAAGATGGCTGACACTGGCTACTGCTGTGGGGAGCACAAGGCCCTGCTGGCAACTGTGCACCAACAAACAGCAGGACACCACTGACTGACATCCTGAGAGACAACTTACACTCCCTGCAATGCAAGCACGTTCCATGGTGGGATATCTGGCTAGCTGGGTGGGAAGGAGGACTTGCAGCACTGACCATAGTCACAAGCACCTCCCCTCACACACACCCCAACACAAACTCCACAGAACCCACCTGGTAGAATGCAATGCCCCCATCCTAACACAAGATCCCACAAAGAACCACCACCCTGGGTTATGTTGTGTGAAGCACAGGGCCACTCTTGGGACTTTTAGCCAAACAACTGCCAGGACAACACTCCCAGCCATCCTGTCAGCACAGCCAGCCCACCCCACAGGGAAGCAGAGTCAAAAGGAAGGAAGCATGGGCATGCTGGGAAGGGGGGTGGAGGCAATAGCATGATGGGAGTCATAGTCACAGACATAGCTCACCCCCACAACTGTCCCATCAACACCACCCTGAACCATGCTCACATCACAGGAAGTGGAGAAGGACTCACAAGATGGCTGACACTGGCTACTGCTGTGGGGAGCACAAGGCCCTGCTGGCAACTGTGCACCAACAAACAGCAGGACACCACTGACTGACATCCTGAGAGACAACTTACACTCCCTGCAACGCAAGCACGTTCCATGGTGGGATAACTGACTGGCTGGGTGGGTGGGAAGGAGGGCCGGCTGTCAACCAAACACAACCAATGCAGACCATGTTCACACCCCAGAAAATACATAGAAATGCCCAAATAATGCAGGACAATGTGCCACACCAATATCAACCCCTGACTGTGACGACTTAGGACAATGCAATGTACAGGCCCGCACCCAGAGGCACAGTCACAACTGTCATGTGTGTCAACCATTGATGCCTGCAGAAACATAACACATTGTTTGTGTCTCCCAAAAACAGGTGATGATGGGGACACAGCAGCAGACGCTGAGGAGTCCCAGTCCCAGGCTCAAGAGGATGCGGAGCTCACTGGCGTCGTACAGCCTCTGTCCTCCTCGGATGATGAAGACCAACCTGGCACATCCGGTGCAAGTCAACATGCAGCACCAGCAGGACCACCAGCTGCAGCACCAGCAGGACCACCAGCTGCACCCCCTGCACCCACCCCTCCAACGACTGTCACCACAAATACCATCCCTGCCGACATGGACAGAACAAGGAGCAACACCATCACAGGGACCCTGGACCAACCTGGGGCCATGGACACCACCACCACCACCAACCCCCAAGGTGGACCAGGGTTATCTGTGCGTGCCACTGCACACACTGCACATGTCAGCAGGGGTGGTGGGAGGGGTGGGAGACAGAGGTCGCTGCTTGCAGACGTTGCTGGTGTGCATGATGACCCACAACTGGTACGCATAGCTGATGCATACCAGTCCAGCACCGGAGACCTCAGCCAGGTAGTGGGGCTCCTCAGAGACATGAAACAGCAGCAGGCTGCCCATCATGCCCGCTTGGACTCCCACATGTCCCACGTGGAGTCACACATGTCCCGCGTGGACTCACACATGTCCCGCGTGGAGTCCAAGTGGGATGCACTGCATGAGATGACGGCGGTGCACAGGGACATTTTACAATGCCTCCGCCAGATGAACAGCAACCAGTCCACACCTCCCTGTGTGCCAACAACATCTGGTGCCGAACAAACTGCAACTGCCACAGGGAGGGAGGAGGACTCTGGCGGAGAGTCCCCTGCACCGCAGCAGCCTGTACTTGAGGGGCCCCCCAAGAAGAGGGGTCGTCCGAGGAGGGAAAAGTGAGAGGCCGATGGCCAAGCGCAACTCCCAGGAAGCCTGAACCTGTTCTGGATGTTCGCCTTTGTGCACAGACTGTTCACCCTGTTGACGGCAACACTACTCCCACACATTGCATGGGGAGTACAAGTTGGACCAATGTGTCAGACAACTGTGGCCCCGATACTGGGGATCCTGTCTACCAGGACTTTCAATTCACCTAGGAACTTCGGATTGCAAGATTTATGTACAGCACTACCCATCCTATGCACTATTAACACAAATGTATCACAATAAACACACTAATACACCATACTTGCCTCTGTCGTGATTCCAACGTGGGTGCTGTTATGGGGATGATGAACTGCAAAATTACACTGTGTATGCGAACTGCAACAGCAAGGACAACACAGGCATGTGAGTAAAGGCAACGTGACACATATGAGGGAGACACACCACCAGGGCTACACAACACATACACACCTAGGCCATCTGACTCATTGCCTACACTGATGTTGCCAGGGAAGACAGTGCAATGCACAGACACCACACCCATTCCCAGTTGTAGTCAAGTAGCCCACAGGTGCAGTAAGCAAATGGCACCCAAATGTGTGACCACAGACAACGCACATCACAAAGTGAAGCACAGGTTTATTACACAGTTGCAACATGTCGTAACCACTACAGATGCAAGGTAATCCCACCTGGCAGCGGGCACACAGTCAACAACTGTAGACGGGAGGTAGTCCATGGGTGTGGCGCACATCACCTGTAGGGACACAACAGCTCCCACCCTGGATGTGCAATCACGTCGTCGGTGGACACAGTTGACCAAACGAATCTGAAAGTACCCTGTGAAGGACAGAAATGACACACAGTCAAAAGCAATGGAGTACAGGACAGAACAGCAAAACTCATGCACAATACATGTTACAAGATACCCACCCAGAACCAAGTTAGCATGTCAACACTGTTGGGGAGTACAGCCCACCTGTTAGCACACATCGCAACACACATCCAGTCAAGTAGCCCATGGACACACTCCAACAGCACCAGAGCACCACCCACACATCATGCCAACTCACATCATTGACATGACACCTCAGGATACTCACATTCAGCTAAAGAAGTTGGTGATGAGCTGTGTGCGGACATCACCATCATCATCATCATCATCATCGTCACTGGCATCGTGGTCCAGGCCAGGATCCTCCACAGGTGGCGGATGTTGGTCATTGTCATCCTGGATGAGAGGCAACTCCTTCAGCACTGCCAGGTTGTGGGCATGCAGCAGACGATGATAATCTTGCACACTTTCGCAGGGGCATATGGGAGGGACCCTCCGGTCTTGTCCAGGCAGCGGAAGCGGCTCTTCAGGAGACCAAATGTCCGCTTAATCACTCTCCTGGTCCGACCATGTGCCTCATTGTAGCGCATCTGGGCTGGTGTCACAGGGTTCCTGAGGGGTGTCAGCAACCACGGCATGTTGGGGTATCCCGAGTCACCTACGGACAGACAAGTGCACATTAGCTGACTTGGAAAAGTGGGCGGAATACTACAGATCAGATCACACACAATGGCACAAAGTCAGTACACACCGACAAGCCAGGCACGCTGGTTCTGCATCTGTGCCATCATCCTGGGGATGCGACTACTCCTCATCACAAAGGCATCGTGTGCTGAACCAGGGAAACGGGCACACACGTGTGTGATGGTCATGTCTGCAAGACACACCACCAGTGCATTGACCGAGTGGTAGTGCTTGCGGTTCCTGTAGGCCTGCTCCTGGGCCTGTGGTGGTACCAAAGCCACATGTGTCCCATCAATGGAGCCAATGCGGCATCCTCCCCAGGGCATAAAAGTCACTCTTCACGTCAGTGAGTCGTCGCATGATCTAGGGAAATAGATGTACCGGTTCAGGAATAGCAACATTGCCGCCAAAACATCGCGGAGCACACGGCTCAACATGGTCTGTGACATCCCACCAGCAGTCGCCACAGTATGTTGGAAGGTACCGGTGGCAAAGAAGTGTAGGGCTGCCATCACCTTCACCTTGGGGGTCAGCGCTGTAGGATACGGCTGGCCAGGCTGCAAATGTGGGGACAACTGCACTGCCAAATCCTCAATCAGCTGCCTGGTGAAGCGGTACCGTCGGATGCTGTCCCGTTCCACCATCGTTGCCAGGTCTGGGAATGGTCGATGGACAGCAGGAGCCCTGCAGTGCAGAGGAGAAGTAAGCAAGATTGTCAGTCACCCCACATATGCGGCATTGAACACACTCAAGATCCCAACATACATCATTATGAGGCACAACTACATGAAGTGTGCAGTTCCGGAAGGACATGTATGGTACATACATGGCCAACATCTGTCAACACGGTCCAACAGGTGGCATCAATTAGTCCCAGGTTGGCCCATTGGATATCATGAGGCCGTGTCACAGTTCCCATCTCCTGCTGCCGTGTCACAATAACCCCCCACAGTGACATGTGAGGACAGATGTGCCCCAGGCACCACAGCTCAACGACAGGTACATTCCCAGGGACCCTGTATTGCCACATGGACACTGGCATTACATGGAGTATCATGTATACACCACAGCAAAACAACCATGACCCCCACAGGTAGTGGCCCCACTTGCCACGGCAGGACAGACATGGACGTCTGTGACACACACACGCACAACATCAAAGTCCATGCACACACAACCTGGATGTGGAGACTGTCTCACATTGTGCACATGAAATCAGAGACATTGTAAACACTACATGCACAAAGACTGTGGAGGACCATCACTATTGTGCCACTGGGACACCCTGGCTCAAACATACCGTCCCAAATGGGACTCACGGGGTATGTGACATGACATACACATACACCACCGTGAAATGTGACCATGGCACATGCACAGATCTGAACAGTTGCACATCACAGTGGTCATGTACACGTAACACCCAGGATCCTGTCCCCATGAACACGTGCCCAGCCTGGGGGTGGCTGCCCACAGGTGACACCCACAGGACAACATGTACACCAACATACACACAATAGGAAATGCAGCCTTACATGCCGTATGATAAAGTTTGGACAGGCTGTCGTGATGTAGGTGTGCCCCTCACTCCCTGGGAGCTATCTGTGGCTGGCATATGTCCATCTGAGACAGGCATGCTGACATATGCCAGTCACATGTACAGTGATGCGTTGTACTGCAATGGACCGATCGGTGCCCCCGGCCGGCCCATTGCATTCAATGTGTGCGGGTACGCGTTGTACCCCTGTACGCGTTGTACTGCAATGGACCGATCGGTGCCTCCGGCCGGCCCATTGCATTCAATGTGTGCGGGTACGCGTTGTACCCCTGTACGCATTGTACTGCAATGGACCGATCGGTGCCTCCGGCCGGCCCATTGCATTCAATGTGTGCGGGTACGCGTTGTACCCCTGTACGCGTTGTACCCCTGTACGCGTTGAACTGCAATGGACCGATCGGTGCCCCCGGCCGACCCATTTCATTCAATGTGTGCGGGTACGCGTTGTACCCCTGTACGCGTTGTACTGTAATGGACCGATCGGTGCCTCCGGCCGGCCCATTGCATTCAATGTGTGCGGGTACGCGTTGTACCCCTGTACGCGTTGTACTGCAATGGACCGATCGGTGCCTCCGGCCGGCCCATTGCATTCAATGTGTGCGGGTACGCGTTGTACCCCTGTACGCGTTGTACCCCTGTATGCGTTGAACTGCAATGGACCGATCGGTGCCCCCGGCCGGCCCATTGCATTCAATGTGTGCGGGTACGCGTTGTACCCCTGTACGCGTTGTACTGCAATGGACCGATCGGTGCCTCCGGCCGGCCCATTGCTTTCAATGTGTGCGGGTACGCGTTGTACCCCTGTGCGCGTTGTACTGCAATGGACCGATCGGTGCCTCCGGCCGGCCCATTGCATTCAATGTGTGCGGGTACGCGTTGTACCCCTGTGCGCGTTGTACTGCAATGGACCGATCGGTGCCTCCGGCCGGCCCATTGCATTCAATGTGTGCGGGTACGCGTTGTACCCCTGTGCGCGTTGTACTGCAATGGACCGATCGGTGCCTCCGGCCGGCCCATTGCATTCAATGTGTGCGGGTACGCGTTGTACCCCTGTGCGGCGTTGTACTGCAATGGACCGATCGGTGCCTCCGGCCGGCCCATTGCTTTCAATGTGTGCGGGTACGCGTTGTACCCCTGTGCGCGTTGTACCTCAATGGACCGATCGGTGCGCACCCATTGACAATGGGCTTGCCTGGCAACGGACGCGTTTTCGAATATTCGAACGAGTCGGTTGCTGGAAAATCAGTTGGTCACCCACAACAATGTTGCAAAATCATGTATGTCATGAAGTTGAAAGTTTGAAGGATGCTGT